>VDFB02049217.1:30625317-30706947 GCA_007258455.2 Sequoia sempervirens | reverse complement strand
TTTCATCATAGAGTTAGACTATTTTCCACCTCTAACATTGGATTTCTTTCTTCCTAAGGGTAGACATGTGGTCTGTCATCACTGGGTTCACTTTTAGCTTTAGACTTTCTTCAATGGTTTTGATGATACTTCATTATGCGGGGAAATCTAATTTCCATCTTTCCCTTCATTGGAGGGGTCATTATATTATATTCTTGGGATGGATGTAGCTCTTGGGGGGTATAGATTTTGATACCTCCACACATCACTTCTATCACTTGTACATGATTTTAATTGTATCTCTTTTTTGGAGAGAAGTCTTATCCCATGAGGTTTTCTCTTTTATTTTGTTTGTGAGAGATTAGTTGTACATGGTACCTAACATGGCCTCATTGTTAGGACCCATATTGCATTTCCATATTGCATAATTTTCATAATAACTCCACTCCTTTGTTGAACTTATGGGGGGTATTGGTTTGAATGGGGTCATTTCCTAACTAGTTATTAGTGAGGACCTATTCACATTAATAAGTTTACTTAGGAGTTAAGTTAGTCCTAGTCATCTTTTCTAGAAGTTAGTTATAATGGGTCCATGTCTCATTATTTAATTTTAGTTATCTAGGAATTTAATAATTCTCTCATGCATTTAATTTATTATATTGAGAATTTAATATTTGTAGCCAAGTAGTTATCCTACTTCCTCTCACCTTGACGATAAATACAATGTGCTTGTACATTTATAAATCATTCTAAATCAATACAATTTCATCATAGATCATCATTTGATCAATCATCTATCTTCTTGATCATGTTGCAACACTTTCTTGTGGATGGTGTCTTTCATGGTTTGATCCTTTGAAGCTTCATTTGGGTTCATCAATATTTTCAACATGGTATCAGAGCCTAGGCCATGCTAAGTCTATCTCATATTGGAGAGTTGAGCTTGTTTTTTATTTTAGGTTAAAGGATTTACATCAAGGGATAGTTTTCATCATCTAGGGGACAACTGATTTCTGAAGCACATTGGGTCAAATCTAACCCCACCATTGTGATTAGGAGGTCCAAAAACCCTAATAGCACTTGTCAAGTCATCAAAATATGACAATATGTCCTAGAGGCATAAGAGATTTTTAGTAACAGCAAAAAAAAATTCATACTATACAGTTTTGCAAAAAAATTCCCCTCCCCCCCGTCGATAATTTTTTTATTTTACGGGTATAATATTATTGCAAGTTGAATTTTTCAATTATCAGGAAAATTCTAAATTTTTTGGGTGAAATATTATATTTTGGTGGATTAATTATTTGTAGGAAAATATTTTTTATTAGTGGCAAATGTTATTCTATAGACTAGCCACATTTGTTATTCTAAAGTTATTGTCATTTCTTTTGCAGTCATTTATTGGTATTTTGAAGCAATACATTTATCATTGACTACAAGGTTGTATAGACCGACTATAGTCATTGTTGCCAGCTTGTATTAATTGTTATTAGCCATAGTACCTAACAATGGTCAACTTAATTCCTTTTTGGCTCATGCACAGAGCCCCATCATATTATTAAACTGTTGACCATTTTGCTACTTTCCAACTAGACAATCCCTCAAGCCATAGTCTTATTGGCAACCAGGGGCTCCACCCAAGGTGAGCGGAATCGCCCCAGCTGTTGTCAGTCCAAAGCCCCACCACTGCCTTGCTGGTGACATTTTTTTTCACCCCCCAACCCCTACGATCATGTCAACAACTAGGGGGCTTAATTTTTTTCCCAATTGCTTTATTTTTTGCACCTAGTTAGCTTGCAGGCCCAAATGAGGTAGTTTCTTTCAACAAAGCATAACTTTTCACTAGAATATTAGGTTCTCACAAACAAGATATCAATGAATATATAGTTTCGTGTACTTCATAGTGGTGCAAATTATTTTCCCATATTTTTCTGTAGGTAGAAATTATAGCCACTAAATTTAGTGCTTCCTTTTGGACTCCCAAGCTAGTATCTTTTCACCAATTTTTATTGGATTTTGTAGATTTTAGCAGAATAACGAAGGTGATTTAGAGCTCTATAATTCTATCCATTCACCATTTTTTAGATTCAACACCAGGTACAATCCATTGGGTTTTTGTAATTTGTCACATTTGATTAATTACTTGGACATACTACTATTTGGAGAAGGTCTATTTGATTTGGGAGGCTTCATTTTTAGTTGCACATCATATTTTTGGGATTTCACATCAATTTTTATTAGATATTTTTCCTTTTTCTAAATTTTTGTTTATGGCTCTAATGGCAAACCTAGGATTTGAGGTTCTTACTCCTCATAATTAGCACACATGGAAGGTGAGGATGTAGAGGTTACTTTTGTCTAAGGGATTATGGTCTACCTTGAGTGAGGAACAACCTAATTTTCCTAAATAATATGAGAAATTTGCACATTGGAACAAATGTGATGAGGCAATGGGCTTGATTGCACTACATGTTCCTGACTCTGTATTCTTCCACATTGAGGAGTGCACTACACCAAGACATTCATGGGATAAATATAAGGATCTCTTTGTTTTTATTAATGATGTAAGAGTCTTACAATTAGAAACAGAATTGAAATCTATTTCTACCAATTTGTTTTCTACTATTGAGGATTATTTGGTGAAGTTTAAGTCTTTGTGTACTCAGTTAGCAGGTTGTAGGAAAAAGAAAACTGGTAAGGAATGTATATTTCTAATTTTTTCTAAATTGAAAGGTGTGTTTGCATATTTTACTACTTCCCTTTATTCCCCTATGGATGGGTTAGGTGATAGTTTCTTCATGCCATCATTTGAGACCTTTTATGAGAGATTGACTAGGGAATAATCCAAACTTAGCCAACACAATGTCTTTTCTAAGTATCATGCTTTGATATTCACACAACCTAAGGGGAAAGGGAAGAAAAAGAACAAACCTAAGGAAGAATCTAGTGAGACGTCCACCACCTCTTCTAATGAGGATAAATACAAGGAGAAACTCAAATGCACTTTTTGTAAAGGGATTGGGCATAGTGAACAAGTTTTCTATAAGAAGGAAATCTGTGAGTTGAAGCAACTCCTTAAGGATCACCATATTGTCATTCCTTCAACTTCTAGTTCACACTCTCCTTCTACCACACTTGAGGATACTTCACACACTAGGATTGTAGGGATTGCTACTGTAGATATGAAGGGTAAGGGTCATGCATTGATTAATAATCATTTTGATAGATCTAATGGATGGATTATTGATTCAGTTGCATTAAAACATATTACTTGCTCTTTTGATCACATTATTCCAGGGTCACTTAGAGAACCACCCTTTGATGAGATCTTGACTACAAATAATGATGTTTATGTTGTTGGTTTTGCTGATATTCACTTTGGAATAGGGTTAGTGTTTGATGCTCTTTATATTCATCAGATGACCCATAATCTTCTTTTAGTTTATTAGATTGAATAGTTAGGAAACACAATTGAGTTCACATCTAATTCATTTTTCATTTGTAGAGAGACAAGAGAACTCATTGCTATGGGTAGGGCTAATCATTAGTCTAAGGTGTATACCTTCTCCCACTTCTATCATGATGATGTTCCTTGTGTTCTTGATTCTCCTCCTATTGTGAATAGTAATGCACATGATGGTTATGGTGGGTAGTTGAATTTGGATCTTCTTTGTGTGGCTCCATAATCTCTTGCTTCATCAGAGTTGACAGTTACGACCAAGACTTCAACAAAGCAGGGTATATTCATTTTTTAGTTTTTTGGTTGTAGGATGGCTTTTTTTTTGGTATTGAAGACTTGGATTGTCATTTTTATTCTACAATTTTGGAGGACATACTCACTTGAGGTTTCTCTCCTCCTTGCAGATTATTATTTGGAGGATATTCTCGAGTCTCCTCATTTCATTATTTCTTCCTTAATTGGGGATCCTAATTTTGGTAAGACAGCTTCAGAGGCCCTCGACTCTTCTTTCAAGATTTTATTGGTGAGACTTGTTCCTTCCCATTTAATCATGGAGTTGGACTATCTTCCACATCTACCATTGGATTTATTTCTTTATAAGGGGAGGCATGTGGTTTGTCATCATTGGGTTCTCTTTTGGATTCAAACTTTCTTCAGTAGTTTTAATTATACTTCATTATGGGGGGGAAATCTAGTCTCTATCTTTCCCTTCATTGGAGGGGTCATTATATTAAAATCTTATTATGTATGTATCTCTTGGGGTAATTGATGTTGAGACATCCACACATCATTTCTATCACTTGTACATGATTTACATTGTATCTCTTTTTCAGCTCGATGATTTTTGCCCCATGAGGTATTCTCCTTTACTCCATTTGTGAGAGATTAGTTGCATGATTAGTTGTACATGGGTACCTAACATGGCCTCATTATTGGGACCCATATTGAATTTCCATATTACATCATTTTGATAATAACTCCACTCCCTAGTTATACTTATGGGGGGTATTGGTGTGAATGGGATCATTTCGTAACTAGTTATTAGTAAGGACCTATTCACATCAATAAGTTTACTTAGGAGTTAAGTTAGTCCTAGTCATCACTTCTAGAAGTTATTTATAATGGTTCAATGTCTCATTATTTACCTTTAGTTATCTAGGAATTTAATAATTCTCTCATGCATTTAATTTATTGTATTAAACATTTAATATTTTTAGCTATGTAGTTGTCTTACTTCCTCTCACTTTTCCTATAAATAAAATGTGCTTGTACATTTACAAATCATTCTAGATCAATACAATTTCATCATAGATCATGATTTGATCAATTATCTATCTTATTTCTCATGTTACAACACTTTTTTGTGGGTGATGTCTTTCATGGTTTGATCCTTTGAAGGGTGTGCAAGTTCATTTGGGTTCATCAATATTTTCAACATGGGTGATGGATAGCATGCCACTAGTTATATATATCCCTTCTATTAGCCTCAAGAAATTCACCTGAGTAATTGTTCTTCCAAGAGCCTCTGGAATCAAAATGAAAAGGAAGGGCGAGATGGTGTCTCCTTGTCTAAGGCCTCTAGATGATTTGAAGAAGCCTTCAAGGGAGCCATTTATGAGCATCGAATATTGGGGGCTAGAGATGCAATTAAAAATTCAAGATACCCATTGCCTCTCAAAACTAAACACTTCAAATACCTTACAAAGAAACCTCCATTACCTTGTCATAGGCCTCTTTTATATCTAGTTTGATTAACATGCCTTGTTTCTTAGTGCTCTAGATTGAGTGTATGGCCTCTTGTGCAATGATTATACCTTAAAAAATCTACCTCCCAAGAACAAAACTAGCTTTCTTCTTAGTAATCAAATCAGGAAGGATTAGCTTTAGATAATTAGCAACAACCTTAGCCATAATCATATATATGGTATTGCATAAGGGATCAACTAGAATTCATTAGAGTTGTGGATTTATCATTTTTTGGAATTAAGGAAAGCAAAGTGTTATTTACCTCTCTTAATATTCTCTCTGAGGACCTTGATTCCTAAATTTCTTCAACCACCTCAAGACTAATAAAACTCTAGCACTTCTGGATGAAGCAAGCAAGAAATCCATCCAACCTTGGAGCCTTATCAGGATGGAGCTAGAAATCAGTATTCTCAATTTCTTCCTCTATGAATGAACTGAACAACATTTTATTTTGCACCTATGTCACCATTTTCAGAATGTTACCCACTAATTCTTGTTGAAAGTGGAGATTAGATCCTTTCATGTTGTTTAGGAGATGAAAGAAGTAGCCCACAACCTCCTGAGCTATTGCAGTAGGCCCGTCAATTTTCTCACCATCTTCCTTTCTAAGAGCTGTGATCTAATTTACCTCTCTTCTTACTCTTGTTGAATTGTGAAAGAATTTCAAGTTTTTGTCCCCTTCCTTTATCCATGTTTCATGATTTTTTTTTGTCTCCGAAAGGATTCCTCTCTAACTAGCACCTCTTCTACATTTTTTAGTAATTCCTTCTCCTTCATGAAGAGCACCTTATCCATGCCACTTGCAATAACCTTTTCATTCACATGGCCAAGTTTCTCCTCCAACCACATTTTCTCTTCAAAGATGTTTCTATAGTGAGTTTTTTCCCTTCCTTAATCTATTGTTTGAGAAATTTTAGTTTGGTCACCACCTTAAACATTTTATTGCTAGCCAAATTCTTGTCTTTCCACCAACTCTCTACCAATTGTAAGAATTTTGTATCTCTTAACCATATTTTCTCAAATCTAAATAGATAATGACTAGGTTTCCTATTCCCTAATATCTCCAATTTGATCTGATAGTGGTCCAATCCTAACTATGGGATTATGCAACAATCAAAAGTGAAAGGAAAAGTGGTCAAATCCCCACCAAAAAAATAATTGTCTAGCTTTTCATCAATATTGCTAAAACCCAATCTATGGTTAGTCAAAGTGAAATGACCATTCACCATTGTAATTTATATTAGGAGATTTTTTTTTATGAACTCCTAAAATTAAAACTGTGATTGTGACTTTGAACGTACCCCTCCCATTTTATCACTATTACACATAATTACATTGAAGTTGCCACCTAAAATATGAAAAGGTTCTCAATGCCCCAACATAAACATCCCAACTTCAACCCACACTGTTCTCTTCTTTATATAGTTGGAGGGACCATACACATTTATCATCATGAAATAGAGATTTGATTTTATGCTCTTAACTTTTCCATCCAACCAGTACTTACTTGCAGGCACTTCCTCCACATACGCATATTGAGGTTTCCACAATGTTATGAGACCACCAAAAGCACCATTTGACTCCACATAAGACATTTTCTAGAATTTTCATTTATTTTTAAATCCTTTAGTTGACCTACCTATACAAAACTTTGACTTTTGATTAATACTATATCATTCAAAGAGTTTTCTAAAAGGCACCTTACTAGGTGCTTCTTATTAGGGGTGTTTAAGCCCATAACATTCTAACTAATGATCTTCATTGGCTCTTAAAAAGGGTAGTGACCTTCCCAAATCTTAAGTGTAATGTTATCTTTTGTTGACCTACAACCTCCCCATCCAAAGTCCTTTTCTCCTCATTGGTTTTCCTCCCTACTCTCTTCTTTTAACCACAATCTGATTTTCTCTTATTGGATATGATGTTTGTTGGTACCCAATTTCTTTTGATGAGTTTACTTCAAACATGTTTCTATAGTTTCTTCAACCTCCATGGGTTCATCTTCCTTCACTTCTAGTTTTCCTTCCTCAACTTCCGACCTTACCCTAGCTAGTTGCTCTGCTCCTAGCTGGAAAACATCATCCTTGGCTAAACCCTCCATATCCATTACCTTTGTTGCCATAAGAAATATTTGCATTTTTTTCCAGCTCCTAATCTACATCCACCACCATTCTATCTAATTCAATAGCTACTATTGTGGGGGGTCCTATTTCTTCTCCCCCACCATATTTCATAATTCATTGAAAACCTCCAAAATCATCTCCAAGTCTTAGATTGGATGGTTCTTCAAACCCACTACTTCTAAAGTCAAGTCCATAAATTTATCCTTATCAAATGCACATTTCCATCTACATTTTGGGAGTACTAAGACCTTTGTTGGGATCTCATGATGCATGACCTGACTATCCAATAGTATTTTTTGATCCTTAGCCCCAGTTGCTTGTTTTTGATATGCTTCCTCTCTCTTACCCTACATGACATCTCTCCTTGAAGTACCTTACTAGCACAAGCACTCCTTTTCCCTTGGGATCAGGTTTGTTCCTTATCCAAAAGTCTCCATTCTTCCATTTCCTCCAAAGCAACAACTAGCTAGGAGATAATTCCCATTTGAGTTATTGGATCCACCTACCCTCATCAGAAATCAATTGTTCTTCATCTCATTTGTGACTCCACGACACAAATTCAATACATACCCTCAACAAACCATCATTTCCAACTTGCAATGTCAATTCATCAATACCCAAAACTTTTCCTAGCAGCTCCCATATGCATTCTAAGATCTCTTTTCTCTAGAACCCCATGGGTAAATTTTGGATCTTTACCCAAACCAACAACGTTTGGGATATGAGTGTTTGGATTGAAATTCTCCACCTAATTTTTGAAGTAGAAACCCCTCCCATCCATTTCCATATTTTTTGAGGCCAAGATGTTTTGTTTAATTTGTGCAAAAGAGAAAACTAACAAAATAAAATCATTTTGAAATAATTTTATACTCACCTCAATACTCCATTTTTCTGCAGGCACCATTACAACATTCTTTCTTTAGGGAATTCACCACCCCATCATTTGGAAAATAATGCTCTTGCTTCCAACAAGGACTTTGATGCATCAGTCAACTTTGAAGGGATTACTAGAGCAATGTTATTATTCCTTCTCCTTACCTCCACATTCCCTAGATCTAAGCTTTTACCACTGGGCACAAGGTTATTATGCCCATCTAATCCTCAATTTCTATCTGAGTGGTTAAAATCCTTCTAGGTAATACTACAAAGTTGTGTCACATTTTTGGCCAACTTGTCAACACAATTAAATTTAAATATTTCTAATTAAAAAACAAGTTTTGTCAAACATATTATCTAGTAAGATTCATTCTAGCTAAGTTAGATATTTCCATAATTTTTCCAACAAAACTTGTTGGCTAAATCCATATGCAGTACCACTTTACTGCCACTTTACCAAAAAATTAAAATTATTTGAAAAATTTGGGGTTTGAGTAACACCTACTCATATAAATAACATTTTTAAAAATATAAAAATACATTTTTTACAGATTAGTAATTGTAGTTTTCAAAAATATATATACTTTAATTATTTTTTTTTATTTTTATTTTTTTTACTAAAAGTAGGTTATCAACACAAAATATTAGGATGATTACCATGCCAAAGAAAAATATTAATTTAACTTATTAAAAAAAATGAAAAAATATGATGCACTAGATAAAAGAATCTATATCAAGATGGTATAAAAAAAAATTATGTTTTAAATAAATATTTAATATGAAAGTTGACATTGAATGGAAACAACTATTTTTCAATACACACACATTTTAATATTTATTTAAAAATATATATTTATCAAAATTGGAAAAAAATATGTCCATTCACTAAAGTTTCAAGTTATAAATACACAAAAAAGTTAAAAGGAAAACTAAATGCTATAAAAAGGTTGGCGTCTCATGTAACATCATTTTTCAACATTTTATTAGCAACTAAACTATAGTGTCAATTTATTAAAAACTATTTAAATTTTTTATTTTTTTATTTTTTAAATATAAACATGACCATGTGCAAGATCATGGGGGTCCAAAAAAAGGGCAATGAGAAAAAAACACTTTTTACTTTGCCAAAATCATGAAAAAAAAAAATGTTGACTTTTTGTATGGGTCAGGTAAAATCTGAATTTGATTTGGTAATACCAAACCAAAATGAATATTTGTTTCCTGAAATTAATTTTCACCAATTTATGTATTGAAAACAGATATTCATTTTGCAAACAAAACAAATATCTATTTTGAAAAGAAAAATGGATATAATAGATATCTAGATTGAAAAGCAAAACAAATATTTGTTTTGAAGACCTAAAAACCCCCTTTAGTAAAATGGGCATAACTTTTGTGTTTCTTATCAAAATTTTGATTTTTTATAGGAATTGGAAAGGTGATTAAGATCTCTACGTAATAGACTAGGTAGTGTTTCTATATTGTACACAAAAAATTAATTATAATCATTTGAACTTCATATTTCATTTTTGAAACACCAAATGCTCACTATTTGCATATGAAGTCCCTTTTTCATGATTTTTTTGTAAAACTCATCTCAAAATACTTGAAACATTAGAAAAATTAATCAATAATGAAATATTTATATTTTTGTAGTAAGGAGATGAATAAATCTTCATAGATATAAAGAGAAGTAGAGACAAAGATAGAGAGAGGTAATGTCGTCACCTTCCATCCCTCTACCTATCTTTCCCTCTATCCATCCAACCTTACCTCTCTCTCTCTCTTTGTTTCTACTTCTCTTTATCCCCCATATACATCTTCATCTCTGTCTAACTACCTCTCCCTATATCCCTCCCACCCTACCTCTCTATCTCTACCTCTCCCTTCCTCCCTCCCTCTCTACTTCTCTCTATCTCCCATATTTTCTCTACCTACCTCTCACTCCATCCCTCCCTCATTCCTCCTATTTCTTGTTATATATCTCTCTATATCTCTCTTCACCCTCTATATCCTTTATACCTCTCTCACCTTCCCTCTCTACTTCTTTCTATCTCCACTCACCATATCTCTTTGCCTACTTATCCCTCTATCCCTCCCACCCTAATTTATCATTACCTACCTCTCCCTAAATAGGTAGAGTGAGTGGAGATAAAGAGAAGTAGAGAGGGAAGGTTAAATAGGTAGAGAGGAGAGAGATAAGAGAGATATAGAGAGATGTCTAAAGGGATAGACATGGGAAAGAGGGAGGTATGGAGTAAGAAGTAAGAAGTACATAGAGAGAGATCCATCTACTTCTCTTTATCTCATGTTTATATCTTCCTCTATGTATACCTATCTCTCCCTATATCCCTCCCACACTACCTCTATATCTTTACCTCTCCCTTCCTCCCTCCCTCTCCACTTATCTCTATCAACCCTCTTCACTTCTCTCTACCTACCTCTCATTCTATCCCTCCCTCATTCCCCCCCTCTCCCTTTAGATATATCTCTTCACCCTCCCTCTCCTCTCTACCTCTCTCACCTTCCCTCTCTAGTTCTATCTCCACTCACCCTCTCTCTACCTACTTATCCCTCTATCCCTCCCACCCTTATCTCTCATTACCTACCTCTCCCCTCCTCTCTCCCTCCCTCCTTCCCTCTCTCTCTCTCCTTGTATCTCTCCCTCTCCATCTCCCTCTCCCTCTCTTAATAACTCTCTCTCTCCCCTTCCCTCTCTACTTCTCTCTATCTCCCTTCACCTTATCCCTATCTACCTACCTCTCACTTTATCCCTCCTACCTTACCTCTATCTCTCCCCTTCCATCTATACTTTTCTATATATCCACTCACCCTCCCTCCCTAACTAATTTTCCTTCTATCCCTCCCACCTTGCCTCTCTCTCTATCTCTACTTCTCTTTCTCTCCCATCTCCATCTTCCTCTATATCTACCTACCTCTCCTTATATCCATCCCACTATACTTCTCTATCTCTACATTTCCCTTCCTCCCTTCCTCTCTACTTATCTTTGTATCTCTTCACTTACCCCTCACTCCATCCCTCCCTCATTCCCCCTCTCTATCCCTTTGGATATCTATATATCTCTTATCTCTCTCTCCTCTCTACCTCTCTTATCTTCCCTCTCTACTTCCCTCTTTCTTCCTCTCAAATTCCCTCTCTGCTCTCTATAGGAATGATAGCGAGAGATGGAGAGAGAGGGGTAGAAAGAGGGAGACATATCTACAAATAGATATGACTTGGGAAAGATAGATGGGAAGAGAAAGGGAGAGAGATAGGTAGAGATAGGTAGAGAGAGAGGGAGAGAGAGAGGGACAGGGACAGGGATAGGGATAGGGACAGGGATAGGGAGAGTGTGGGGAGGGATAATAGATAAATATATAAATATGGAGAGGTGGATAGGGAGAGGAAAAATAAATACAAAAGGTACACTTATATATTGAAAAAGTGGAAATATCAATGATGTGTCAAATGTGAAAAGGAAACCCTAATATGGTTGCCAAGGATGGGTATGGTAAGTAAAATTGATTTCGCAATTAAGATAATAGAGAAAGATGTAACAATTTAAAATTTATCAATAATTGGGCATGCAAAGAGTTTCAAATATAAAATTTAAATATAAACATCATAAAAGTATAGATCTAAGAAACCCTAACATATCTCTGTCTCTACTTCTCTTTATCTCCTATCTACATCTCCCTCTTTTTCTACCTACCTCTCCCTATATCCCTCCCACCCTACCTTCCTATCTCTACCTCTCCCTCCCTCTCTCTCTACTTCTCTCTATCTCCTCTCTTTTCTTCTCTCTACCTACCTCTCACTCTATCCCTCTCTCATTCCCCCTCTCTCCCTTTAGATATATCTCTTCACCCTCTCTCTCCTCTCTACCTCTCTATCACCTTCCCTCTCTACTTCTATCTATCTCCACTCACCCTCTCTCTCTCTACCTATTTATACATATATCCCTCCCACCCTAATATCTCATTACCTACATTTCCCTCCCTCTCCCTCATTCCCTCTCTCTCTCTCCTTGTCTCTATCTTTATCTCCCTCTCCCTCTCCCTCTCTCAATAACTCACTCTCTCCCCTTCCCTATCTACTTCTCTCTATATCCCCTCAGCCTCTCCTTCTCTACCCACCTCTCACTATATCCCTCCCATATTACCTCTCTTCCATTCCCTCTATAATTCTCTATATATCCCCTCACCCTCCCTCTCTTTACCTACCTCTCCATTTATCCCTCCTTACCTCTCTTTTTCTCTCCTCTTTATCTCCCATGTCCATTTTCATCTCTATCTACCTAGCTCTCCCTATATCCATCCTACCATACCTCTCTATCTCCACATCTCCCTTCCTCCCTCTCTACTTCTCTCGATCTCTCCCTTTACCTACCCATCACTCCATCCCTCCTCATACCCCCTATCTATCCCTTTTAGACATATATATATATATATATATATATATACATATATATATATATATATATATATATATATATATATATATATATATATATATATATATACATATATTTATATATTATCTCCCTCTCCTCTCTAGCTCTCTTACCTTCCCTCTCTACTTCCCTCTATCTTCCTCTCAAATTCCCCCTCTACTCTATGTAGGAGTGATGGGTAGGGTAAGGAAAATTGATTTCACAATCAACATAATAGAGAAATATGTAACAATAAAAAATTCATGAAGAATTTGGAATGAAAAGAGTTTAAAATATAAATTGAGATATAAATATCATAAAAGTATAGATCTAAGAATCCCTAATATGAATAAGAAACCACAGAAGAAGATTGGGTTGTATAAATTATTGGGTTTACTAAAATACAAAGAGGTATAAAGAGGAAAAAAGAGAGAGGAGATTGAGGGAGAGGTAGAGAGAGGTCTAGAGATTTGGAGAGAGAGAGAGAGAAAGAGATAGGGAGGGAGGGAGCGGGAGAGGTAGGTAATGAGAGAGTGAGAGGTGAGAGGGAGAGATATAAAGAGATAGCTAGAGGGATAGGGAGAGAGTTGAGATTGAGTTAAGTAGAGAGGGAAGGATGGAGGGGAAAAGAGGTAGAGAGATAGGTCTAGAGAAAAAGAGAGATATATAAAGAGGAACAAAGAGAGAGGGAAGGATGGAGAGACAAGTGGAGGGATAGGTCTAGAGCTTAAGGGGAGACATAGTGAAATATAGAGAGGTAGAAAAAGGGAGAGAGAGATATGACGATTTATGAGGATTTATTCAACTCCTTAATACAAAAAATATAAATATTTTATTATTGATTACTTTTTTTAATGTTTCAAGTATTTTGAGATGAGTTTTACAAAAAAATCATGAAAAAGGGACTTCGTATGCAAATAGTGAGAATTTGATGTTTCAAAAATGAAATATGAAGTTCAAATAATTATAATTATTTTTTTGTGTACAATATAGAAACACTACCTAGTCTATTGCGTAGAGCTCTTAATCACCTTTCTAATTCCGGTAAAAAATAAAAATCTCAATAAGAAATGCAAAAGTTATGTGTATTTTACTAAAGAGGGTTTTCAGGTCTTCAAAACGGATATTTGTTTTTTTTTTCAAAAAGGATATCCATTTTGTTTTTCAAAACGGATATCCATTTTTTTTTTCAAAATGGATATCCATTTGTTTTTCAAAATGGATATCCATTTTGTTTTTCAAAACGGATATCCATTTTGTTTTTCAAAACGGATATCCATTTTGTTTTTCAAAACGGATATCCATTTTGTTTTTCAAAACGGATATCCATTTTTTTTTCAAAATGGATATCCATTTCAAATGGGTACCCATTTTTCAAAATGCTGGATATCCATTTTTTTCTGACAAAATCTGCAACCTTGGAATTTCCCTTGGATTTGGATTTGAATTTGGTTCAGGATTGCTAATCTTTGAAAGACAAGTGAAAATATGTGTTTACAAAATTTCCTTAGTTTTCAAAAGTTTTCCCTTGTGGTTGACAAATTTTTTTATCCAAATTTGATGAAACAAAAAGGGTTTATTGAAAAAATTTCTAGCTTTCCGCCAATATAAGATATACCTTATTTGGAATTTAATAAATTATTATTATTGATTTTCTACATACATTACGACCAAATTCCTGATTGATAGTCTAATTGAAAAAGTTCTATAATTTTTAAACTATTTCACATTTTTGAATCTAAAAGATGTGTCACATTCTATGCTTCACATACTATAGGATAAAAAAGATTGAATTTCATAAATTTTTGACCAATTTATGGTCATTCGACAAACATGTTTTAATAATTTTGAAATTTTCTAATAAAAATATCATAACTAATTTATTTACATACAAAAAAATTACAAAAAAAAATGTGGTACATCCGGGCATGTGTCTACAAATATTGAAAGTTTCAGAAAAAAAAATTATTTTTTCTTGTACTTAGGTTGGTCAGACATACACCTAATTTTTATCTTTTTTGGGAAAATTTAGTACTACTACATTGAAATTTCAAATTTTCACAAAATTGATTTACTTTTTTCCAAAAAAGGACTGGTAGCCTAGAAACTACATTCAATTTGCTACAAATTATGTTCTTACATATTTTTAAAATTATGTTAATAACCTATTCAATTTTTTATGTCAAGCTGTGTAATGCCTTGCCACACAAACCCCAAAGGACAACTTAAAACTAACAATTATAGCACAATTTTTTTTTTTTTTAAGTAACACTAGCATGAAATGTAAATTAAATTACAAAATTTATAAGGACACTATATGTACACATTGTCTAACTAGTTCTCTGGGGTAACATGACTGCATTACTTAACATGATCCCAATTCCATAATAGTGATGAACAACTCACAAGATTTCATTTCAAATCCATTATATAAAATGATTAAACAACGTAAAATGTACCAATTGACATTGTGCATCTAATCCTAACTACTAACATCGTTTCATCATAAATCATCCCTTGATCTAACCATTTAATCAAATTCCCCTATCTAATTAAATTCATCAATATTCCTCTCTTAATTGAATAAACCAATTATCTAATTAAGTCACCTCTTCTCAATAATTAAATTAATCATCTTGATCTAATTATCCTATTTAATTAAATAATTAATTTTATTTGATTAAATCTCTAAAGTCTATCTATTAAATTGAATAAATTAAAACCTTATTTAATTTAATCTAACATCACCTCTTTTAATTAAATAAATCAAAATCTTTATTTAATTAATCTCTTATCACATTCTTCTCATTATTTGATGTAAATAAATCTACAAAGTTAAGTCAAATAGGTCACATCACTTAATCTCTCACTAAATTAATTAACCTTGGATTAATTTAATCTCTTATTATGTCCCATCCTCCAACTTTTACCACTTGCACATGAAAATAGATTTAATTGATTTATTAAATCTCTATTTTCCTCAATAAGGCATCTTTTTGGAATATTCTTCAAGTTTGAATTCAAAATCCAAGTTGACATGTACATCCAATAAGGCATTTACTCCATCTTACATGTCCTTTGCCTTGAGCCAAGTGGCATTTAATGCATTTTCCCTTCCCTCTTGCATGTCATTTCAACATAATTCAAAATTCAAAAATAGGCATTTATTGGCACAATCCTCAAAACTTACACATCCTCCATCCACTCATAGATTGACAAGTGGCATCTTACCATTGGATGAATGTTAGTCCCACATTGCCCAATTTTGGACATTCATCCATCAATATCATCCATAAATAAGAGGATTCATTCCTCATTTGATCATCCACAAATTATGCAAAGTTACCATGCTCAAATATCTATCAAATTCCATCCATCACTCTTGAATCATAGCTAGGTTATGCAGGTTTTTCCATTGGAACACTCATCAAGCATCAAAAAAGTGGATCATTCATCAACATTCATCAACATACATCAATCTTGCATCATAGGAATTGAGAAAAGGCCAATTTTCACATCAAATTGGCACCAATTCCCCCATGGGATCATGAGTTTTCTAATTTAATTAGGATTCAATCTATTTTGTTGTTTTCATTGTATTTTTCATCATTTCTTTTCCTAATTTGAACTTGGTAGTTGGATTTCATGGGGAATCCTTGTTCTTGCTTGCAATCTCTAATCTAATGTGTTTGTTCTTATTGTTTTCCATGTACTAGGATTGGGGTTCACAGATTTGGTGCTAGTAGGAGGGAAACATCTCATTTTTAATCACTTTTTCCTAAAAATTTTGTATTTTTGTTTGTGCACAGAAAAATTCCAATGCTAGAAGCTCAGCGTTGCCATCTAGCACCATTGGAAACTCAAACTATGATGTTAAATTCTTTCCACCCAACATTTTGAATTTCAAACTACGCTACTTAACCAATCTGATCCGTGGGATTTTTCAAAAAATCAAATAGTGACATTGAGCAAAAGTGTGATGCAGTTGAGCTCACTGGTCTAGACATAGAGTGCTACTGACTGGTAAGCGGCGCTATACAACACCGCTGAGAAATCAAACTGCAAAATAGTCATGAGTTGCACCGCTGGTAGGGAGTAAAAAATTGAAATGTTATTTTAGCATGTGCTTTTTGTCAAATGATAAATTTATCTTTTTTTTTCTTCTTTTTAACCTCTTTGTTTTGTAGAATTTGACTAGTTTTCTTTCTTGTAGGTTGGATCAATCAAAAATGAAAGAAGGAGAAGCATGATGGTGGTACCTCACAAAATCAAAGTGTTTTTAAACACTTCAGTGTTTGTTTACACTCTTAGGAAATTGTTATTCCTTTTTTTTTCCTTGGGACACTAATTTCGTTTGGGTTTTAAAAAGAATCTTTTCAATTTTTTTGCAAAGGCTTAAAACAAATATTAGGACTACAACTTACTAGAATTTGTTTTTGGGTTAACAATTGAACAAAAAAACTCCCATTTGTCCTTTGGTGCTTTAAAAAGAACTCACAATTGCTTTGTGGATTTAAAACAAACATGTGCAACTTTGTATTTGTGAGGGCTTACTTAAGCTAACTTCATTGAAAAAAGGACGTATGCGCTTCTCTCATGCTTTATAGCAATCTTGAGAATCAAAAGGCCTTTTTTTTGTGATTTTAGGTTAAGATAAAGCAATCACCTCCACACTTCATTTTGGCTTTAAAATTGAACAAAATCTTGTGCGAGTGTGAGTGGAACATTATTGTGTATATTCTCTTTCTTTGTGTTGCAAACAAAGATTGATCGAGTTACAAATATTGTCTTTACTTGCTTTTGTTTATCTTAGAGGGCCTACCTTGGGGAAAAAGTACTCACCCAAGGGAACAACTCAACTGGTAACACTCTAAAGCCAAGAGTATTTCCAACTGGGATATAAATGTGGGTATTGGAATAAACACCAATATCATGCGGTTGGCTCCAACGAGATGGATTTAAAAAGGTACTCTCACCGTATGGGTCAATCTCCACGAATAGAAAGTCCTAATTAAATCCCATGTTTTAGAATTTCCAAAATCCTTGATCTATTTGTTGGTGTAAGAATGGTCATTCTAAAGCCACCCCACACTTTTATGGTCTTTTAGTAGAAATGGAAAGCATGCCATGGGAGTTTCATGGGTGTTGAGGTTTGGCTGCCCCGAATGATGTTAATGAGTCATGGAGGGGAGCCAGTGGGGTCAAGCATCTAACCATTCACTAAAGATAAGCGTAGCTGGACTTGTCCAAGTAGGAATCCAACAAATATTGTCTTCCACATCCATAGGGTTGTACTTATTCTTGGTTACAAAATGTTTTTCTTGTTTGAAAACATCTTGGAAACAAACACTTAAACTTCATCATCAAAATTTCAAACCCTTTAGGAGACAAATACCATTGATTCAATTCATGTGTTATTGCTTTCCCTTGGGATTCACATCCTTACAGGTTTCTAAACATTTGGATTTCATCTCAATTTTTCTACTAAAGTTAAACAATAGGTAACCCTTGCCTTGAATTCATTGAAATTCCACATAACATACTTTGTGGGATTCAAAGAAATTAAGACATTGGACATCTAGTTTGGAAAACTAATCAAAGAAGTGTTTGTGGTAAAATAAAGCCACTAAGAAAAGCTAAAAAAAATGAACTCTCACATATGTTGAAACCTTACAATTTTCAAAAAGTCAAAACCCAAAATGAAAGCCCTTAATTCAAAATCCGGTAATGTATGCTCAAATTGAACCACTTCTTGGTTATAAAGGTCTATAGAAGCATTGCATGTTCTTCAATACTGAGGTTTTAGGTAAAAAGATTGTCTTTCTTAGGTTCATCTTAGGATCAAAAGAAAATCAAAATCCTTTTTTCATCCATCCTTCAAACATCAAAACGAAAATCATCTCATCATCACCTTTTGAGAAATCTTGAAATTATCCTTCATGCTGGGATTTTTGGCAAAAATCAAAATCATCAAATCCTTGAGAGAAAATCCTTGAAATCTTTATCAAATCATCTTTGTCTAGGTATGTGTAGATCAATCCTTTTGCATATGCTTAGTCAAAGTTATCAAACCATCTTGTTTAGCTAGGTATATGTAGATGCATCCTTCTTCATATGCTTGGTTAAATTATCATCTTGTTTGAATAGGTGCGAGTAGATGCATTCTTCTCCATACACATATTCGAATTATCATCCTTTGGTCAAATCTACCCCTTAGATAATCATCCAACATCTTAGGGTCCATTTTTTCAAATCAAAGCAAACCAAAATCAATCAATCAAGGGCAATCCAAAGAAAATCAAAATCAAAATCCAAAACATATCTAAAAGTCCTAAAAGTCTAGCATTCCCCTCAAGATTTATCAAAATATCAAAACATCCATATCATCCATCTTTTACATCATCGTCATATCATCTTTTGATCCTCAAGATATCCTAAAATTTTCTCCTTTGTGCATAATGTAAAGATAAATCCAAATAATTAGAGATTCATCTCCCATATTCTTGAAAATTGATCCTTGTTTTATGGTTCAAACTAGATCTCAATACAAGAAGAACATGGAAGCCGACAAAGAAACACCTACTTTAAGTGACCTAAGCCAAACGAACTTCAAAATGAATCTCGTTGAATCAAGCAATCCTTTGACTATCACATCATCACAAAACCAACAAGAGGAAAACCAAGGAGAAGATATTACCTTTGGGGTGTCATAGGAAGAAATAAGCGAAATGCTCCAAAATTCGAAAAACCATAAGATCATCAACATCATGATGAGGCTTAACCCCTCACTATACATTCTTGAGCTAGCAAAGCAAGGGGCCAAATTACCTTCTAATTTTGACGTGAGCTCCATACTGGAACCATCTTTGGAGGTTATGCCTCTAATTTCATCCACAATCCCCATCTCATCTACACCCCCATCGGAAAGCATCACTCAAAAAATTCCACAAATCACAACATCTTTTGCTCCAACCCAACATAATGTCAATAAGGGAAATGCATTTTTTAATGTTATTCAAACATACCCCCTTGTTAATAATCAAGACTTGGATGAAAATACCATTTTGGAACAAAACATACCCCAAAATCCATTACATAAGAATTTTCCTCTCACTTTCCATAATCCTAATGATCCATCATCATCATCCTTCCACGCAACACCTAAAACTTCTCACCTTAGAAACCCACAAGAGGAAGGTGACATGTTTAGACCTGGGGGCATTTTCAACACCACAACCTTTTCACATGAACTCACACTCCTCACATTTTCACCTCTTCCACCACTACCACCATTATCCACACCTTTACTTGGTTTGGGGCTTCCACCTTTACCAAATATCAATCAAACCAATATCCCAAACACCAATCAAAACATCACGCTAAATTCTTAAAACTTGTCATCGATATCACAATAGCAGATGATAACTACAAAAGCAATCGCAACATCATCAAACACCACCTAACATCTCAAACTTGTCATGGGTGGGGTCTCTCAAGTACTAACCACATCAACAACACCATCCACCACTCAAATCACCAACACGACATCACCGCTCATCACCACCACCCCCACCACCACCAACTTCTAGCATATCAAGACAATACAACATAGCATTGTGAGCAGCTCAGGAAGCTTCTTTTCAAAGGGGATTCCTACAAGTGAAAAAACAAAAATCAATGCAACTAGTTGCTCTGCAAGTCGCTCAAGCTGCACAAGTTGCTCAAGCAGCCCAAGCCACATTACAAGTGCAACAGGCCGCATAAGCCCAAGCTTTATTGCAACAACAACAAGCCACTCAAGCTATGCAAGCTGCTCAAGTAGCCCAAGCCACATTACAAGCACAAAAGGCTGCTCAAGCCCAAATTCTATTGCAACAATAAGCAACACAAGCATAATCCCAAGCACAATCTCAAGCTCAGGAAAACACCCAATATCAAGCATAGCATGCACAAGCACATGAACAACTTCTTGCACAAAAACAAGTAGTGCAACTACAAGCATATCAACAAGCAATAAAACAATATCAAGAGCAACAAGAAGCAGCCCAATTGGTAGCCCAACAAAAAGCATTGTTGGAACAACAACAAGCACAACAACAAACAATCTTAGTGTAGCAACAGCAAGAACAACAACAAGCGTTGTTCATACAACAGCAAGTGCAAGCATACCTAGCTCTAAAAAATGTGCAAATACCATCAAAAAACACACCAACCAAACCACCCATCCAACCCATGATCAAAACACCCTAGAACACCTGCATCCCACCCCCTGATCTGCAAAATGACGTAACAACACAAATCAGGTTGCTCTCGCAACAAGTGCTTGATCTTCAATCAAGTCGAACCACAAAGACACCAAGCAACTTGTGTCTCTATCCATTTGACAAGAGCCTAGTGATGAAACCATTCCCAAAGGGATTTGAGATCCCCAAGTTTGAAAAATATTGTGGGATGGGAAACCCTGAAGATCACATCAGGTAATTCCAGGTTCACTACATGGAAGTCACATACAACGATACTTATCTGATGCAGCTATTTCCTAGGAGTTTGGTTGACCAAACTATGGAATGTTTCTCTCGCCTACCAACAGGCATTAGAACATTCCAAGAAATTATAGACGCATTCATTATAAATTATGCATGCAACATTGAAATGGATGTTAGTCTAGAAGAACTCTCAGCTCTGAAACAAGGTAAGGGTGAATCATTCACTTCATTCCTACAACGATGGTGATCCAAGGCCAATCAGAGCAAGTGGACCATGCCTGAAGAAATTTTTTGCACCATTATATCTAACCTTGACGGCCTCTTGTAATTTCATCTCAAGGTACAAGGGATCACCACATATGATCAGTTGATCTCCAAGGTGCTCAGCATCGAACAAGCCCTTATGAATCAATCCATGGGATCAACTTCATACCCCAAACAACAAAACAACCACCCACCCTCCAATTACAATGATAAACCTTGCAGGGGGCAAGGAACAAATTTTTTACTAATGATGATGTCGTAGATGCCAAGGTGGTCATCAGTTCCTCACTCCAAAATACACCTGCACCACAAATCCAAATCCAACACCAAAACAATCATCATGCAATACAACAACCAAACAACAATCCAACAATCAACAATCTCAATGATCAAAGGGGACCACCCCAATGCAACAAGAATTACCCCAAGCAAAAATACACTGCTTCGGGGGAACCACTTGAAGTTATAATGAAGAAGCTGATAAATGAAAAACTCATCAAAGCTCCTACCTTTGAGATTTACCAAGAACCGAAAGTGAAACCTCCTTCGTATAATGCGAATCAACTCTATGAATTCCATAAAATCAAAGGCCATAATACAAACAGTTGTATGAGGCTAAAAAACATAGTTCAAGATCTCATCAATCAAAGGATTATAAATGTGGAACAACCAACAAGAAACCAAGATCTTAAGATATACACAAGTCTGATGCCTAATCATGGCAATAAAGGGAATAATAACACCGATAAAGGGAAAGGCACCCACACAAACATGAATCACATATATGAAATTGTCGTCGCCTCCCTAGATGAATACTACATAGTCATCACCATCAAAGGTGCCCATGTCAATTGTGGAGTCACCACAAGAGGTGGTAAAGTTACCATCACAAGATCATCCCAACCAAATACAGTCCCCGCATCTAGATCTATCTCTAATGGCTACAATGTTCTAGATCAGTTCAAAAGAATGCCAGTGCAAATATCCATCATGGAGCTGTTAAAAATATCATCTGCCCATAGGAAAATCCTTGAGGAAGCATTGGCTTCATCCACTGTCCCCACAAATCTTGATGTGGAACAATTCTAAACTATGGTCGAAAATATCATTATGCCAAATCTCCTCACATTCTCTAACCAGGATTTCCCCGCTCAACCATCTCACAACTATACACTCCACTTAGAAGCCATAGTACATAAAAGAAAAGTCAAAAGGGTCTTGGTGGATGGAGGTGCGGACTTCAATATTTATTCTCTCAACCTCATCAAACAATTGAAAATCTCAAAGGATTCTATCAACAAAGGAAAGGGTATCACAATAAGAGCACATGATGATCAAGAAATAGTGTCTCAAGGCACAATCAAACTCCCTATTCAAGTAGGTCCTGCTATCATGGAAACCACTTGTTAGGTCTTGGACCTCGACTTGCCATATAACATCCTCCTAGGACACCCATGGATTCATGCAATGAAGGCAGTAGCGTCAACTTTCTACCAATGTTTGAAATTCACACATCAGGGACAAGAAGTTACCATCCATGGAGATCCTGAACCCTTCTCCTATTGCAAAAGCCTTGAAGCAAAGTACTATAAAATCCCCCAAGTACCAAAAAATGATGAGGGCCCATCTACACCATACATTGATCCCACCACTCTCTCACCCACTTCAGCGATGAAGATACCCACCACTCCTGCCATCCCCACCATCTCTAACATTAAGGTCATCATTCAAGATAACGGTTGTGGAAACTTCAAGCTCCCTAATAATGCTTTTGTAGTAGGAGAGTTACCACAATCTCCTAGATCACGGGGACATCTGCAAATAAATGAAGCCTCCACATCCCAAACATCTCCTGAGGACTATCCCAACTTCACAAGGTGGGGAGATCTTGGCCAAGAGGTTATTGAGGTAGGTCCATCTCAAATGTTATATCAAGTTGAAATACCAATAGTTGATTTACCAATGGATGACGGAAGCAAGGGTCTGCAAATGATGCTCGCAATGGGCTATGACAGAAACCAAAGACTTGTACAAAACAACAATGGGCTTATATTACCTATCATTCCAAAATGCAAGTAATAACAAATATTGGCCTTGGATGTACCCCTCTGAGTATAACCATACATGGCTGAAGTCCTCTAGTTAGAAGGGTTAATAATCCTCCTTAGCCAATCGCAACAGAATTACGTTTACCAATATCTACAAGTAGAGTCATAGATAACTTTACATTTAATATAACCAATGTTTGTAGTAGTAGTGATGACGAGGATACCATGACCAACTTACCTAGGCTATTTGAGGATACCACTCTTTGCATGATTAGCACTCTATCTTTTGAATCAGACCACCAAAATCATAAGATTTTCCTAGTATATCCATAACTCATCGACTACGACCAACAAGGAGCACTGATTCTCGATACATTCAAAAATGATGAGGTGCTCTTAGAATTCATGGGACTATGGGATAGCATTCCATGTGGGGATCACAAAGTAGGGTTCATAATCGAGCTAGATACACATGCCTATTATGGGGAAACAATTGAATCCCTCGGTCATAAAAGTGAAAAATTAAGAATAATATCTAATTCCTTGAGTGAAAATCACATTGTGGCACTCTCCAACCAGAAAAAAGTAAAAAGAAAGGATGCATCCATTGGTGAAAACCTCTCTGAGCTACCCAAGGATGGGGGATTCAATCTTCCTTCTAGAGCTATTCATCAAGAAAAATTAGTAGTCCTAGCAGAAAGATGCAATTTGGTCAATCTAGGAATAGAGGAAACCCCGCACATCACATTCTATGTGGAGTCATTGCTATCAGAGGAACAAGAGCTCCTAGTAGCATTCTTAAGATAAAGATAGATAAACTTCACATGGAGCTATGTTGACATGCCTGGGCTTGATCCAAAGATTGTGGCTCACCACTTAGAAGTATATCCAAAAGCAAAGCTTGTTAAACAAAATCCTCAAAAAATGCACCCTTAGATCGCCCTATTACTCAAAATGGAGCTAAAAAATATATTAGATGTAGGATTCATTCAACCGATAGATTATCCAGAATGGGTGTCAAACTTGGTACCTATCTCAAAACCCAATGGGGGCATTAGAATTTTCACAAACTTCAGAGACTTGAATAAGGAATTTCCAAAAGATGACTTCCCACTTCCAAACATTGATATGATCATTGACATGACAGCCAGAAATGAGATGTTGTCACTAATGGATGGATTCTCAGGGTACAATTAGATCATGATAGCTAAAGAGGACCAACATAAAACAACTATCACTTGTCCATGGGGGACCTATTGCTCTAATATGATGTCATTCAGCTTAAAGAATGTAGGAGCAACATATCAAAGGGCCATGACATTGATATTCCATGACATGATCCATAAGACGATCGAAGATTATGTTGATGACATTCTAGCCAAGTCCAAAAAGAGAAAAAATCACATAGCAACCTTAAGTGCCATCTTTGATAGGCTGGAAGAGTACAAGGTCATATTAAACCCAAAGAAGTGCATCTTTGACATACAATCAAGAAAATTGCTAGGATATATAGTGTCAATGAGAGGTATTGAGGTAGATCCAGCAAAGGTAAAAGAAATCCTTGAGATGGAGGCCTCCAAGGTAGGCTCCAATCCATTCGAAGATTCATAGCACAACTGGCGGACAAACAGAACCCATACTCTCACCTACTCCACAAGGGAGTAGCATGCAAATGGGATACCAAGTGAGAAGAGGCATTCAATAAAATCAAAGAATATTTACTAACACCACCAATCTTAATGCCACCAATCCCAAGAAAACCATTTATTCTATACGTGTCAGCAACAACAACAACCCTTGGAGCTCTCTTAGCTCAGCATGATAAAAATGGAACAAAAAGTGCTATCTATTACATCAGCAAAACAATGGTTGGGAATGAGCTAAACTATTCATTCATCAAGAAATCATGCCTCGCAGTAGTGTTTTCATCATAAAAAATCAAACATTACATGTTGGAACACAAAATAAAACTCATCACCAAAATAGACCCTCTCAAGTACTTACTATCAAAGGCAATGCTCACAGGAATGGAGAAATGGGTGATGATATTATCAAAATATGACATTGAATATGTGGAGCGAAAATAAATCAAAGGCCAAGTCATCACAGATCAACTTGCAAAAGCACCAATCTATTTAGAGAATCCTCTCATTTCAGAGTTTCCAGATGAATCTATTTTCAAACTCAACATAGCTGAGCACTAGAAACTATACTTTGATGGCTCATACACGTAGCGTGGATCAGGAGCCAGTCTCTTCTTCATCACCCCACAAGGGGATTGCATACCAAGGTCCTACAAACTAGGATTTCCCTACACCAATAATAATGTAGAATACGAGGCTTTAACCATATGTCTTAGTATAGCAGTGCAGTGGAACATTATAGCTCTCAAAGTATATGGAGACTCTTAATTGATAATAAATCAAGTGAACGATGAATACCAGACCAAGGACGAAAAGCTCACTCCATACAAGAAATTGGTGGAGACTCTCAAAGAATCCTTCATAAAAATTATATTTGAGCAGATTCCTAGAACCAACAATAGAACAATATACACCATGGTAACAAATGGATCCTTGCTCGACATCCCCCACAATGTTCCAAATTATGAATTCCTGATTGAGCAAGTTCTTGTGCCTACATTTGAGGTACCATAATCAAAATTCGTGTATGAAATCATTGGTCCTAGTGATCCTTGGTACCACGACATTTACACATACCTTCAAATAGGAGTCATATCCATCGACTTACCCTCAAACCTAAAATGAACCTTTGTCAAAAAGGCATCCAAATTTGTTATCCTAGGAGATACCCTATATCATAGAAGCATAGAAGGAACCCTACTACGCTGCTTAAATGTTGAGGAGGCATTAACCGCTCTAACTGAAGTACATAATGGTATCAGTGGTTCACACTCGAGTGGAATGACCATAGCCAAGAAACTGCTAAGGATGGGGTATTATTGGCCCACAATGGAAAGAGAGGCACATGATTATTCCAGAAGGTGTCTACAATGTCAACAGCATGGGGACCTCATCCATGCTCCAGCTTAAGAGCTTCATTGGAAAAATCACACCCACTTCATCTAACAGCCACAAATTCATCATAACTACAACGAAATACTTTACTAAGTCGGTGGAAGCCATACCCATGATGTATATAACTAGGAAGCAAATATCTAAGTTCATCCTGAACTATCTCATTTTCCACTATGGTGTTCCACAAGCCATTATCTCAGATAATGGGACACCATTCAAGAATAAGGAGGTCCATGACTTATGTAAAAAAATAAAAAACCAACATTGTTTCTCCACCCCATACTATCCCCAAGGCAATGGCCAAGCAGAAGCTATAAACAAAACCATTTTGAAAATCCTCAAGAAAATAGTCAATGACGCAGGTCGTGACTAGCATTTGCAGTTTAATCCTACCCTTTGGGCCTATCAAACTAGCATCCACACACCCATTGGCACCACCCTTTTCTCCCTGGTCTATGGATCAGAAGCAGTACTCCCTATTGAGATCGAGATCCCATCACTTAGGATATCACTGCAAAACCTCATCACATATGAAGAGTATCGAGTATCAAGATTGAATGAGTTGGAGCTACTAGATGAGCGATGTATAGATGCTTTGAATCATTTGCAAGTCTATAAGAATAGACTCAAAAGGAGCTATAATAAGCAAATTAGAAGCAGGACTTTCCAAGTCAGAGAACTAGTATTAAAGGAGAATCAGAAGAATGTCCCAAACCCAAGCAGCAAAGGAAAATTTGAACCTAATTGGTTGGGACCATTCGTTATCATAGCAAGTTATAAGTCAGGGGAATATCAGTTATCAACACCTGAAGGGGAACCTCTGCAAGAGCCCATGAATAGCTCCCATCTCAAAAAGTTTTATGCCTAAAAATTTCAAGGTATAGAACCAAAAAATCCAAAAAATTAGAAAATGTCCTAAGAAAATGGTTACCTTGGTCAAAACCTAGCAAACAGGCACCTTGTGTAAATAAGCACTTTCCATCCATTAATATCCTTACGACTTATTCTACATCATCCTTCCATCACGTTTCCATCATCCATCGCATTCAGATCTCCATCCATCACTCGTGTCTGCACCATAGCTTGGTCTTGTCTTCTTTTCATGATCCCTCTTAGTACTACTCGGCCCATCCTCAAGGTCAGTTTGTCCTGCCTTTATCAAAGTAGTCTATTGCTCACGCTGGGGGCATGTTCTCGTCGAATCTGATTCTTGTATGTTATTGAAGTCCTAAAATCAAAAAATCCAAAAATAGGTCAAAAAGTCAGTCAAAAAGTAAAAAACAAAGTCGCCTTGTCAAACTACGAGCCTTTGAGCCTTAAACATAGGAAAGGTTGATCTTTGATCATCCCCTGAGACACTTAGGTTAGTCATTTAGGCATATGTCATAATAAACTAACATCTCATCATGTATATCATCATTTGTAAATCATTCAACTTGTCAGTCGAACTACGTGGTCTCTACATGTATAATGTAGGCAAATCTCATCTATTGATCAGCCCTCGAGGCCCCTAGGATAGGTCTTTAGGTTAGTCTCTTGGTAAAAATCTCAAAAAACCCCAAAACATCAAAAAATCAAAAATCAAAACATTTGAAAAACTTGAAAAATACCAAAAACAACCTAAAAACATCTCAAAAAGATCAAAAAATCCAAATATTTGAAAAAAAATCATCGTCTCATCTCACTTGCACCCACAATAACATCATTCATCATAAATGATCATCATCCTAAAAATTTGGTAAGATAATCATAAACAACTCTAGCTGGTCAAAAGTGAAAACTCAAAACATCAAGTCTTAGGTCTAAGTCAATGCATAAACAAGTTGGTCAACTCTTTGTATCAATAACTCATCATCCAATTGGTCCCATATCAATCATCATTTAGAATGCTTTGGATAAATGAAATGGCTTGCTGCCATCCACTAACA
This sequence comes from Sequoia sempervirens, assembly GCA_007258455.2. Taxonomy (NCBI): domain Eukaryota; kingdom Viridiplantae; phylum Streptophyta; class Pinopsida; order Cupressales; family Cupressaceae; genus Sequoia; species Sequoia sempervirens. The sequence continues at coordinate 30,678,569 of VDFB02049217.1, read as the reverse complement.
TGTCCTAGGATGCATCCTTCCTACAATGGATTATCTTTTGGCAATAGTTTCGGTTCTTATCCTTAGAAAACACATCCTCTTTTGGTTAGCATTATATCATCCACTAATCATCCATATAATCTCATAAATAGCATCATAATCATTCATTGCATAAATCTTTCCACATAGGCATAAATCGAAACATACAGAGATTCATTACATACAAAACATGCATCCATTCATAAACATTTTATAAGCATAATTCACATATCATTTCACGTGTACACATTAGATCATTTCCATATCATTTTGCATATTCCATATAATATATTTCATATCATATCATTTTGCATCATTATGCATGACATAAATACATTTGCATATCATAAGTCAACATAATATAGATTTGTTAGTCATAATCATTGAATAATGCATATATCATCAGAAATAAATGCATCAGATAACACCATAACATCATCACATATAGAAATAGAATCATCCATACATGCATAAATAAATGGTACACATCACATCATATAAAAATCATCATCGGCTCATATATATCATCAATAATGTAACTATCATAGTACAAAATAATTGGATCGTTGTACATGTATGTCAATCAGTACAAAAAGGCCCATCGGGCTATCAAAAAGGAACCCATATGGCACAAAAAGGTATCATCTCGATCAAGTTCTACCCCCCTATATGTTGCCCTCACCCCTATCACCATGACCCTGTGCTGGTCTGTGACTAGTCCACTATGAGTACTCTGGGATCCATGTTGCTTTAGGTATGGCCTCATGATAATGCATCTGGTAGTACTCGGACAACATCCCTATAGGACCGAACAAACATTGTACTCTGAGAGGAGGAGGCTACTTTTCTCTCCAACTATTGTCTTTGGCCTAGCTCTATGGCTACTTGTAGCTCTGTAGCCTATCTCTACAGTATGGCCTGACCCCTCTTGGCCTTGATCTACTCTCTCTTATTCCTAGCCTGATCCCTCTCCCCTATCAAAGTCTGCACCTAGGCCTCCAGCTGAGCAATCAATGTATCTCGAGGATCCACCTGCCCTATTGGCTACACTGCTAGTTGTGCTCATGGGGGTTGTACCTGATGCCAATCCTCAATCCCAGCCCATGATGGTGCATCTACTGGCACCTACTACTAATCCTGCATCTATTCGTTGACCTGATATGGCTAAACTGGGGGCACGACCAACTAGTCCAGTCGTGCACCATCCCTCTGTCCTCGTCCTCCCCCTTTGCCTCTCACCCTCCATTGATTGGGGACTACTCCTAGAATAGTTAAATGTAGGGGAGGCCAGAACCAATCCCTATATGCATGTGTCATGCCTGGATCTACAGGCCCCTGATAGTAAGCCCATGGTTGAGCCACCAATTGTCTAAAACTTTCCACGGCCTCTGAGGTAGGATTGTATCGCCCCCATGAAACCTGTGACATGGTGGGGGAAAATATGGCCACATAATCATCATCGAGAAGATCCTGGGGCTCACCGAACTAACATTGCATGTGCCCAGGCAAATATCTATCCATCATAGTATGCTCTCTCCCCTGCATGAAGCGGTCTTGGCGGGTGTAGAAAATCTAATGAGCATTGTTGGCCCATCTAGGCTGACCAAGGTACAGATGCCATATGAATACCTACATCTCATCCAGGACTCTCCTCCAATAGGGAATCATGTGCTTTCCTGTGTGTGTAGACACACCGCCTCTGTAGCACCATATGAGGGGATCATTGGCCCCAATTAGAACTATAACAATCCATGGCCAAAGAACAACAATGTGCTCCCATGCCCATACGTGAAGAAGAGTCATGCCTTCTCAGAGTGCTCTACTATCGAGGTAGACATACTCGTGAAGATCTTTGTATAAGGATGCAAGAAGAACCATTCCTCAAGAAAAATAGACTGTTATGTCGCAAATCATGTGCTCCCAACAAAGTCCCTAGCTAAGACTAAAATACCAACCTTGTATGTCTGGGGCAATGAGACCTAAAATAACCACTACAACAACAAAGTGGAAGGGAGGTTTCAAGGCCCTCTGTCACTCAACCTTGTTTTTTCCCTCATAAATTATGATATCCTCTATGGTGAGGACTCTGTGGTAGGCATCCCACCCCTCATCTATGTCAAAAATCACATGCCAACCATGAATCAACAATCTCAGAATACATCAAACATCCTCCAGGGTGAATATGGCCTCACATGTGGGAAGGTGGAATGAAGATGTCTCACTGTGCCATCTCTCAAAAAGTGTTGATATCATCCCGAGGTGTGTGCAAATGGGTACTTCATAAGTGATATACCATAGCCCCATGTCTCGAAGTTGGTATTGATCTCTATCCCTCATGTCCCACAAGTAACCGAACAAATCCTGTGACCTGTGCTCTTGGGAGTAAAGTTCCCTCGCCACATCTTGCATCATGATAGGTCATCATGTTAGAAATTTTTAAAAATCTTTTGTCATGCATCCAAGAAACCACTCCAGCATCGCAATCTATGAAGGCGTCGTAGTTTTATTTTTAATCAAACTCTAACGCTAGGGCACAAAAGGCAGAAACTACACTTCCACAATGCACTTTCCTTCCTAGCGGTGCAGTTTGCAAAGATAAAGGACCGTCGCGTCGCAGTTTTGAAATCACCCTACCGGCCACAAGCTTAGTAGTGAATTTTGGAATTTGTTTTCAAACTCCAAACTCCACTACCATGGCACAATTTGACACTGAGCGTCACAGTTTGATTTCTAAGCGTAGTTATATATCACCACTACAGAAGGACTAAATTTGAAAGCATTAAATGAGCATTAAAAACAAAAAATAAAGATCAAGTAAGGATCACTTACCGGTGCCCCAATGCCAGGTGGCCATTGGTACGTCTAGACTCAGTCAGAAATGTGCATCATAAGTTGTCATTGCACCATATCATCAGGAGGTCAAATCTCAAATCTCAAGGTTGCTAATGGTTGTGTGTGAAAATAAATTGAAAGTGACCCCTCAGAGCCTTTTTAAGCTTGAAAATTAGGGTTTTTTCATCTTGCATCATAGGAATTGGGAAAGGGCCAATTTTCACATCAAATTGGCACCAATTCCCCCATGGGATCATGAGTTTGCTAATTTAATTAGGATTCAAACTATTTTGTTGTTATCATTGTGTTCATAATTTATTTTCCTAATTTGAACTTGGTAAATGGATTTCATGGGGAATCCTTGTTCTTGCTTGCAATCTCTAATCTAATGTGTTTGTTCTTATTGTTTTGCAGGTACTAGGATTGGGGTTCACACATATTAATACATAAATGATAACCATTCATCTGAGAACACGTGATAATACCAATAATATATACATCACATTTATTATAATAGTTTACATTGTTTCAAGATCACAATGGTACAACAATGCTTCCCAACATGAAAGGGAATGATACATCAATTACATAGAGTAATACAAATTGAAATGATCATGATACATAACATCAATGTTATCTCCAAATCTGGTAAAGCTATGGAATCACTGCAACGGTACAACTCCGCGCAACACAAACTCTAGCTGGGAACCCAATGGAGTGCATAACATGTTCCACCCGACCATGTGGAGATGACAAGAAGGACCCACAACATAAAAATAGTCATGTAGACAAAGCTACCAAGACTCCACAACAAATAGAACAATAAACATAAAGAAACAATTGCTTCCAGAGGTACTCGAACAACAAGGGGAAAAACAAGAAAAGCATAAAAGGTTGCTAAAGGGAAGAGTGGCATCGCATAGCTCGATATGGTTTACCCAAAGTGGATCTTCATAGGTTACCAATCCCTATCCTGGGTTACCCTGGAAACCTCAATCGATCACTATCTCTCATTCTAATTCATGTAGAACCAACATACATTTCATGAAGACAAGGCAATTGGTCTTTCCATTCCAGGCCTTCCCATCTCATCTCAAGCCTAAACGAGCACTTGATCCATGATCAAGGAATCCATTATCTTTTATTAATGTCAGATACTACCCAAATCCCCTAATTATTAGTGTTTTCACTAGATTAAGAAACTCTCATGAGTTACCCTGTACTTGCCACTTTAGACGTCAGACCCTCATTGAGAGCCACTCCCCCTACTAGCAACAAAAGACTCAACAGTCCTCTAACTAGGTAAGCCAACTTGCACAACATAAAAGCCACATGATTAATCAGATAAAGTGAGGCATGCACCATCCCACACAAAATCTCCATAATGAAACAATTTCCACAATGCAAGGCTAAAACCCACATAATCATAAATCAAATAAAGAATCAAGCATTGACAAAGAACCAACATGAAAAACCAATCATAAAGAAATCTCTTTCCCCATCCTCTGGAAGACTAACAAATTACTAACACACGGGTTCCCCATCAATGTGGCAACAATAACAAGATCTTAAAAGACTATTTTCAATCCACAACTTATGAATTGACAAGTATAGAATAATGAGTGGAAATTGTTGCCAAATTTTCTGTACAAGTCAATTGGTTGAGCTAAATTAGTTTTGTTTCATTTTAAAGTGAATATTTCAGTTTAATTTTTGTATTTTCTTAAGTACTTTTTGCATAAAATTTATCAAGATTCAGTTTGGGTGCAAATGTTTTCAGTGAAGAAAGTTTCAGAGTTTATTTAGTGCTCGCAACATAAATGAAATACAAAGACAAAAATAAATGAATGATTAAAGCATAATCATTTCTTTCATTTATTTCACAATTTTGTCCACGTTACAATATTTCATTTGTTTTCCAAAAACAAATGATTGCACAAGATTGCATTTTGATACATTCCTTTTCACAATGGAAATGAAAAGAGAAAATTAAAGGTTCCAAATAAGCCATGGAGATAGCCAAAACAATTCATTACAAGGAATGAATTATACAATTAAAGATTAAAAGGAGCAAATAACGTAAGGGAATATCCATCATTGCCTATTTGTCAGTATTCAGTTGGTCTCTTTGTTGTTGTCTCATCCTTTCCACCACTTCCAATTGAACCTGCATCATGCAAAATAGTTTGTTAGAGCTTCGGATATGGACTACACTATGTGCTCTACCATTGTTCAGAGATATAATTCATTGCTTGCAATGCATTGAATCAACTAAAATGAAGAGTACAATAATGAGGGCTTGAAAATGGAATGTGACAAGGAAACTTGAATTTGTTATTTTATGCTAACATTGTTTGTTTCCTGTGTAGGTATAGGAAAAATCATGTAGTTGATCATTGCATGAAGACATATCAGTATGTGGTGTAAAATGGGCTCCAACAAGGGTAGAGCTCGGCATGTTTCCCCTCAAGATACAAATGAGGGTTGAGTAAAGAAATATAATCATCATGCTCAATTGAGCCAGTCAAGGAGTGAACATATTTCAATTATCAAAACAATCAAGACCATTGTTCACTCGTAACAATCAAATCCAAGAGCAATGAAGTGAAGATTATCAGTGAGCAATGAGCTCAATTGGAATACAAAATCAAGTAAATGCATCAATTTCCTTTTTGAAGAACTTCTAATACAGTCAAAATTGAATGCATTTTTGGTTTCATATAATGCTTTTCAAATGATAAACATGCTATTCCAAGATGTTCTTTATAAGCAATAGGTATTTCATTGCTTAAAGAAGTGAACAGGCATACATATGGGTTCACAATCAAAGCTACAAATTGAAATAGTTTGAGTAACCTCAAAGATATCATGGTAAAATGAAATATTTCAAGATCATCTATGTATTATTGGACAATATTCATATTAGCTACACCTTCTTTCATAGAGATTATAAAATACATGAAGAGTAAACAAATATGATGCTACAGGATGACCTTAAAAGCAAGAATAATGGGAAAACAATTTATGTTGCAATTTTCACCCAAGATTTTTTTTAAATATCTTTGCATGCTTCAAAGGTTTTCTGTGTATGATAGAAAGAGGAGTCAGATTACAGCTGCTTCAAACAACATAAAATGCATGTGAAGTGCATTAAACTATGGTTTTTATCAAGCATTGGTTGTAGAGGAAATGAGAAAACAACATATTAATGCAATAAGGATGATAGAGTGAAGGAGCCACCAGATTTTTTGCTACAAGAGATACATTGTCACATAAATAAAGCTTGGCTATAGGAATTTTCTCATAATAACAAATGAAAAAATTTCTAGATACCCAATTCTGATCTTTAATTGTCACAACCAAAAGAGGCCTTGTTCTTTTCAATCAATAGTACCCACTTGGGTTTTTTTTCTGAAAGATGCTCATTTTACATTATGGGTTGAGCCCAATGGATGGAAGAAGTACAAATACTTTCAGGAAAATGTAATAAGCCCAAAATCATTTGGTTCTTATAGGAAGCTCAATACCCATCTATTTTTGAGTTCATACAAATGATATACAAGGGAAAAAAATGAAATACAGTTGGTTCAAATACCCAGATCAAGTGAAGGGTAGTTGCAGCCTGGAGGGGTTTATTAACCACATATGATCATAAAAGGTGAAACCCATTTAAGGTTTTCCATTAAAAATAGCAAGTACAGGGAAAAAATTTGTGGAATGTAAGATTTTTCTATGAAAATTAATTTGAAAGCATATAATAGTCGTGGCCTGCAATAGAGAATATATACATAAATTTTTTAATGTTTCTTCCATAAAAGAATGACCTTCATTATTTTGTCAAACTCATCTGAGTTTTGTTCAACAAAGATGCAAAAATAAACATATGGGGAAGTAGTGATAATGGCATACCTAAGAGGATTCTAATACCTCATAAATTTCTTTTCAAATGCTCAAAATGGAGTTAAGTTTTGAAATCAAAGAGAGGATGACTTACCTTTCTATTTTTCAAAGGCTAATCTGTAGAAAATGATGGAGTTTGAGCTCAATATCAATGCCCAGGTTGAGCTCTCAAGGTGGCCGAATGAAAGCAAGAACAAAAAAATATAGAAATACAAATAATTCATTAGAAATTGTGCTCATGTTGCATCCTTGAGGCCAAAATATTGTCTCAAAATAGAGAAGAGAAGCCATGAAACTATTTAAAATAATCTTACCTTCACTTTTTGATGGAATTTTGACCTATAGGAAGGTCAATGACTATAAATTTTGCATTTTTCTCCTCAAAACCCTAGCTTCATGGTCACAACGCCATTTTCCCAGCAGAGAACACTTTCTTCAAAACACTAAGTGTAAAATGAGGTTGAAATCTTAGGATGGTTTCTTTTGTTATTAGGGTTTCTCCTTGTTGCCCTAATTCAAATTAGGGATTTTATCACATTAAACTTTCAAATGCCTCCAATATCATCTCTTAATAATGTGTTCTTGCCTTAGGAGTATCTCATGAGCATAGGTCGACCTTTTCTAAAGGTTTTTGGGGTAGGCATTAAATCTAGTATTTCAAAGTCAAAATTCCTTAGGTATTTCATGTAGTTTTAATGCCTATGCCTTAGAGAAATATCAAATGTTGATACACTTAGGTGTTATATTTTATTGATTTTGTAGAAATCAATTAAAAGATCAATAATAGATATCCTGTATATTTTTATGATTTTTTTTTAGACAAAAATCAATTGTAATTAGAGGATTGAAATTTGTTATTTTTGCAAAGATTTCATTAAAATATTAATTGCAAAAATCAGGATAAGATAGGCTTTATTTTGTAATAAAACTGCAAATCTTGTAAAAGCAAAGATAAAACAATGTTTTATAAATTGTTTTTGTCTTTTTCTATTTTTAACAGTTTTATGAAAGCAAAGAGGTGGCCAAGATCCTTTGAGATTTGATTTCTTTCTAGGTGAGATTCAAAAAATGGCAAAAAACTAGGTTTGTTTTTTCCAGTTTTAAAGCAGTTTGAGCCTGATTTTGAGGCTTCATTGGATAAACATCTTGGAAGGAGAAAGATTCTATTTTCTCATACAGTTTGATGCAGATTTTGGGGTCTTTCTCCAACTTTTCTTTTGAGATCAGAAATTGAGTTTTGGAGATATATATTGGAGGAAACTTAGATTTTTCTCAGTTTAGATAGTTGCTTCTTCCTCTCTTGTTCATGAAGAGAGTTTTCGTAAGCTTAATATTTGCACTCAAAATTTGGCATACTCCTTCAGTTTAATGAAAGGAGCATTCCTATCTCTAATTTTTGTCTCTTCTACAATCTTAGTATGATGTTTCCATTGTGATTTTGTTTATAGATCCTTTCTTATGTCCTATAATTGCAAGTTGTATTTTGTGTTTAAATTTAAACCTTCATGCAAATTAATTATGTTGGGTGTTCATGAGAGATTGTGAAGTTATTATTGTTTTTTTTTTTTTCTGAAGACTATTTGTGAGTAAAATATCAAAGTCATCATTAAGTTCTAATGAATCATCCTAGATTAGAGTTTTGCATTTCAATCATATATTTCTATCCCCTTTCCCAAAAATTCATTTAGAATAGAAAAATTCATTCAGAGAACCAACTCACTCTGGAGATTCCCTCTTCGTGCAGATCACCCACATCTGAAGAGGGTTTCCATGTTTCAACAGATAGTTGAGTCTTCTGTAAACTTTGCATAGGGTGTATATCTAATTGACAACAGTTTTTGGCATGCCCAGTGGGAACCTGAAAGTTAATTTCAGGGAGAGCTTTAAATTTTTAAACTTGTTGTTTAGTGTATGCAGCAATTTTATTTAGCCTTTTGGAGGTTTTTACATATGTCTCATGACTCTATTTTTTACTTTGCATGTAGACTTAGTGTAGCTTGTGCATGAGAAGAATCCATAAAAGATCAAGTTTTTCCCCGTTCAAGTGCCTACATTTGTCGCCACCACGAAGGAGAGGCAAGACAACAAGGAGATTATTTGAAGCACCTAGGAGATTGAAATTAACACCTCCAGTTCTCAGCTCTATAGTTTTATCACTAGGAAATCTTGTGTCTATAGCACAAGCATTGCCAATGGCGAAACAACACCTAGTTGCACCATTTAACAAGGGTATCCCATTAAATATTGCCCAGCATGATGATACCCTAGTTGCAGCCCTTAAAATTTTGTTGTATTTCACCGGAGAAGATCACACCATGCCTGTTGACCACATTCCAAATGTAGCCACTTTATGCTTAGTTCATAATATCACCTAGGAGAATGTGGCACTAAGGTTCTTGGCTACATCACTAAAGGGAAAGGAATTATAGTGTTTTAGAGGCCTTCTTGTGAATTCCATCACAGCATGGGATGCATTGGGAGATGGCTTACATCAGCAGTTTGAAGATAAGTCAAATCATCTATCCCTGTTAGAACAGTTAAGCATAATCAAGAGAGCCCCGCAGGAACAAATGGAAGATTTCAACTACCGATTCCAAAGGACCTAGAAAAAAAATTGTCTAACGGTAAAACCAACACCTTAGCATGCTTTTCTATTTTTCCTAAAGGCTTTGAATAGTAATATTTCAGTAATGATCCAATCTATGGGCGGGTTCACGCTCCCTAATGCTTTTGACATCGCTATTAGAGCAAAAAATTGTCTTATCCAAGTTGGGAAAATTGCCCCTAAACCTCTTATGCCACTATTTCCTAAAATACAGCCACCTATTCCTATTGCTTTACCTCCTTTACCTATTGTCCAGCATAAGAACCCATTGTTCCAGCCCAATCCCAAGAACTTCAGGAGATCAAAAATATACTTAAGACCTTTGGAAATGATCTAGTGAGCAAAAGAAAGTAAGTTGGCCAAGAGAATAAGCTCTATCAAGCCCCTTATCAGTAGAATCAGTAGAATAGGCTAGCCTTTCAAAATGACTCACACTTGGCCAAAAAAGGAATTTTAATCCTAGACCTTTCCAGCCTTTTAACCCAAACACTGCTAGTTCATCAAAGGAACTTGTAACACAAAATGACATTTCCCAAGATTACGACTGGTGTTATCTATGCAATCAACCTCATAACCTGTCAACATGTGTGAATGGAATGAGAAATCAAGCTTTAATGGTCCATAATAGCTATGCTGGTCTGGAGAATCTTCCAAATTAGAATCAAGAACGTCAAGAGAATTTTGAAGTTGCCTTGCCAAATTTGCAGAGCTCTGAGTTTTGTGGCATGAATGGTCAAGATTAGCAAAATTATCCTATTTTAGCCAATATAAGATAAAAAAAAAAGAGCCATGGATTTGGGGCAGCAAGCTAGAAATATATTGCAGTAGTCTACTAAAGACAAACCACCTATTTCTTCATTGCGTGTTACTCCTACAACACAACCTAAAGTGCAAATTTTTCAAAGAGGCCAAGATGTACCTGGGAAGGATCAGTCTCAAATGCAATCATAGCCTTTGCATAAGGGAAATGACATTGTTATTACTAAAGGACAACAAAAGGTGAGCCCTATTTCTTTCAATGTTTTTGAACATCTTAAGAAGGCCACTATCAGTATGTCATTTTTGGATGCATTGCATATTCTAGGTCAAAAGAGTTTGCTATAGCATGCCTTAGTTGAACTCTCTATTTCTAATGATGCTAATCAAGGTGATGCTAAAGGTCCACTTGAAAATAGCTTGGAGGTTAAGAGTGAGCAGAAGGCTCAAGAGGTAAAGCCCCCTCCATTTTACTTGAGTTTGATTATTGGCGACAACATAGTGCATAGCTATATGATTGATTCTGGCGCAAGCAACTCAGTTATACCTAAGAGTCTAGCTCACAAACTGGGTCTTGTTGATGAGCCTAACTCCTAGAAAGGGGTATTCTAGTTAGATGGGTTTGTTGTTAAAACTACTGGAGTGATTAAAAATCTGGACCTTACCTTGCACACATGCCCAAATTTTGTTATTGCCCAAGATGTTCATGTTATTGCCCTGCCACCCCATTTTTCCATTTTCCTCTCGAGAGATTTTACAGCCAACCTGGGTGGGTATTTATCTTCTAATTGGTCTCATCTATTTTTTAGAACAAGATATGGTACAAAATTCACCATAAAGTATGAACCTCTAGCCAAGGATCATATTGAGTTGTATGTCCCAAATCCTATAAACGCTAACCTCTATATCACCCCTAAACCAGATAAGCAAGTTATGACATTAGACCATGACACCCTTACAGAAAATGTAAATCTAGATGAGTGGGTAGTCAAAGATCATGAGCTTGATCCTTTCCAACACACATATGAGATAGGATTAGGAGTTTATATGATTCATGAACCTGATATTGTTATCCTCAATCTGATCAAAGAGGAAGAGCAGCCTATAGAGAAAGAGGATCAGCTTTGGAAGCTGTATTTTGTTGGTTTGAGGAGCAGTGTGGGCACTGGTGGTGGAGCTATGTTGATTTCACCAGATGGAAACAAGTATTATTCATCTTTCAGGTTTGCATTTAGTTGTTCAAATAATATAGTTGAATATGAAGCATTGGTGCATGGCCTAGAATGGGCCTACAAAATAGGTATTAAATGTTTACAATTTTACTATGATTTAGAGTTAATTGTGAATCAAGTTATGAATCTGAATGCTACAAAAAATGACTTACTTAAAAAGTACAAGCATTGAGTGTGGGATTTGATAGAAAATTTTGATGCTTTTAATATATTTTAAGTTCCTAGAAATGAAAATAAACACTTTGATAGGCTTGTTGCCATAGGAGCACAAAATGATATTCCAAATGAAATTCATAAGGTAGAGGCACATCAATATGTAAAAATTGTAGTAAAACCTTTTGTGCCTGATAATAATGTGAGCTGGTAGGTTTTTGATAGTGATGAGAAAATTGTGAGCTTTTTAATTGTTGAAGTTGAGTTTACATATGGAAACCAACAAAAGTGGAAATAGCAGTATGATGATCAGATTGTGCAGTTAAAGACAAACAAGCTTCCAAAATGATTGGTGACCTTGGATTATGTTTTCAACTCAAATGATTAGGTATGAAAAGATAAGTGCAGCATGACTATCAAGGAGGAACACTATGAAGCCATTGAAATATTTAGGGGTAAGCTTCTCAAACTGGGCAAGGTATGTACCAAGGAGGAACAACAAGCTTTCATTCTATTTTGTCAAGAGTTTAATGATGTGTTTGTTTGGGAATACAAATACTTAAAGGGTTTTGAACTAGAATTATCCCAACATACTATTGAACTAGAACCTAGGGCAAAGCCTGTTAGGAAAAAAATAGACCTCTCAATCCTAAACTTGAGCATTTAATGAAGGTTGAGCTAAATAAGTTAGTTGAGAGTGGCATAATTTTTCCTATCAAGCATACTTCTTGGGTCTCTAACTTAGTCCCAGTTAGGAAAAAGAATGGGGAAATTAGGCTTTGTGTCGACTTTCAGGATTTGAATAAAGCTTCCCTGAAAGATCATTATCCACTCCCTTCTATGGAGAAAATATTGCAAGTAGTGTCAGGTTTTTGACAAATTTTCATTACTTGATGGATATTCAGGTTATAATCAGATTCTGGTCAAGGAGGAAGACCAATATAAAACTACATTTACTACCAAGTGGGGCACAATCAACTACAAAAAGATGCCTTTTGGGTTGTCCAATGTAGGAGAAATGTTCCAAAGGGCTATGGATATGGCTTTCCACGGCCTCATCAATAAATTTGTTTTGGTTTACTTAGATGATATTACTAGTTTTTCAAAAGATGTTAATGAACATTTTGAGCATTTAAAACATATTTTTCAAAGGTGCAGAGAGTTTGGAGTTTCTCTTAACCCGAATAAGAGTATTTTTTTGTCCACAAGGGAAGGCTCCTCAGACACATAGTTTCAAAGCAAGTCATTTCTATAGACCCTAAGTGAGTTTCCACTATTCTTGAGTTGCCATTGCCAACCCACAAGAAAGGCTTACAAAGCTTTCTTGGAAGAATTAATTGTGTAAGGAGATTCATACCCAATATTGTAGCTTTGCTACAACCTCTCACTACCATGCTTAAAAAGAATACGCTTTTTAGTTGGACTAAGGAGGGTAAGATGAGTTTTGAGCAAATAATGGAAGCCCTTGTAGCTCCCCCTACCCTCATTAATCCAAACTATGATAAAGATTTCATTCTATATGCTTTTAGAGGGGCATTGAAGGCAACTGATCTAATGCTTAGCAGGCAAGCATTTAGCGGAAATCCCCAAGATGTTGCCAAATTTTTACTATAGCTCAATTGGTTGAGCTGAATTAGTTTTGTTTCATTTTAAAGTGAAGATTTCAGTTTAAATTCTACATTTTCTTAAGTACTTTTTGCATCAAATTTATCAAGATTCAGTTTGGGTGCAAATGTTTTCAATGAAGAAAGTTTCAGAGTTTATTCAGTGCTCACAACATAAATGAAATACAAAGATGGAAATACATGAATGATTAAAGTATAATTATTTCTTTCATTTATTTCACAATGTTATCCACATTACAGTATTTCATTTGTTTTGCAAAAATAAATGATTGCACAAGATTGCATTTTGATACATTCCTTTTCACAATGGAAATGAAAAGAGAAAATTAAAGGTTCCACACAAGCCGTGGAGATAGCCAAAACAATTCATTACAAGCAATGAATTATACAATTGAAGATTAAAAGGAGCAAATAACGTAAGGGCATATCCATCATTGCCTATTTCTCAGTCTTTAGTTGATCTCTTTGTTGTTGTCCCATCCTTTCCACCACTTCTGAATGAACCTGCATCATGTAAAGGGGTCTATTAGAACTTCGGATATGGACTACACTATCTACTCTACCAACAGAGATATAATTCATTGCTTGCAATGCATTGAATCAACTAAACTGAAGAGTACAATAATTAGGGCCTAAAAATGGAATGTGACAAGGAAGCTTGAATTTTTTATTTTATGCTAACATTGTTTGTTTCCTGTGTAGGTATAGGAGAAATCATGTAGTTGATCATTTCATGAAGAAATATCAGCATGTGGTGTAAAATGGGCTCCCACAAGGGTAGAGCTCGGCATGCTGCCCCTAGAGATACAAATGAGGGTTGAATAAAGAAATATAATCATCATCCTCAATTGAGCCAGTCAAGGAGTGAACATATTTCAACTATCAAAACAATAAAGACCATTGTTCAGTCATAACAATCAAATCTGAGAGCAATGAGCTCAATTGGAATATAGGATCAAGTAAATGCATCAATTTCCTTTTTGAAGAACTTCTAATACTGTCAAAATCAAATGCATTTTTTCTTTCATATAATGCTTTTAAAATGATAAACATGTTATTCCAATATGTTCTTTACAAGCAACAGGTATTTCATTGCTTAAATAAGTGAACAGGCATGCATATGGGTTCACAATCAAAGCTACAAATTGAAATAGTTTGAGTAACCTCAAAGATATCATGGTACAATTACACATTTCAAGATCATTTGTGTGTTATTGGACAATATTCATATTAGCTATACATGCTTTCATAGAGATTATAAAATACACGAAGAGTAAACAAATATGATCCTACAGGATGACCTTAAAAGCAAGAATAATGGGAAAACAATTTATGATGCAATTTTGACCCAAGATGTTTTGCAAATATCTTTGCATGCTTTGAAGGTTTTTTGTGTATGATAGAAATGCTAATGCTCTAAGATGAAAATGAAGTATAGTAAGTTTGCTCAAATTGTGGATGATAAAAATGAAGGATAACCTCTCTATTTATAGAAGAAATTGAAGAGAGAAAAGGAAAAAGGGATGAATGTGGGATCATTCAACAACCAATAGGAAGCAGCCAATTGTCATAATGTGATTGAAAAAGGTGGAGCACATTTTGGAAAATGTGCAATCAAATGCAATTAGGTGGAATTTGAAAATAGTGAAATGAGATGGTGGAGGGAAAGACAAGTGGAGTTATGTCCACTTGGATCAATGCAAAAGGACTTGTAGGACGAATCAATGCCTTGTTGGAAGGACACATCCCTTTGGAGGGATTTTAAAATTTGAAGAATATTCCCTCAAAGATGCCAAGTTGAGAGAAAATGGAGAATCAATATTATTGAATTTCATGTGGAAGTGGTAAAAGTTAGAAGATGTGACATGCATTTAGATTAGATTAATCAGGATTTGATTAATTTAAGAGGAGATTAGATGATTTGAACAATTTGACTTAGATTTATGGATTAAAATAAATCAAAAGAGATGAAAATGATTTAGACCTAGTTAAATAAATATTTTTATTCATTTAACCAAAAAGGATGATGTTAGATTAAATTAGATAAATGTTTGATTTATTTAATTTAATAGAGGAACTTTAGATGTTCAATTAAATAAAGTGAGTTATTTAATTAAATAGAGATAAAGGAATTAATTAAATAAAATGATTTATTTAATTAATGAGGGATAATGACTTAATTAGATAAATTTGATTTATTTAATTAAGAGGGGAAAATTGATGAATTTAATCAAATAAGGATATTTAATTAAATGGTTAGACAAAGGGATGATTTAGGATGAAATAATGCTAGTAAAATTAGGATTGGGTGCGTAATTTCAATCAATACATTTTACGTGTCTACATTTTTCCCCTCTTTGAAGCGATGCACTTGTTGTGTTCATTCAAGGAATAAACATGTCTCAATCAAAAGCCAAAAATTTTCCAATTTTCAAAATGCCCCAATGCTGCCCCAATGGACAAAACATGCTGCTATATTTCCCTCTCGAGAGATCGGATGAAAATTTCAACTTTTTGGGTGATTTCACAAAAAAAAGAGGACAAGCTGCTTGGCAGGGCCAGAAAGGCTCCAGGAGGCTAAAAACATGTCTAAACACAATAAAATGATATAAAGCGGGCCTCAACTAGACAAAAATAGGCTCGGGGGTCTAAAACATGGTTGAATGGCTAAACAAGGTCAAAAAACCCTAATTTTAAGGCTCTATATAGGCCATGGGGGCCATTTCCAATTCATTTGCACATAACAACCTTTAGATTTCCTACGATTTGAGCTTTGAGCATTGATTGAGATGGTGCAATGGGTGCTTCCACGACACATTTCTAACCAAGTACAAGCGTACTAGTGATAACCTAGCACAAGACCTCTGGTGAGTGATCCTAACTTATCTAGATTTTCACATTTAAGTGCATTTAATAGGGCTAGGAATCTTTTTAGGGTTAGCTGCATTGTATGGCACCACTTCAAACTAAGTTTTAGTGTTGCTTAGCCCCAAAGTGCACTGCATGTTCATGTAGCACCATGGTGGCAGAGTTTGAAAATTAGGGTTAAACAGAAAATAGTGTCATGTGTGCTCAAGGCGCCATGGCAATCCAATTAGGAATTTAGGTCAAATAGGCAAAGAGGGTCACGGGAAAACTACACCGTCACAGTGTAGTTTGAGGCTTCAAACTCCCCCAGTAGCATAGTTTGAAACTTTCAAATTGTGTCGCCTTTGTAAATAGTGACACATATGTTGTTTCAAAGGAAAACTACTTGACCAAGAATAGGATTTTTTCTTGAAACTTAACACTGTGACCTTGCTGATGCAGGAGGAGCTCAGGAAACTACACTCGAGAGATCACAAGATCCCCATTTTGTTTGGGATCCTAGAGGGCATGCATAAGAGGTTGCAGGAGTACTTGGGAGCAATTGGCCTATGGTATATTGTCTACGCATTCCCAATCTACACATAGTTAGGAATGATGACCACGTTGCCTGAGAGATGGCACAATGAGACATCATCATTTCACTTTCCCACTAGTGAGGTGACCATCACATTAGAGGATGTTTGGTGGATTCTTTGACTTCCTATTCATGGAGAGTGTGTGATAGATGACGTGGAGATCAATAGGGATGCTTGCTATGAGGTGATGCGCCTTGAGAGATGGTTTTCTCAGAGGGTCAAATTGACTTGGAGTGATTTTGTCGTACGGTGTCACCCTTTAGATTGGTCATTATTGCCATCATCTCTGGGCTTGTGGCATCAGATCGGCGGGGCCGGTGTTTTAGCGTTGGGTGGGGACTAGCCTGGGAGAGGATGGTCTAGTTCAAGACATGCTTTACCTAGGGTCTCATGCTTTTGGATTCATTATACAAGGACTTGCACAAGGTGGCCTATGTGGATGGTCGATCGATCAGAGTTGGCGTTACCTTATTGCACATTTGGGCTTGGGAGTACATCTCTATGCTCTATCCTATTAGAGTGGTACTAGTGGGTATGGAGCTAGATGATCCGATTGTCTGGCGGTACAAGGGAGGAGTCTCATTTGATCGGATAGGAGAGCACAACATCCCATACTGGAGGAGGGTCCTAGATGACATGCAGGATTTTACTTGGAGGCCTTACCTTAGACACCCAAGATGGTATGACGATGATTAGCAGCTCTTCTTCGTTCGCCACGAGTGACTCATGCAGGGCCACGAGCATACCATCATTGAGTAGTATCTTCCAAATCAGGTGGCTCAACAGTTCAATGAGGTATAGGATAGGCCCAATGATAGGTAGATGGCTATCTTTGCACATAACATGAGGGAGACCACCTAGGGGTGGCCGATTCTAGCAGATGAGGTTGTGCAGAGTTTTAGACAATTAGTGGCCTGACCATGGGCATATGCACAGGGGCCAGCTTATGTAGGGACCACTTAGGGGTACAAAGTTTGGTTTCAGGCTCCACTTAGATAGATAGCTCCATGAGCAATAGTAGCACGGCAGTGGCCTTGAGGTTGAGGAGGTGGTGGCGAGGATGGGGGAGGCGGGGCTCTAGGGCTAGATGGTGGACCTCCTCCTAGGGACAGGGATCAGGCAGATGGGCCCCCGAGGCAAGATGGGTAGGATGGGCAAGACACTAGGACCGAGATGATAGGGTTCAGACACCACCCTGGGATGGTGACCAAGATAGTGTACAGACCCCACTGAGGGTCCAAACAGTATTGAGGGATAGGGGGCATGATCAGCCACCCATGCAGCTAGATGTTAGAGACCAACAAATTTTGTTATTATAGGCCTAGGTACAGACACTCATGACTAAGAGGGATTAGGCTTGAGCAAAGAGAGACTAGGCCATTTTGCAAAGACAGGTCGCAAAGCTATAGGCAACTACAAAGATGGGCCACAGACAACAGCTAGAGAACCTAGCTGCCTCTTCGTCAAGGGGCACAGTTCTGTTGGGGGCCTATAGCGAGGCCATCTGAGAGGTAGATTACTACCGCTTGTATTATTATCAGGTAGTACCTAGAGAGGCTCGAGTCCCTGAGTATTCCTAGAGGATAGGACAAAGGCCTCTAGAGGACCACAGTGAGACAGTCGATGACAATGATGGGGGTAGCCAACTGTGACATCCCAATTTTGATCGAGATAGATTCTTTCATACTTTCATTCTTTCATGGGCTCATTTTTGATAGCCCAGTGGGCATTTTGTAGTTTTTGACATTACACACGCATACATATACATTTTGATCTAGATTTTGTACCATGACAGTGTATATTTTGATGATATATATGATATGATAGTTCGATACTATATGATGTGTCTACTTTATTTATGCATGGTGATGTTACTTCTATATGTGATGTAATGATGATGATGTTATATGACATTATGATGGATGCATTTATTTTTCAGTGTCTTTCCATGTGCTTTATATGATGATGTATGGATACAATCCATATGATTTATATGTGATAATGCAAATGTGATGGTCTATGTGGATTATGCTATGTGATGATGATGCAAATGCAATGATTATGATATGCAACTAACAGATCTATATTATGCCTCTAGTGAATGATGGTGTAATCCAAAAATTTTCTTTTCTTTTTTCTCGTGCATTTATATGATATGATGATGCAATGGATGATATTATTATGTAATGGATAATGCTTACATGTTCTATGGATGATATGATATTTATGTAATAATGTGATAAATGCAAAATGATAATTATATGTGATAAGTGATGACGCAAATGAATACAAATGCTTAGAATAACCAATTTATATTATGCAATTTATGGAAATGCAATGCAATCTGATATAATTTATGTTTCCTATATGATATGATATGCAGTATGCAATATGCTGACGGTTTATGGGTGCAGGATGGATGCAGATACAATGATGATCTTGATTAACTTTCATGGTACCATGTTAGCGTGAAAGAAGATGGAAGAAAAAGAGATGAACTAGAGAGGATCCAACAAGTCTGTGATCTGAGGAGACTTTACTAGAAATGATGATGATGTAGATCATGTTCACTTGTCGAGAGTTAGGATTGTCAAAGGGCCAATTACCTTATGTTTGATTACACATGTGGTACAATGCATCAAGGTATAAAAAACCAAGATGGTGTTGTACCTAGTGTGATGGAATTTGAATCAACAATTAGATAGGAGTACTCCTATTCACAACTAGCATATGGAAACCCATTTGGAATGCAGTTCAAATATCTCAAACATCTTGGACCAAAACATACAAAGGAAAGCCTTCCTATGTGGTGAACAAAACACTCAAAACACCCTCCCTACAAACCAAACAAAGCACGTATGACCAAGATTATATTACAAGAATATCCAACAAGCATAGTAGACAAAAGATAATGATCATTGCCCCATTCCTATCTTTCTAAATATTTCATTTAGACATCATAGAGAGGTCCTTGGAATGAGCACAATAAGATAAATCAAACAAGATCAAATCAAGTAAACAAAAAAGCTAATGTTCTTCCTACCGCTAGCCAAAAGGAAATGTGTTTTTAAGGATAAGAACTGAGACGATTGCCAATAGATAATGCCCATTGTAGGAAGGATACATCCTATGACATGTTAGTGGATGGTGGCACATAGTTTCATTTATCCAAAGTGTTCTTTCTAATAAAAGGTTCCCCTTATAGGAAGGATACATCCTAGGACATGATGTTATCAGATGATTGATTTGGGACTGATCGGATGATAAGCTATTGACATGAAAAGTTGACTAACTTTTTTATTGACTGATTTAGGCTTGAGATTTTTGACGTTTAGGTTTTCATGTTTGAATGTTATACTTGCTTCCAACTATTTCATGAAATTTTGAGAGTGATGATGATTTATTATGAGTGATGTTTATTGCAGGTGTAAGTGAGATGGGGATGGATGAATTTTTTTGGATTTTTTGAATATTTTTGATACTTTTGAAAATGTTTTGAGGCTATTTTTGGTATTTTTTGAGATTTTACAAATGTTTTGATTTTCAAGTTTTATGATTTTTATGTGTTTTCTGATATTTTGACCAAGACCTATCCTAGGGACCTTAGGGGATTATCAGTAGATTAGCCTTGCCTACACTACACACGTAGAGACCTCGTAGTTCGACTAATGACTTGACCGATTTACAAGATGAAGATATGAACATGATGAAATGTCAGTTTATTATGACAGACTCCTATAGGACTGACCTAGATGTCTCAGGGGATGATCAAAGATCAACCTTGCCTACATTCAAAGCTTAGAGATGACATATTTCGACAAAATGACTTTTTTTTTGGATTTTTGACTTTTGACCTATTTTGGATTTTGATATGATTTGGATGTTTTTGGATTTTTTGATTCTAAGATGTTTTTGGATTTTCTAATTTTAAGACATCAAGAATGTACACAAATCCAATCCAATGCAAGACATTCCCCCAGTGTGATGCAATAGACTACTCCAATATAGGTAGGACAAAATGACCTTTGGAATGGTTCGAGTAGCTCTAGGAGGGATCATGATACAAACACAAGACCAAGCTATGATGTGGATGGATGATGGAAGGATGCAAATGAAATGTTATGGACAGGTGGACAAGTGATGTAGGACAAGTCGTGGAGACCAGGAGGATGGAGAGTGCGTATTTACACATGGTGCCTATTTGCCAGGTTTTCACAAAGGTAGTTTTCCAAAGTGCCACCGAAGTGGTTTTCACTAGAGGATGATGATTTTTCTCTTTACTGTTTTAATCCTTTTTCTGATTTTTTTTTGGATTTTCTCTTTTTTTTGTTTTTTTTTTGTCACCAAGATGCTTGTTTTCCAAGTTTTCATCAAGGTGAACATTTACTTTTTCTATTTTTTATGGATTTTTGGTTTTATACCTTACAAGATAAACTTTTTGAGATGAGAGTTGTTCATATGCTCCTGTAGGGGTTCCCCTTTGTGTGTGGATAATTGAAATGCCTCTGATTTGTAGCTTGTTGTGATGAAAAATGTGCCCAACCAATTAGGCTCAAACTTTCCCTTACTGTCTGGATTAGGCACATTCTTCTGATTTTCTTTCAATACTAGCTCTCTGACTTGGAAGGTCATGCTTTTGATTTTCTTGTTATAACTCCTCTTGAGTTAGTTTTGATATTCTTGCAGATGGTTCAAGGTGTTCAAATACTACTCCTCTAGTAGCTCCAGCTCATTTAGTCATAATACCCAGTATTCTTCATCAATGAAGTGGTTTTGCAATGAGATTTTGAGAGATGGGAGCTCGGTCTTGATGGAAAATATGGCCTCTGATCCGTAGACTAGGGAGAATGGTGTGGCACTTGTGGGTGTGTGGATGTTGGCTCGATAGGCCAAAAGGGCTAGATTTAGCTGTAGATGCCAATCATGACCTACATCATTGACTATTTTCTTGAGGAATTTTAGGATGGTTTTATTGGTGACTTCTTCTTGGTCATTTCCTTGGGGATAGTATGTTGTGGAGAAGTGATGTTGGATTTTGAATTTCTCACATAGGTCATGAACATCCTGATTCTTAAATGGTATCCCATTATCTAAGATAATGGCTTGTGGGACACCATAGTGGCATATGAGGTAGTTCGAGATGAACTTCAATATTTGCTTTCCAGTTATATATGTCATGGGTATGGCCTTCACCCACTTTTTGAAATACTCAGTGGCAATGATGATAAATTTGTGTCCATTGGATGAGGTTGGGGTGATTTTTCTGAGATCGAGCCCCCACTACGAGAAGGGCCATGGTGTCACAATAGGATGGAGATCTTGAGATGGAGCATGGATGAGATCCCCATGTTATTGACATTGTAAGCACTTTCTGACATAATCATAGGCTTCCTTTTCCAAGGTAGGCCAATAGTACCTAGTTCTTAGCAATTTCTTGGCCAAGGTCATACCACTCAAATGGGAACCACAGATGTTGTTATGCACCTTAGTTAGAGAATTTAAGGCCTCCTTGGGGTTAAGACACCTTAATAGGGTTCCTCTTATGCTTCTACAATACAGGGTTTCTCCAAGGATGACAAAACAGGATGTTTTCTTGATGAAGGTTCTTTTTAGGCTTGAAGGTAAATCAATGGGAGGACTCCTATCCTTAGGTAGGTGTAAATTTCATGGTACCAAAGATCACTGGGACCAAAGATTTCACACACAAATTCTGACTCTGGTAGCTCGAATGTGGGTAAGAGAAGTTTCTCTACAAAGAATTCATGATTTGGGACATTGTGAGGGATATCTAGGAGGGATCCAATCATTTCCATGGCATCCACTGCTCTATTGGTAGCTCTTGGAATCTGCTCAAATGTGATGTCTATGAATGACTCTTTGAGGCTCTCTAACATTTTTTTGTAAGGAGTCAGCTTATCATCCTTGGTTTGATACTCATCATTTACTTGATTTATTATAAGTTGTGACTCTCCATATACCTTGAGGACCTTTATGTACCATAACACCACTATCATGAGACCTATGGTTAAAGCCTTGTATTTTTCTATGTTATTGGTGTAGGGAAATTCCAATTTGTAGTATCTCAATATGCAATCCCCCTTGTGGGGTGATGAATAAGACATCAGCTCCAGATCCATGTTGTGTGTGTGAGCCATCAAAGTAGAGCTTCCAATGGTCAGCTATGTTGAGGTTGAAAATGGATTCATGTAGAAACTCTGATATGAGTGGATTCTTTGAGTAGATGGGTGCTTCTGTGAGCTAGTCTGTGATTACTTGGCCTTTTATTTCCTTTCATTCTACATACTGAATGTCATATTCCGATAGAATCATAACCCATTTAGCCATTCTTCCTATGAGGATTTCTTTTGACAATAGGTACTTGAGAGGATCAATCTTGGTGATGAGTTTGATTTTGTGTGCCAACATGTAGTGTCTGAATCTTTGGGAAGCAAACACCATAGCTAGGCGGGATTTTTCAATAAATGTATAATTCAACCCATGCCCAACCATTGTACGACCGATGTAATAAATGGCCCTTTCTATTCCATTCTTGTCATGTTGTGCTAAGAGAGCACCAAGGGATGTTGTTATTGTTGATATGTAGAGAATCATGGGTTTCTTTGGGTTTGGTGGCATCAATACTAGAGGTGTGAGCAGATATTCTTTGATTTTGCTAAAGGCTTGGCCACACTTTTTGTCCCATTTATACGTTACTCCGTTGCGAAGTAGGTGAGAATATGGGACTTGCTTGTCTGCAATTTGTGCTATGAATTTGCAAATGGATTGGAGTCTGCCTTGGAGACCTCTTAATTGTTTCAATGTTTTAGGTGCCTCCATCTCAAGGATTGCTTTTACCTTTGTAGGGTCTATTTTGATGCATGTCATAGATACTATGTATCCTAGTATTTTTCCTGACTATATGCCGAAGATGCACTTTTTTGGATTTAAGTAGACTTTCTACTCTTAAAGCCTATCAAAAGGTTGCTATGTGATCCCTCCTCTTTCTATATTTTTCAAGTATATCATCAACGTGATCTTCCATAGTTTTATGGATCATGTCATGTAAGATCAATGTCATTACCTTTAGTAGATAGCTCCAACATTCTTCAAGTTGAATGACATCATATTCTAGCAGTACATCCCCCATGGACATGTGAAGGGTTTTTTATGTTGATCCTCTTTGGAAATCATTACTTAGTTGTACCCAGAGAAACCATCCATTAGTGACAACATTTCATGTCCAGTAGTCATGTCCACAATCATGTCAATGTTCAGCAATGGGAAGTCATCTTTCGGACATGCCTTGTTGAGATCCCTAAAATTTGCGCATATTCAGATGCCCCCAATGGGATTTGAGATAGGAACTAGGTTAGATACCCATTCTAGGTAGGAAATTGACCGTATAAACCCTACATCTAATAGCTTCTTTAATTCCATTTTGACTAGCAAGGTGATTTAGGGATACGTCTTTCTCAGCTTTTGTTTTACTAGCTTAGCTTTAGAGTAGACTACTAGATGGTGAACCACTATTTTTGGATCAAGTCCAGGCATATCAACATATGTCCATGCAAATTTTACCTTCCTCTCTCTCGAGAAGGTGGCTAAGAGTTCCTTTTCTTTTGATAGTAATGATTTTACATAAAAGGTGATGTGTGGAGTCTCCTTTGTCCCCAAGTTAACTGGGTTGCATTTTTCAACCAACACTATTGATTTCTCCTGATGTAAAGTAGTGAGAGGAAGATTGAATCCCCCATCTTTGGGCGGCTCAGAGAGGTTTTCACCATCAGATGCATCCTTTATTTTTACTATTTTTGGGTTAGAGATTGCCACAAGACCTGGAGATTATTCTTAATCTTTCACTTTTGCGACTAAGGGATTCAATCGTTTCCCCATAATATGCATGTGTGTCTAGTTCTATGATGAACCCTGCTTTGTGATCACTGCACAAAATTTTATCCCTTAGTCCCATGAACTCTGAGAGCACCTAATCATTTTCGAATGTGTCAAGAATTAGTGGTCCTCATTGGTCATAGTCGATGAGTTGAGGGTAGACTAATCTTATCTCATTGGATTGGTTCTCACATTCGTAGGACAAGGTGCTAATCATGAAAAGACCAGAGTCTTCAAACAATACAAGTAAACTAATCTTATCTCATTGGATTGGTTCTCAGATTCGTAGGACAAGGTGCTAATCATGAAAAGACAATGTTCCAAAATGTGAACCCCAATCCTAGACCTACACAAACACATTAGTAGATTCAAATGCAAGCCAAAATGAAAGTTCCCCATAAAATGCATTAACAATGCTCAAAATAGGAATAACAGTAAGAACATGATGAAAAATCAATAAAATAGATTAAATCCTATTGAAAGCAATGCAAACTCTTGATCCTATGGGGGAATTGGTGCCAATTTGATGTGGAAATTGGCCCTTTCCCAACTCCTATGCAAGCTTTTGATGATTTCGTGATGATTGATCCACTTGGTGATTGCTTCAAATGACCTATATGATTGAAAACCTACAATAACCTAGCTAAGACTTGATGAAATTGATGAAATGCTAATGCTCTAAGATAAAAATGAAGTATAGCAAGTTTGCTCAAATTGTGGATGATAAAAATGAAGGATAGCCTCTCTATTTATAGAAGAAATTGAAGAGAGAAAAGGAAAAAGGGATAAATGTGGGATCATTCAACAACCAATAATAAGTAGCCACTTGTCATCATGTGATTGGACAAGGTGGAGCACAATTTGGCCAATGTGCAATTAAATGCAATTAGGTGGAATTTAAAAATAGTGAAATGACATGGTGGAGGGAAAAAAAAGTGGAGTTATGTCCACTTGGCTCAATGAAAAAGGACTTGTAAGATGAAATTAATACCTTGTTGGAAGGACACATCCCTTTGGAGGGATTTTCAAATTTGAAGAATATTCCCTCAAAGATGCCAAGTTGAGAGAAAATGGAGTATCAATAAATCAATATTATTGAATTTCATGTGCAAGTGGCAAAAGATAGAGGATGTGGCATGCATTTAGATTTGATTAATTAGGATTTGATTAATTCAAGAGGAGATTAGATGATTTGACCAATTTGACTGAGATTTATGGATTAAAATAAATCAAAAAGAGATGAAAATGATTTAGACATAGTTAAATAAATATTTTGATTTATTTAACCAAAGGGGGTGATGTTAGATTAAATTAGATAAATGTTTGATTTATTTAATTAATGAGGGATAATGGCCTAATTAGATAAATTTGATTTATTTAATTAAGAGGGGAAAATTGATGAATTTAATCAAATAAGGATATTTAATTAAATGGTTAGACAGAGGGATGATTTAGGATGAAACAATGTTAGTAAAATTAGGATCAGGTGCATAATTTCAATCAGTACATTTTATGTGTCTACAAGTTATTATAGGAAGCTCAATACCCATCTATTTTTGAGTTCATACAAATGACATACAAGGGAAAAAAATGAAATACAGTTGGTTCAAATACCTAGATCAAGTGAAGGGTAGTCGTGGCCTGGAGGGGTCTTTTGACATCATATGATCATAAAAGGCGAAACCCATTCAGGGTTTGCCATTAAAAATAGCAAGCACAGGGAAAAAAAATTTGGAATGCAAGATTTTTCTGTGAAAATTAATCTAAAAGCATATAATAGCCACAGACTACAATAGAGAATATATACATAAATTTTTGAATGTTTCTTCCATAAAAGAATGAACTTCATTATTTTTTCAAACTCATTTGAGTTTTGTTCAACAGAGCTACAGAAATAAACATATGGAGAACCAATGATAATGGCGTACCTAGGAGGATTCTAATACCTCAGAAAAAAAAAATTAAATGCTCAAAATGGAGTTGAGGTTTCAAATCAAAAAGAGGACAACTTACCTTTCTTATTTTTTAGAGGCTAATCTATAGAAAATGATGGAGTTTGAGCTCAATATCAATGCCCAGGTCAAGCTCTCATGGCATTCGGATGAAGGAAAGATCAAACAAATACATAAATAAAAATAATTCATCAAAATTTTTGCTCATGTTGTGGCCTTGAGGCCAAAAGATTGTCTCAAAATAGAGAAGAGAAGCCACAAAACTGTTTAAAATTAGCTTACCTTCACTTGCTGATGGAATTTTGACCTACAAGAAGGTCAATGGCTAAAATTTTTTGCATTTTTCTGCTCAAAATCCTAGCTTCATGGTGGCGGCACCATTTTCCCAGTAGAGAACACTTTCTTCAAAACACCGAGTGTAAAATGAGGCTGAAATCTTAGGATGGTTTGTTTTGTTATTAGGGATTCTCCTTGTTTCCCTAATTTGAATTGGGGATTTTATCACATTAAACTTTCAAATGCCTCCAATATTATCCCTTGATAATGTGTTCTTGCCTTAGACCTATCTCATGAGCATAGGTCAAGCATTTCTAAAGGTCTTTGGGGTAGGCATTAAATCTAGTATTTCAAAGTCAAAATGCCTTAAGTATTTCATGTAGTTTTAATGCCTATGCCTTAGAGAAATATCAAATATTGATACACTTAGATGTTACATTTTATTGATTTTGTAGAAATCAATTAAAAGATCAATAATAGATATCCTCTATATTTTTTATGATTTTTCTTTTTGACAAAAATCAATTGTAATTGGAGGATTGAAATTTTTTATTCTTGCAAAGATTTCATTCAAATCTTAATTGCAAAAATTAGGATAAGATAGGCTTGATTTTGTAATAAAACTGCAAATCTTGTAAAAGCAAAGATAAAACAATGTTTTATAAATTGTTTTTGTCTTTTTCTATTTTTAGCAGTTTTACGAAATCAAAGAGGTAGCCAAGATCCTTTGAGATTTGATTTTCTTTCTGGGTGAGATTCAAAAAATGGCAAAAACTAGGTTTTTTTTCCAGTTTTAGAGCAGTTTGAGCCTGATTGTGAGGCTTCATTGGATAAACATCTTGGAAGGAGAAAGTTTCAATTTTTCTCATGTAGTTTGACACAAATTTTGGGGTCTTTTTCCAACTTTTCTTTTGAGCTCAAAAATTGAGTTTTGGAGATATATATTGGAGGAAACCTAGAGTTTTCTTAGTTCAGATAGTTGCTTCTTCCTCTCTTGTTCATGCAGAGAGTTTTTGTAAGCTTAATATTTGCACTCAAACTTCTTCAGTTTAATGAAAGCAGCATTCATGTCTCCAATTTTTGTCTCTTCTACAATCTTAATATGATGTTTCCATTGTGATTATGTTTACAAATCTTTATTAGTACAAAAATTTCATACAATGCAAGTTGTATGTTGTGTTTAAATTTAAACCATCATGCAAATTAATTATGTGTTGGGTGTTCATAAGAGATTGTGAAGTTATTATTGTTTTTTTTTTTTCTGGAGACTATTTGTGAGTAAAGTATCAAAGTCATCATTAAGTTCTAGTGAATCATCCTAGATTAGAGTTGTGCATTTCAATCATATCTTTCTATCCCTTTTCCCAAAAATTCATTTAGAATAGGAAAATTCATTTGGAGAACTAGCTCACTCTAGAGATTCCCTCTTCGCACAAATCACCCACATCTGAAGAGGATTTCCATGTTTCAACAAATAACTGAGTCTTTTGTAAACTTAGCATAGGGTGCATATCTGATTGGAAACAACGATCCACAATGAGATCTTAAAACTCAATCAAACTAACATAATTCACTCAATACAAAATCACCACAAAAATCAAATCTTCTCCATGACCATTAGACACAAATGGGCTCCCTCCATAAAATAATAACTCAAAATCATCGTAATACCAAAATCCACCACAATAACTAATGGAAAAGTCAGCCAACAATACAACATGATTTTACATCACAAGCAATAACATCTTAGCTATGAACTCAACCTAAAAATTGCAAAGAAATCGACATAAAATAGATTACTCACTTGACCAAATTAAATATTGTATAACAATATTTCAAGGTGACTCTATTATCAATGAAACAATCATTTCAAAACCCTAGTATTAAAATTTCATCTATACTATAACGGGTGATCCCACAATAGTGGTTTACAATTTTTGGCCAAACTAGACACTAAAATAATTTTTTCTAACTAAATCTTCACTTTTGGGCACCTATAGCAGCTAAACTGTGAGGAAATTGAATATGATGCAAACTAGAGTTTCGTGACATTTTTTTTGTAGATTCTAAATATTTTTTTTCAAAAATTTTGGAATCAGATTGTACCTCTTTTTCCATCTCCCTCGAAAACTAGTTTTTTCATAAAACAACATTTTTGAGTGACGCTCACCGTATAACGCATAACCTTTTTTCCATTAAGGATAAAATTCTAATTCTTTTGAATTTAGGTTTGTAACTCTGATATCTAGTGCTTCCACTTGGTTATATAGTGTTTTATTGAATTTTTTTCCTTATTCAAGTTTTGAAGTCAAACCAATTACAATTTAGACATACGCAGACCGTATAACGCGTTACTTTTTTTGAATGTATCAAAATTCTTTTTTTTTTGTTGGATCAAGGACTTCAATTTCTGGTGCACTCATATTTTTCAAAAAAAAATTGATAATCTTCTATTTTCTCAAATGTGCAGAACATAGAGCTTCATTTTCAGTGAAAAACCTATGTTTAATAAAACTAAAAAAACAAATAGATAATAAAACCAAAACATATTAAAATTATAGTCATTGGATAGCTCGTTCTGAGGACTACCTAATTCTAGTTGGTTTCATGAAGTCTCCTCCATTTTCATCATCAACCCAAGCTTTGAAGGGAAAAAAAATTTGGTTTTCTTTGTGTCAGAGAGCAAGGAGGTGGGAAAAGGGGGGTTCGAGCGAACCCCCTTTCAAAAAGGGGTTTTCATTGTTTTTTTTGGCAGGATGGGGTCCACCTTGCATTTAACTAGTTTGCACGAACTAGGGTTCATTCGAACCCTTTTTTGGTTCACTTGAACCAAAGGGTTCATTCGAACCCCAAAAACCATTTTTTTTTGTATGGGGTTGTTTTTGCCACTTTTGCTTCCTCACTCAAATTGTAAACCACTTTTGTGGGTTTACCCTAACACTACAATGACCTTATCTTAATTGCTAATTAATTCATAAAGAGGAATCTAAATTCAATAGTATCATGCAATTCATGAATGTAATTAAAACAATGCCTTTTCTTTCTATTTAGTTTACAACTCATTTACCAAATCTTCCAGATATCTAAATATAGCATATCAACCTTCTCTTATTTAATTTTCTATTTTTGCTTATCTACATAATCAGTAAATTTACTTTAATACCAAAAAAAAACCCTAATACATAATCAATAGTGATAATATCATGATAACTTAACACTATACATCTAGGGTAAATCTACAATGTCAACAAGAACATATCGTAATTACACTATTCACGGATTAAAAAAATACAATCAAGTGTTACCAATGGCTTTCTTAATAAATAACTAATTTAATCAAAATTATAAATGTGATACTTCAATATTTATCAAACTATATTAAGAGTTTCACATTTGTAAATATATTCTCATAGCATGTGCAAATATATTGTTGAATCTTAATTTCAATATAAGTACTCATATATCACAATAAAGAAACCAATACAATCAAGATAATTACTGTGTACGAGACACCCCACTTTAGACTTGAGCACAAATATGGTGGTATTCATAATGTTGACTAGTGAGATCTAAATAATAGATAAATTATTGCTAATATGTGTGATAGCTCCAACCTCATGCTCATATTCTTGTTCTAACCAGATTGGCAATGAAGAAGTTAGGTAGGAAAGATATAGTTTGGCAAGGAACAACATATCATGGAAGTAACATGGAAGAGAACAAATATGCCAGTGGATTATGTAGTGCAGAGGCGTGAGTATTAAATGAGGAGCAAGAATGAAGGACATAAAAGCTGATAAACTGAATTGACCTTCATAAAGTCATTAAATAGAGGTGAGTAGTGAGTGGCAAAGACTAGTTAACAAATATAGCTTTCTCTAGTTATGATTGTAAACATGCACAAAGAAATTTAATGATAATATTTAAGATTCATGAATATCCTTAAGAAACTCTAACTTATATTCATGAGAGTAGTATGATTCAAGGACAAAGGCATTTAACCCTATCACAGGTTTGCATTCTCACAATAGTGATAGTCTCTATTTATAAAATATCAGATTTATCCTAGCAGCAGCGAACTATGGTAGGTATTACTTTGAAGGTCCTTTGTTCTCTCTTATGGTCAATTACAATAATAAGAGCATAAAGTAATTATACCTAATTCATTTACAGACTAGAGTAATCAATATAAAATGATATCACAATAATGTTGAATTAAATTAAGGATCTGCCATTCGAGAAATATCGATGATCACTTGTGTGAGCTACGATGTCTTCTCCCATCATGTGCACTTCCACTTTTCCTTCTACGCATTCAATCATGCAACTAGAGAAGTTATCCCCTCCTTCCTTCTACAGTGATCATGTCTCTGTGCAAACTCCATGGTTATCATTTGCATTACTCCTCTTTGATGCAAATCTTTGCTACTGCTCCTTGTTAAGCTCTCAAGATTTTGCATAAATTGTATTGTGTCAACCATTGATGCTAGATCATTGCTTCATCATTTGTAGGTTGTGAGTGGGCTCTCCATCGATAATGTAGATCAATCATGAAGGCATAGAATTTTAGAGGTAAAATGGAATCTCCTTTCCAGTATGATCTACCTTAATCTCTTTGTATAATTTGCATGATCTTTATGCATGAAAAAAATTCCCTTATACATAGGTGACCCGATGCTCCTCCTGTCTATTCCACCCCATCTATGCTATAAACACCCCCTTTAATTGCACCACAATTAATTTTGAACTCATAAAAATGTTAGAAGTTCTTGTTTTCTCTTTATTTTTCTCCCTCTGGAAAGAAAGGCGTCGTCCCCCTCTGATCTCTCTCTCTCGTTTCATTCACAAAATTCATACCTCCCCCAATCCAAATCGATTGTACCCCCTCAAGTTACAATTCTCGTATACGTTTAAATTAATTCATTTAGAATGAAATCCATCTACGCCATCTTCTAAAGCCATAATTTTAGCCCCTCATTCCTAAACCTGCTAACACCTTCAATCCACTCTAGAATTTTCCAAGAGGCCATAACTTGTGATAACCCTTTTCACCGCACATGCAAAGCTATTATTTCCATTGTGAAGACCCCCAGAATCTCGTGAAGGGAAGATTTTTATCAAGAAGATACCAAAAAGGAAAAAAATCATGAAAACAACCAGTTAAAAAAATTAAAAATCCAAATAAAATCTCACTTTCTTTTCTTACAGTCCATTCAATATCGTGCATGATCTTGCATGACAAACCATTCTATATTTTACTTGTTTTAACTAGTTGTTCATTACTTTTTTCTAATTTCACCTTTTATTTTTAATATTTTCTTTCTTTTTTTTAATATTTTCCCACCTTTTAAATTTGTTAATTAAATTCAATCATTAAACAATAATCATATTTGTATTTAATTATAGAAACATGTTATAATTTAATCACTTAATTTAATAACTTAATTATCCAAACCCAACATATACACTCACAGAATGTTATTGCTCTCTGAAACGATTGAACATATTCAAGAATTTGGTCGATATTTTCCAAACCAAAAAAATGATGATTCTTCACAACATGGAAAGCGGTTTTATTTTTATCAAAATCTGAAAAAGGAATCTAATAAAACTCACAACAATAAAAACTTTCCTTTTTCGACAGTAGTTCAAGTTATGCATGCTCTGCACGCAAAATCTTTCTATCCTTTTACTTTATAATTTTTTATTTTTTTTTGACAAAAGTGGCAAGCCACTATAATATATTAATATATATATAAATAAATATACATAATCCTAGTTTAGAGGGCATACTAGTAGGAAAGAACCAGGAAGAAAACCTCTAGTTGTAGCCCAAAAATTTTCAAAAATATAATTTGAAATAGTACAATAGATTACAAAATTATCCCACATTTACATATTCATAATAGATTTTCAAAAAATGACTAGCTATAGTACCGCCACCCTAGACTTGTCCAACTAAAAAACTCATTACATGATTGATACAATAAAAAGGCATGATTTTTCAAACATATGCATTCCAAGCCTTGGCAGAAATATAATAGTTGTACCAAAAATCTACTTTAATCTACTGACAAAAAACTTTAGCATACACTACTCTTCCATACACTTTGCACAGGTTGAGTTTTGATCTTGTACCATAGCTTGATCATCCTGCAGTTTAGCTTGACTGGGAAGAGGAGTATCTCTAGCAAATAAATCATAGCTATCAAAAGGAATTGTTGCCTCTTCTAATTGACCCACAACATCAATTTGGGCCCTTGCCATTAAACCCTAGCGTAGAGTTTTGGAGTTCTCTGCTAATGGGTGCTCGTGAATTTCTCTGAACACTTGAGCATCTAGTTCAAGATACATTTTCTCCTTTTTTCCAACAAAAATATTTAAGGACAAATATTGCACATGGTCATGAAGAAAGGAGATAGCATAAAAATTTTCTTTGATTTCAAAGTCCATAGACACACTGATTCTTTTGCTATGTTTCTTTAGAGCTGATAAAAGGACATAGTCATTCCTAAATTGAAGACCCAATCTGATAAATTTGAATATTTCTTCAAACCCTGATCGTTCCTTGACATAGTCATGAGGGAATAAACCTCCAATGTAACCCTCCCCAATAAACAAATTGTATTTTTTCACAATAGACAGCAAGGCATTCTTATCAATGAACTGAGGGTTCACAAATCTCACTACAATTAACTCTAATTCCTTCAACGATTGAAGTAAATCCATAGTATTTGATAAGAAAACCGATAAAACCTAGGAGGGAAATGTTAATCAGTAAGCTCTAGGACTGGTGATCTCCACTCCTAGCACCGATCGTACAGCATCCTCTGCTCGTAGGCAATCTATCTTGAATATGAGGCTTAAATCCTCTTGAGAAGGGTTGTTCTCGAACGGTCGTTCCCATGGTTGAACGGGATAGTTAATTCTTAGATTCCAAGGATGGAGAGCCATGTTGCCACTTTTTTCTTCACAAAATACTCAATTCAGATTTTTCTATTAGGCGGCACTTCCAAAAACTGCTTGAAATAGGATGTGTGAAAATGAAAGATAAAATGCACTTTTTAAAGCCCAAAAAACCCATTTGAATCTTGCACATTTTTCGAAAAACATAATGGAAAATGAATCATGTGAGGATGGATTAATGAGGAAAATCCATTGTAATATACTGAATCGCGTGAAGGAGCTTCAATGTTCTGCAAGAGATAAATGTGAAGTACTACAACACAATAAAAGTACCTTAAAAATACTATCATGAAGAAATCCAACATTCGCTAGAGAGGTGGAAAAAATAAATGTACCCAAAATTTGCAAAGAATTATATGGCTTGTCCCATCACCCCTTAATGAATACTTCACAATTCACATTAGATCACATGATGATATCTTGAAGGTACCAATGAGGGCAGCACAAATGCCTCCAAGTGACAGGCATAATCATTACCTTGTGTAGGAATATAATGTTGAAACCCAATGCACAATTCTTACTAGTAGTGCCAGTTTTAGCATCAAATCAAAATATTTAGCTAGCCTTATCAAAGTCAGTAAAACTTGATTATCCATCCATATTTGACAATATAAATGTCATTCCCTTTAAATATGAAAAGTTGTTCCTTACTTAAGGTGGTGAACATCTTGATCAATCATTTCTACTAAATGGGGAAAATCATCAAGCAGAGAGATAAGATAAGATAAATATTTCCTACTTTGAACTGCCCATATTAGCTAGGAGATCTGCTAAATTATTTCCTTCTCTATAAGTATGAGTTATCATATAGTTTTTAAACTTATCGAGAATATCCCATGCTCTTTGAAGGATATATTGAAGGCTCCAATTTTGAATTTTCTTTTCTTTACACGCATTAATTATCAATAAGGAATATCCTTCAATGTAGAGGTTCTCAATACCCATCTCCAAGGCCATTTCCAACCCTAATAGAAAAGCTTTAGCTTCTGCTAAATTGCTAGACCCTCTGTGAAGATATTTGGAGCATAAAGCTAAGACCTTACCTTGAGTATCATGCATGCAAATCCCTGCTCCTAATTCCCCCAGATTTCCTTTTGATGTTCCATAAAAGTTCAACTTTGTAAAGCCATCTTGGGGGGCTGTCCATTTTACATGCTTTCTATTACACTTCTCAAATTTTGATTGCAGTAAGCTGCCTGAAAAAGGGAGCTTTATATTCTTCCAATTTTGCGAGATATTATTATCCCAACTATTAAAGGAGCAACTTATGTCTTTGGTTTCTTGAACATTCGCATTTTCTACCTCAGAGATTTAATTTTCAATTTTTACATTCACGACATTATTGGAAGAGGATACTTTCCTAAAAATTCACAAATTTCTTTCCCATCAGAGATTCCATATTACAAGAGTTGGCACAACTCTCCATATGCAAGAAAAAAATGATTTTTAGAGGATTGGCCAACTTTGGAACAAATCCCATAAGGAGTTAGGAAGGGGCATATACAAGTTGAGCTTATTAAGAATAAACTCCTAGCTTTGTTGAGCAAACTTACATTTAATAAATAAATGATCAACATTCTCAAAACACTCATTGCACAAAGGGCACATGAAAGGATCGGCTATTCTTAGTGTAGCTATCCGATCACTGGTTAAGATACGCTTCCTCAATGCTAGCCATGAAAAAATTACTGCCTTGGGGAGGATTTTATTATCCTAGTAGAATGAGTAAGCCCTTTGGGTAAGAAGATGACCTGAATCCTAATTTAATTCCCTACAACCTTGACTTAGTGTGTAATTTCCATCCCTTGAAAGAGCCCATATCAATTTCTCCAGTTTGGATGAAAGATATACCATCCTAGTTTCCAGTATGTTCTGCAGAACACTACACTAATGAGTAGACAGAGAAGGATGTGATATTCTCTTCCAGGTTACCTTGCCTAAGATAAGATCAACCGAATGAACATAATTCAACAATTTTTCTCCCCAAGAAACTTTTAGGGTTTCCATTATTGGAAGAATATCTGGATTATTCTGGAGTGGAAGATTACCATTCCAAGAGTGCATCCAAAAGTTAACACTTTGGCTCTTATTTACCTCCCACGAAATATATGAACTTAATAATTTCCTACAATAAATCAGAAAGTTACAAATGGTTAATCCTTTTGGAGGATTAGCAATCATGAAGATTCTTATGGGGTCAGTGCTATCTAAGTATTTTCCTTGCATTATCTGACACCACTTGGCCTACGGGTTCACATATATTTTCCAGGGTGATTTTACACCAAAAGCTTTGTTCTGCTTTGAGAGGTTCAAAATACCCGCCCTGCCTTGAGATTTTTCTCAAGACATAGCTTCAAGGGATATTAAAGGAACCTTCTTCTAGTCATCCATATTACCTTTCCATATGAAATTTCTAATCACTCTCTCAATTTCCACAATAACAAATTTTTGGGCACTTAAAACTACAAGAAAGTACTTAGGAATTAAAGAGAACAAAGCTTTAACTAATAGGATTCTACCAGCTAAAGACAACCATTGAGTCTTGAAAATTTTGATTTCTAACTATTTCTACTAGTTGAAATTCATTGAGTTGAAAAGACAGAGAGTATAGATTTAGGCTTTGGCTAGTATGCCTTTTCCATAACCACTCATAAAGCAAAGAAACATTAATAGATTCTGAAGATTTTTGACATCCCTAAAAAATATGTTTTTTCCATTTAAGCCTCGATATGCAAGAATCCTAACAATCTAATTTCTATGCTCTTGCATGAACCCATTAGCCATAGGACCTTGCAAACTCGTGACTATTTGTAACTAACTCCCATCATGGGGAATATCGTACTTATCCCCTTGAATAAATTCTGCTGGTTGTCTTTTACTTTGTGGCATCTAGGAATGTAGTAACTCCTTCCCCTTGTTTAACTTGGAAGAAATGTGATTCAGGTTGATAGATTACGATGAACAATCTGATAAAGAATGACCAAAAGTGTGACACTGAGAACATGTATCCTATAGGGTTTCCCATCTTATTTCTTGTAACCAAGTACCAAGCTTGGTTTTTAACTCAATATGTGTTGGATGCTTTTTAGCTGCATCATGTAATACTAGCATCCTAATTGGTTTAGCAGGATTATTAAAAAATAAAAAATCATGCTTTTGAAAAATTCCTATCTGATTAGCCATGATTTCCAATAAATCTAACTCCCTATATTCCAAAGGAAGGGCATAAAGTTGCAACCAAAAGGGAGTAAAGTGAATCATGAAATCATTAGGCTTGAAATTAGGAGTCCAGTTTTGCATGTATAAACCAGATCCTTGATAATTCCAAGATTTAATTTTGTTTACCTCATCTTTAGATGACTTATTTGAGAATAAAACAGCAAAAATTCCTTTACTCTCATCTAAATAGAAAACCTTAATGGTTCCTTCCCATTCTTCAAAAATAATATTTTTTAAAGAATCCAAATCCAAAGTGAGATTCCAGAACTTACAGATGAGCACTTTTTCCCTGAGATATGTGATTTGTGGCTAGACCATATGATCTGGGAAAGTTAACTTAATTACTTCATGGCGATCTCTAGGTTGAAGGACATCTACATGTTTTTTAGATCCATTCCCTTCATTTTGCATGATAATCTCTTACTAAGTTTCTTTCCATCTCCACACTTTCTTTTGCTTAATCTTACTTTGTTTTGCTGAAGATTTTGATTTATTCCTTTCTTTCTGTAGGCTTTGATTACAACCCTTTTCTGAAGCATTTTCTTTATTAGGGTTATCATTTTTGGCCCCAGTGGCTGAGAAAAGCAATAAACAATCATTATCGAGATTGTTTGGATTTAAGGGATCTCCTGAAGGTTGAGAAACCCTTTGCAAATGTGCAGTCCTCAGATCTTTTTTGCTATCTTCATATCTACGATGTAGATTATTTTTGTCTTTTGATGGTAAAACCCTATCTTCATAGATATCAAGAATTGGTTTCTTAGATCTGTCAAGGCATCTTGGATACCTAAATGGTTTCTGAGTAGGTCTCACAAACCTATTCTTGACTTGGGGGTTTTGTGAGTTTGCATGATACTGCCTTGTTCCTCCTGTAGGCCCTTGATGTTTATGGGGATGATATTGATGAGATTTGTCAATTTCTACATCCCGAACCCTCCATTGTTGATAACTTGTCACTATGTTTGTTGATCTCACATGATATTGATCTTGATTCTACATAGGACCATGATGATGAGTAGGTCCTCTAACCAGACTTCAATGCCTCTACTTTCCTAGAGACCTGTCATTTTCTGAGTCCTCTTACAGAAATTTGATACCTTTTCCTTCCTCGAGATCTTCCATTTTCTGTAGATCCTTTGATAGGACTTCAATACCTTTGTTGTCCCAGAGATCTATCATTTTTTGTGTATTGACCATTGGGTGGCCATTTTCGTTTTGACCGTTGTAGAGCCATTCAAAACTCAGAGATTGCTCAATGTTACCATATCAAATTAAAATTACCTTATAATGAATTTAATTTAATTAAACTAATTAAGCAAGGTTATGCATAATACTAAATTTTATGCATAATCTCAATAACCAATTAAACAACATAATAACAAACAAGCAACAGGACATCACCAATCATCCAAAAAAACTTACTCAAATGTCAAGAAAGGGTCGAACACAGAGGAGCACTACAAGTTGCTTAACTCTATTTTTCTAAATTTTCATTGCCACTTAGGGGTCTAGTTTGGACCCCCATTATCCTAGACTGACCCATATGTCAAATTTTTCTCCTACAACTTGGACAATGCATGTTCTATGTTTCATTCTAGTTGATGGTTTAGATTTACAATCTATTGAACTAAAATCCCATTTTATTTTATTTTGTTGTAAAACTAATGCAATATTTGTTGTTGGATAGGATTATAATTCTTTAAAAAGAGATATATTGCTACAATGCAAGCAAGATTTTATGAAAATCATTTATCAACCTATATTTGATTTAATCTAGGTTAATTGTGTGCATTTATTTATTACCTTAGATATTTTATGTAAAATATTTAAATATATCTATTCCTTTCCAAGATTATAGTCAACACTAAAAATGGAGAACTTGTGATTAGGGTATCATTTATCAAATATATTATTTTATGCCTAACATATTCTTTAAGGATAAAATATTGATTTCAAGTTCAACACCTTTAAACTTCCTATATATTACGACTTTAATCATCTAATAAGAAAATTTAAAAAACTCTACTACATTACTACAATGTATATGAGAAATTTGCAATTTGCAATTTACATATTAATTTCCACCAATAACCAAAATAAGTTAATGGGATTGTAAGAAAAATATATTTTAAGTAAAAACTTGTAAGATAAGAAAGAAAAATAATAGCTCACTATGAGCTCATTTTTACTTGAGGATTGGAGGTTGAAGAAATAAATTTAAAAGAAAACAATGAGACAAATATATGTGTTGATGACTTAAGAATGTAAATTTATTTTGGTTTGTGCCCCCAATAAATAGAGCTACACATATTTTAACATAAAGAGGGGTAAAAATTTATTAATCACAAGAGAAAATTACAGAGCCAAAACATTACATAGCCTTATCAAGCTCCAACAAATGGTCCAATTGTTGAGACAAATCAGGGGGTAATTAGAGCTACACATATTTAATCCTCATAATGAACAAGATATTGATGGGGTGATCCCACAATAGTGAGTTACATTTTTTGGCCAATCTTTACATTGAAATGAACTTTTTTAACTAAATCTTCACTTTCAACACTCATAGCTGCTAAACCATGAGGAACTTGTCAGTGTTCCAAATCAACAGATCAATTGAATCCTAAAGACTAGTCAATTTCTTATGTTTAGATTCAAAGTTGGATTTTTCCAACTGACAGGAAATAGAATTAGAACACATTTCCCTTGCACTTCAGGCTTTGTAGGACCTAGGGGGTGACCCTTTAGCAATACCTAAAGATTTAGACACACAATTAACAAGATATTGCTTAACAAACAATGCTCTCACATAATTATGCTAAGAAACATAAAATATCGCTCAACATTGGCAAGACATTGGGTGGATTTCAAAAACTACCATGGAGAACATGGCAAATACAAGTACTCACAAAATAGAATTAAAATGGTTTTTAATTTTAAGAACTGGGACGAAATTGAAAATAGAAGATGCATGAAAATTGACCAGTTCCAAGAAGAGGGCTATGGATTCATATAACCAGCACTTCATCCTGCAATGTTAGACATGTTTTGGAGATCTTTGTAATTGTTATCATATTATGACAACAAGACCACTGAAGCTTTATCTGGTAATCATTCTTTACAAATCCACCTGAAACACAACGCTCCTATCACAAATCAATCTTGTATTTGTTGTTTTAGTGCATGGCGTCCTCCTTGCAAATTCCCAACTCATTTGCTTGAAAGTTTCTAAGGCCTCTTCAACACATTCATTTTGTGAAGATACTGCATTCACCATGGTGTCTCGCGCAGGAGTTGCCCCTTTTTAATGTATTGCCTCCATTGAGTTATTGCCCCCTTCTTAGCTTGCGCAGTGGTAGAAATTGGTCTAGGCTTCCAATTTTTTGCATATATGTCTATTATTGCTTTTCTGACTCTTAAGTTTTCTGTCCTTATGATGGTTGTGTGTTCCCTCATAGCTTTTTACATTTTCTTGAAAGCTTCTAAAGTCCTTTCAACATATCCAGTTTGTGCACATGTGCGGCCATCATGGCATTTTGACTGGTGCCTCCTCCAATGCATTTGCTTAAAAGCTTCTAAAGTCTTTTAAATAGATCAATTTTGTATACACTGTGGCACCCCATAAGACCACTTTTATTTGGAAGTATTTCATCCAAGTTTGCATGCGTTGTCTATGCTTTCACATTCTCCTTTGATGTCTTCTAACATAATTTGGATACCTCTATTACTTACACGAACTTGCGGAATTTTGGTGTTGTTGTTACCTCAAGTCATTAGTCTACTTTTCCTTCAAAGCTTGAAGCCACAGCCTACCCAGTCCAATATAGCATCAGATGTACCCATCAAGGAGGCTGTTGCAAATTTCAGAACAAATCCAACTTTATATGCCTCTTCAGAATCTAA
The DNA here is from genome assembly GCA_007258455.2 of Sequoia sempervirens. Lineage (NCBI taxonomy): Eukaryota > Viridiplantae > Streptophyta > Pinopsida > Cupressales > Cupressaceae > Sequoia > Sequoia sempervirens. The sequence goes on along the minus strand of VDFB02049217.1, from coordinate 30,637,799 downwards.
TGTATTGGATGCAAGTAGCAAGTCAATTGATTTTTTGAGGTCCAACCAAGCAAGATCACAAGTGTTGTGATTTTATTCAATGGCACCTTCATTCCATCTTTGAAGATGGTTGAAACCATTCCTCTACGTAAAGCTTTTCCTAAGAAGATGGTGATTCTTCTATTCCCACACAAAACCATCCATTGCTAGCAACTGACTTAGAGAAAACACATCATGGAATACCTTGGAAAACCCCCCCTTTTTTTAGGGAACATCAATATCACCAATTCAAAAAAGGATTTAGTTTCACCATATATTGATCCTCAGCTTTGACATAGATTCCTTGATGCTTGATGACAGTCAACATTAATTTAAGATCATTTGATCTCTTTATGCTTGGACTGATGTCATCAATTGTCAGCCCATTTATCTAACACTACCACACTTATAGCTTCAAAACTAAGTGAGTCATGTTGGGTCCGCATGTGGACCTGGCTAATTTTTTTTTTTTGTTTTCAAACAAGTTTCAACTTGAATTGATCGGACATAGCCTATGAATGCTCCTAAAGTTGAAAAAATGAACTAGGTATACATTAAAATTTTATTTTCAGGCACTTTGAAGAAATGTCAAAATTGGTCAAGTGGGCTCTGGAATTGGTCTGGGAAATTGGTCAAATGACCTCCTGGAGCTATGAAAATTTGGAGACATGTAGACATTCAACCCAAGAATAAGGTGCAATAGACAGTTCGGTAAAACAAGTCCTGAGGTTAAAGTTATTCAATGTCGAAATTGCTCAGTTGAACTTTTTTGCCACTGCACCTGTTCAAAATCAACTAAAACTAACCAAATCACCATTTTGGAAAACTATCAAATCAACTCCTTGAGAGTTTCCACCGGACACACAAGCTCATTTGGGTACACTGAACACGTGTGCAAGAGGGCTTTGCTCCAATCATCATTATGCACAAGATATTAGGGGTCAAATTTGACCACCTTGAAAGGTTTCAGAAAATGCAGATGCAAAACGAAACAAATTGCATTTGGTTTTGGCCTAACAGAAATATCAAATCAGATCATGGAGCTCTGAAACCGGACATGGGAGTTCATTTATAAATGGAAAATTGAGAATGATAATCATTTTGTATTGACAATAATCCAGTTGCAAAATACAAGCTCAAATGAGAGGTCACTTTGCAAAACTGAAAGTTTGCAAACAGCAAAAAATTGTCAAAACCCTATAGCTTCACTTTTCAAAACCTTGTCAAAACTCATCATGGGAGGCTGAAAACTGACAATCACACTCACATATGTCATATGAGTGGGTCCACAAATGGGTGTGGCTTGAAAATCAACTAGTACCAAATTATGACCTTCCAAAGTAAGTCACTTAGGCAGATTTTTCAACTCCGCTTCTAAGAGTGCAGAGGCAAAATTTTGAAATGGGCACTTCAAATTTGCGAAATTTGAGAGTGCCATCAGTGGCTTCGACTGGAGACATATGCCCCCTGTGGGCATAGCAAGAATTCAGATCTCTAGGAAGTAGACCAAATGTCAAGTCCATTGGGTGTTCTGAAACTTCTCCTTTATTCAACCTCATTTTTAACTTCACTTGGTGACCTCAAGATACCAAATGAAAAATGTGAAGTTAGTATTTACCCATGTCAAACACTTTGTTCCCTACTGTCTATCATAGGCCAAATCTGAAAACATTGTCATGAACCACCCACAAATTAGCTTGGTCATTGACATGTCCCACTATATCATTGTGCTTTCCAATGTCACCAAGAATTTTGGCATTTTGCATCCTGCAATTAGACATTAACTAAAATTCATAATCTTTGTGACATTTTACCTTGGCCAGCTCATTGTCATGTTCTGCTAAATTCTCACTCCCTTGAACTAAGAAGTAGAAGCATTCATAATCCATTTGATCTTCGACATCAAAAACTTTGACATCAAAATCAGTATGCACATCAAACTGAAAGCTCCCATAAACAATTTGGTGTGTTTCATGCAAATCATCTTCGAATATGTCAAAAATAAAAGATGCATATTCTAGAGCATCCTTATATTGATCACTGCAACACGAGCACATTTTTTGACATTTTGGTTCAAGTATACCAAAACATACCTTGGCATCATAGAAATGGGGATCATATGCATCATTAACATCTAGAGAACGAGTACATGCACTCATCTTAGGTTTGAGAACATATTCTAATGCATTCTTCACTTCATCATTCAGCTCAAAGCCAAGTACTTCATGAGTAGGCTCAAGCAATTCAACATCAACAGGGACAGTAGAAAGACAACCATGTGCATTAGTAACTTTATGTGCAATATCAATTGATATGTGTGCTAACCCAAAAGTGAAAGACTCATTGCTAGTTGAAAACTCCTCATTAGTAATAGAACTAGAATCTTCATTTTCTTTCACATGAATTCTTTCCTCAAGGGATGAAAACATGTCCATGTTCACACTATGAAGATAAGGAACATCAAACAAGAAGCAATTGTACTCAACTTCACAATCATCAACATGAGATTCGGCATTATTTTCAATTCTTGGTTGCTCTACACATAGATCAAGAATTTCTACAATGTCAACACAATCTGCAACTTTATTGTTATATGAATTAGCAAGCTCTTCACTATCATTCATAGGTAATAGTGTTAACTCAAATTCCATGTATTTCTCACAATGTGTTACTTGATCAGCCCAAATCAAATCCCCTATTTCACCATCATGTACATCATCATCCTCTTCATGTATCACAAACATTTCCACTTCTGCTTCATATAAGCAATCATGAGCAAAAGGGGCATAAGCACATTCATCAACATGTTTATCATATTTAGCATTATGTTCTGAATCAACATACTGATCATACACATATTTATCTTCAAATTCTGCATCACTCACACAATGAACATGCTATGTTGATAGTGAACCCGAATCACATTATGTGTATTCACCACATGCAATTTTTTCCTTCACTTGTCGACAAGTGACATCATGAGCACCTCTATCACTGCATTCTTCAAGGGATGAATATTCTTCCATATCATCCTTAGAAAAACAATCACAATCTTTAGAGAAGCAATCAGAAATATTAACCTCATCATGGTTTTCATCATAAGAAAAGTCATTACTACATAAATCATGCTCAAACTCTTTAGAATGAATGCTTTTGAGGATGCAATTTCAAGATCATAATCACTGGTTTGCAATGAAATATCAGTAATACATGCATTGTAATTGTTGATCACAACATGAGATGGAATAGCACTTTTATCTCATTTACTTCCCCACCATCTGAGATATCACAAGAGAGACATTCTAACATATTTAATTTTTAATCATCCCATGTATCATTTTCTTCATCACTATTGTGTTGATCAATAGATGTGTTATTTGTGAGTTGATTACAATGTTCATCTTCTGGCATATTCTTTTCACTTGTTTGCATTATTATCTAATTTTTCTCAACAGGAAAGATGGTGTCTCCATTTTGAGAATCCACGTTTTGTGCATAACCACACTTGGTTGATTCTACAATCTGTATCCAATTAGGAACTTGGTCAAAGCTATGGGGCTTGAATTCCTCTGGAAAAGTACTCAGCCCAGATTCATAAATCTCACAAAAAAAATCAATGCACACATAATACTTAGGTCTAAAATCTTTGGGGACTTCTATCAAAGCATCCAAAAATCTCAAAAATAGTTCATATGGTGACTCTCCCTTGTTTCTCTTCTTATCATACAATTCTTGAACAAAAGATTGTTGATCAACATTGCTCAAATCTTGTTGACATTCAACTTGGAGCTCACTATGATTTGCACATTGTGATGATAGATAAATCATAACAACAGAAGCATTGTCATCTTGACAATTACTTCCATTATTTGATCCTTTAATTCTATTTGCATGAGGTGTGTTGGAATAACCAACACTTGCAGCCAAATACCCTTTCATCATACAGTATTTCAAATTGTTCTCAATATCCATGGCATTTTGATATGCCCAATGTAATGTTGCAGGCTCTTTATTCCTTAATATATAGCTCATCTTACTATCAAATGCACCAAGATACACAACCAAACATTCAGCATCATTTAGTCTCATACTTTTTGGAATTTCCCTTATTGCCTTTGCAAATTGAAGATTAAAGACAGGGACCAACTCATTTTCGCTTATATGGATTTCCATAAAGTTTTTCCTTACCACACTTGGATTTACTCTTTCACTAAATTGTTCAACAAAGGTTGTCATAAACTAATTCCATGAGGCCATTGAACATGACGGTAAATATGAGAACCAATCCCTGGCATCATCCTTCAAGAATTGAACAAAAAGTTTCATAACAACGTCCTCATGATTTACCTCATAATCCCCTATCACATCCATAAATGTATGCAAATGCTTAGAGGTTGATTCTGAAATTTTCCCTATGAATTTGGGCAAATATTTCCTAACATTTTTAGGAATCAGGTTCAAAAAACATTTAATACCACTAAAAACCAATGCCATATACTTCTCAATAACAAAATCCCTTTGAGGGCTTGCTAAAGGCTATTTTCCCTGCATACTTTTACTTGTTGATTCACAAGGAAACCCTCTTGTATCCATATTCAATCATTATCAACTTCATACATGGTTGTTAATTGCATCATTTACTAATTCAACCATGATTCTAAAACATAGATTGAATCTTTTTCTTAGAGGCATAATTCAAAAATAAGCATACTTCTCAAATCATTACAAATATCACATGTTACATATTTGAAGTATGAAAAGAACTAGTACTGTTCCCTTTCTTAATACAATTTCATCTAATAGGGAACCATTTATGATCTCAAGTATTGAAAATTTCTCATAAACTTCTTTCAAATAGAATAATGTTTGCTTTAGATTTATGAGAATACCTAGAAACTTTGTAGCAGTTGTTAATCTTCCTTCTTGACTATAAATTCTATAAATCTAGAAATCTTCTTCACAATTCAACTGGTTCTTTAGATAGAGTCACCACCTCTTTTCACAAAGGAATAAACTTCAAGAGTAAATATCATATTGGGTCTTCTCCAACAGTGAAGTCACACTCAAATTCTTTGATCTTGGCCACAACAAAATCTTTTCCAGGTTCAAGAACTTCTCAACTATCTAAACAAAAATGTTCAGATCCACCAAATGCTTGAATCTATGCAAATGGATAAATCTATGCTTCTCCCCAGTAGAGTCACCATTTTGTTGGCGTTCCAAATCAATGGATCAATTGAATCCTAAAGATTAGCCAATTTCTTATGTTCAGATCCAAAGATGGATTTGGACAACTGATAGGAAATGGAATTAAAACACGTTTCCCTTGTACTTCAAGCTTTCTAGGACCTAGGGGGTGACCCTTTAGCAATACCTAAAAATTTAGACACAATTAATAGGATATTGCTTAACAGATAATGCTCTCACATAATTATACTAAGAAACATAAAATATAACTCAACAATGGCAAGACATTGGGTGGATTTCAGAAACTAGCATGGAGAACATGGTAGATACAAGTACTCACAAAACAAAATTAAAATGGTTTTTAATTTTAAGAATTGGGACCAAACTAAAAACAACAGATGCAAGAAAATTGGCCAATGCCAAGAAGAGGGCTATGGAGTCATATAACCAAAACTTCATCCTATAGTGTTAGACATGTTTTGAAGATATTTGCAATTATTATCATATAATGACAACAAGACCACTAAAGCTTTATCTGGTAATCATTCTTTACAAATCCACCTGAAACACAACACTCTTGTCACATTTGTTGAAGAAATTAGACTATCCCTTGAACAATAGACAATAATAAATGTAGTTGTTATTCATTAAAATAATTACATCATTCACAGAATAGAAGGAAACAACTATTGCAACTCAAATGCAGCAAATGTGCATGAAAAAACTCAAAGTCTTTCATTATTAAATTCAAAAGAGCATTACAGTTTAGCCATGGAGGCAATTATCAGGTAAAATATAAACATGAAAGCATAATTCAAAACAAAAACACCTCAGATTAATGACTCAATTACAATTCATCCTAGCTTTACAATTCTACCCAGAGCTTTCAGAAAAATGGAACCCCTACAAATGAGAAAATAATAAGAATAAACAAAAGAAGGAAGAAAATTCATCTGATAATGCCACTTGGCAGCTCCCTTCTTCAATCTAGAAAAGCTTCTCTCATCTCTCCTCCCTTTGCAGCAACAAATTTTGCCTCTAATTTGCAAAATAAAATTTACTCCTTGTTCTTTCAACATAAACAATCCCCATGTGAAGAAAATCTGCACCACTTTACCCAGTAATGTAAAAAATATTTTTCCCATGAAAAGCTTTCACTTCTGCTCATTTGTCATTTTGCACTTGAAAATATCTTTTCTCAGTGAATACTTATTAACTTTATAAAAATCTCTCGTGCACTTTTAAAATATGCCCAGCACATTCATTTTATAAGGAAATCAAAACATTTTTCCGTGAATATCTTTCACTCCTCCCATTTTGCATTTGCATTGAAAAATCTTCAAGGGTACCTTATTTAAAAGACTAAAGGCTCTCAAATATTTCACATTGAAAATATTTTACCCTTGTAAAAGAGGAAAGCCAATTTAGCTTTACATTGGGCAACATTTAATTCAAATGCTTCATTTCTTAAAATACTAGTAATTGCACCTTTGTGTGCAATGGGTACGCCGAAGATTTGTGGAGATCAATTTTTTAATTTATGGTATTCTATTTGAAAGATAGAAATTGTAAAATGTGAAGTGTCAAACTTTTTTAAATAAATGAAGTTATGCATATATATTTTATTGTCATTTCATTTTAAGTAACAAAATATGATTTTGAACTACAAGTAGTAACCAGTATAAAGGCAAAAAATTGCAAGGAAATATTGTTTAAGATATAAGATGATTTGAGCTCTACTGTTCATTGCATTCAACGGTGCAGCAACATCTACTATATAGTGAAGATTAAATAAGATTTGGTTTGTGTCAGGCCAGTCCCTTGGCTTTTGACATGTTGTCTTTAAAGTACAAGAACCAGTATAATTGGTATTTTTGAAAAGGACAATAACCAGTAAAGTGGTTGAAAATTGCGAGGAAATTTTACTGTATAATTCATAAGGTTTGTAGAGAATGATTTATTAAGATTAACATATGAAGATGATTTGATATGTACTGTAGCTATTGTTAAAATAGCTCTGCCAATGTAGCTATAGCAGTAGCTGCTATACATTCAATAGTAAATAATTTTGTGAGGAAATCTATCAGCAAAATAGCCTCAAGAAGAAGGAAAATAAAGTTAGCAAAAAATTTATACTGTGAAATGAACATAAAATTAATGCCTTCATTTAGCAGATAACAACAGAATTGTAATAATGAAATAAAACACAACAAAACTGATCTAGCCATGCAGAGATTCACATTAAAATTTTCACATAAATAATGGCAAGTGAGTTACCTCAAGTTGAGTTAGCAGGAAAGGTCTGGCAACCATTACATTTACAGGTGCTATACCATTCAATAGTAAAAGTTGTTGCCAGGAAAGTTGTAACAATAGGTATTACAGTAGGATTTAATATTGAAAAATCCACAGATAAAACCACCTTCATTTAACAAAGTTGTAATAGTAAAATAAAACACAAGAAAAGTGAGATTCTCATAAAAAAATTGGCCGAAATAATTGCAAGTGAGTTACCTTAAGATTTAGCACACATTGTGTCGAGTTGTCAAGGATGCCAAAGAGAAAAATAAGCAGAGTTTGTAGGAAAAATCATCATGGTAGTCTTGAAAGGAGACTCCTAATAAAGTGTAGGTGAGTTGAAAATGAGTAGAAAAAAGAGTTTCATAAAAGAGCAACACATTCTACATATGTATCTTCTAATATAAAGTATAATCAAGATATGTTTTTTTCATCATTTGCATATGAAAATAGAGAGAGGAAGAGATAGAGAGATAGAGAGGAAGAGAGAGAGAGAGAGACTAGGAGAGATATAAATGGTGACATAGAGTGATAGAGAGGTAGATATATAAGAAGATATAGAGATAAAAAGGGAGATAAAGACAGAGACAAACAAACATAAAGAAGTAGAGAGAGACAAATAGAGATGGAGAGAGGGAGAGATAGAGAGGGAGAGAGAAAGGATAGATAGAGATACATGGGAAGAGAAAGAGAGAGATAGAGATATGTGAGAAGAGAAAGGAAGAGATAGGTAGAGAGAGAGAGAGAGAGATAGGGTGATAGGGAGGGAGCAAGGGAGGGAAAGATGGGGAGAGATAAAAATAGGGGGAGATGGAGAGACGGAGGGAGAGAAAGGGAGAAATATTGGTAGAGGACAAAGGAAGAAGATGGGGGAAGAGGGAATGAGATAGGTAGAGAGGGAGAGAAAGAAGAGGGGTTAAGAGAGGGCGAGGTAGCTCAATAAATAGAAAGGAAGAGGGAGAGGGAGAGAGAGATATCGAGGGAGATAGAGATAATGAGATATAGATAGAGAGGGGGAGGGAGAGATGAGAGAGATAGAGGGGGTAAGAAAGAGAGAAGTTGAAAAAGACAAGTGATAGAGAGATAATGTAGATAGAGATAGAGAGGGGGGATATAGAGAGATAGAGATAGAGATAGGGAGAGAGAAACAGGGAGTGTGTGTATATGATTGAGACAAAGAGAGATGTGGAGATCGATAGAGAGGGAGATATATATATATATATATATATATCGAGAGAGAGGGAGGGAGAAATAGAGGAGAGGATAATTATAGAGCTATAGAAAGAGGGAGTGATAATGAGAGCGAAAGAGAGAGAAGGGATATAAAGAGGGAGATATACGGATAGAAAGGAGATATGGATAGATATTAATCATTCATTAGCATGCACAATGGGTATGCCAAAGAGATGTGGTAGGTCAATTAGGAATTTTTTTAGTCTCCATTACCAATAGGCTCATTCTATGTTTACAATAAGGAAAGAGGGATAGATAGAGGGGGGGGAGCGAGAGAGAGGGATTAGGGGATAGATATAGGGGATAGAGATAGAGAGGAAGATAAAGGTAGAGATGGATATGGAGATGAAGAAGGAAAGGGATAGATAGAGATGAAATAGATAAATATATAGAAAGAGAGAGAAAGATAAATATAGAGGTAGAAAGTGATATATAGAGAGAGGTAGAGAGAGATGCACATATAATGAGATAGAGATATAGGGAGAGATAGAATAAAAATATGGAGATAGAGATAGAGAGGCAAAGGGATATCGATATAAAGGTCTAGGAAGAAGGAGAGAGAGAGAGAGAGAGAGAGAGAGAGAGAGAGAGAGAGAGAGAGAGAGAGAGAGAGAGAGAGAGAGAGGTGGGGGATATGGAAAGAGGGAGAGATAGATCAATAAATAGAGAGGGAGAGGGAGAGGGAGAGATGTAGATGGATAGAGAGGGATATGGAGAGAGAGAGAGAGAGGTATATAAATCTATGAATAGGAAGAGATGGGGAGATAAGATAGAGAGGTAGGGAGATAGAGGTAGAGGTAGATAAATATATGAATAGAAAGAGAGAGAAGTGAGATAGAAAAATAGAAATATAGATATAGAGTAGGAGAGATGGAGAGAGAGATGGACTGAATGAGAGATAGAGGCGACAAAGGAATATATTGATCTAGTGTATCCTCTTGCTTATTTCTCTTGTTTCCACCTGTTTCTCACCTTTGGGAGTCTTCAGTTAAACCATGTAGTCATTTTTGTTTTACTCATACTTCCTTTGGTTCAATTCCAAAGGCAACCTTATGTTCTTGAATGTTGATTCCCTTTGAAGTCAGTTCTTGGTAAATTCGATAAAGCTTTACACCCTTCTAATTACATTTGTGAATAGATAATCAAATGCTAAAATGAATGTTCAAAGATATATTTTGACGTATTTTATATAGATTTATTGAAGATTTATAAAAATAAATGAGAATTGACATGGTTATGTTAATTTATTTCACATATCTTTCACCAATGACCAACTTAGATAAGAAATATAAAATTAAAAATTTATATGTATATATTTTATAAATTAAATTGATGTTATAATTATATTATTTGTTATATGACCCCTCGCTAATTAATTCTTCTAACTTTGTATAGATTAATTAAAAATAATATCGTAATTTAATATATGTTAGATTAAATTAAATAATATATATTATACAATATAAAATAATAATTATAATTATAATACTAATTGATGTAAAAATATATAATACATAATATTAAAATTGTATGAATGTTGATTATAGAATATAATAAATAAATAATTAAAGAGTAATTTAATATATTAGATTAAATTAAAAAATATATATAATTGTAATATTAATTATATAAAATAAATCTATACTTAAAAAAAATATAACTTAATATACAAAATATAATTTTAAACTTATTATATAATATATTAAATAGAATTATAATATGATTTTAAGAATAAATTTACAATGTAATATACAATTACTAGGTAAATAAAATTTATTGATTTTGTTAAAACTATTTAAAAATTTCTAAAACTACCTACAAAAGCTGAGGATTAAAAATGCGGAGTATGGGGGAAGTTGATGCCTGACAAAAAGTAGGAAAAGACTAGTTGTTAAAAGGAACTTTTTTCTTCGTAAAATGTATGACATGTAGCCTGTTCCAAAGCTCCCATGTTTGCACGCGTAGGTAGAATGGCCATAAAATGTATGAGATCTGGTTTTACACCTGCATTTGAGGCATGCTGTGAAAAATTTCAGTCCCTATTTCGTTTCAAATTTTCATCTCGGTGGTCCAGCCTGTTAGTGATGCATTCTGCAAGAACTATGGTAAAGATAAGTTGATTTTGTCTACGATTTTGTCTGTTGCCTACTAATTTTGTCTGTCCATAAAAACATTTGCAGTTTTTAAATACATTCAATAGTAAGTGAGTTATCCTATTTTTCACAAAAAGGTGTAAGTGATCTGTCAAGCAGAACAATGGTTGTCTATGTGTAATTTGTTGTATCTGAACTTGTAGCAGCTATATGGGGAAGTATCATTGCAGTCCATGAGACCACATTTCTTTGAGGCATTTTTTCAAACAGTTCACGTGTTTTGTCTATGTTCCCACATTTTGCATACATGTCTACCAGGGCAGTTGCCTCTACAACATCTGACAAAATTTCTCTATCCTTTATGCTTTGATAGATTTCTATACCCTGTTGCAAAGCTCCCATTTTGGCACAGGCTGTGAGGATGATGGCAAAGGTTGTAGAATTTGGCTTTAGACCTGCCAATTGCATTTGCTTGAAAGTTTTGAAATCCCTTTCAACAAATCCATTTTGTGAATATTCTGCAATCATTGCATTCCATGAGATTACATCTCTTTGAGGCATTCTGTCAAATAGTTAACGAGCTTTTTCTATGCTTCCACATTTTGCATACATGTCTACCAGAGTATTTCCAACTACAGTATCGAACAAAAATCCCCATTTCATTATGCTTAGATAGAGGTCCATACCGTGTTCCCATGTTCCCATTTTGGTCCTCTTACATGAGTAAGAATGTAAATTTAAAACTTACCCTACACTTGTTATTGGGGGAATTAACCACGTTTCAAGCTAGTCCTTCTAGGTGCCACATTTAGAAGGCAAGTTTTTTCTGTATTGCTAACCCTAATCAAATGTCTTCTTGTTGATCTATTTTGTACCTAACTCCTGCAGCAATATGATAAGGAAGAAGGGCGACGACCTGGAAGTAACATTGGAGAGGGATGTAGCTCCTTTGTTGGTGTTCAATTCATATGTTTGGGCAAAATTAGTGTTGGAAAAGATAGAAGCGTCGTGAGGGCAACTTGAAGTTTCCCTTCACAGGCTTGTGCTAGCAGCAGTAGCAGGTTGCAAAGATGTGAAATTGAGAGCTAGACAATGCAGGAGAATGTTGCATGTGTAATGAATTGTTTTCTGGAGTCTACTTCTAATAACTCTGTTCTGCAGGGGCTATGTGAGACAGAGGTTGCAATCCACTCAAACAATCACTCATGGGACAATTACCATGTGATGTAAGCAATGAAGTTATGATGATGGTTGCCATTTTTCTGAAGTGGATTTTTTGTGACGATCAACGGTTGTGGATGGATGGAGAACCTTGGCAAGCGTGTTTGTGCTTTCCAACCGTCGATGGTTAAAAAGAGCGCTTCAAAATGAACGAATAAGATAGAAGGGAAGACGACAAGGAGTAATGAACGATCAAGATCTATTTTAAATGGTCTTGCATCATTTTTTAAACCGTCGATAGAGAAAATGGATTGGAAAACTCCATTGAGGGAATGCCTTTGGCCCACCATCGACGCACTAAATCCTTTCCCTCGTGAAATTACACTTCACATTTAACATTAAAATTTACCATGGTGAAGGCTCCTATCATGCACATTTAATCCTCTCAAATATTTTGCAATGGCCTTTAAATATTTTATTGGGCCCACCTTT
>VDFB02049217.1:29917733-29929943 GCA_007258455.2 Sequoia sempervirens | reverse complement strand
AAAATAAAATGCAAATAGAGAGTGGGGAAAAAAATATTTAGAGATGTTGGCTTCACTATTGATGCACTGATGACATTAGCATTCCACATGATTAAATTTGACAATTGTCAACTAATCAAAAGAGAATATTCTATGGCTTGTAAAAATATGCTCCCTAATAGAATATTCCCAAGGAATATTCTTATGTCATGGTGACGAAATATTCTCTCGTGCTTGGAATATTTGGATAGCTCAAAGAATATATGGGTGATTCATTGGTTATTCATTTTTTTATGATTTTTAATGTTTTTACACACCAATTTTATGGTGGATTTTTGGGACTATCGACTTGAGCCATGTGGTGCATAGTGAATGGCACATGCCTATTTCATGGTAATCTGTAGTACCAATATGGTGTGTAGACTTGGACAGTTCATAGACTATAGAAAAAGTGGTTTTTTTCTTTTGATTTTTAGTAAAAGTTTTAAAAAATCTCTTATTGAATCTAAAATTTTTATTTAAAATTCTTTTTTTTCACCTACGAAATTTTGTGACCCAACCTAGTGTTTTTTTTCTACGATCATAAAAAATTTGTATGCACAACCATACAACCAAACTAGGTGAAATTTTACTCTGACTCCTAGGGTCAAGCACCTTTATTTTAAAGATTTGATAGTTTATCTTGTGGGTTTTAGGCCTCCTAGACATGATGATAGGGTCAGATTTGACCCAAATTGCTCCAAAATTGCATCAACCTTTTGGATTTGGCAACCACACTTTAGTTTCAAACCTTCATAGATATATCCTCATATGTCCAATTTGGATGAAACAAAAGTAAAAAATGACTTGTTGAAACCTTTCATCTCAATGGTCTGCTCATATTTGCAGCAACAACCTCCAATTTGAGATTACAATAAAAATCCACAAAAATGAAACCCATAAATATGGTATTACATTAAGGATTTTTTGATTCTCTAGATCATCATTTGATGCAAGAGAAGAGCATACTCAACTTTTCAAGATCCACCAAAATTTTTAACCTAGATCTCTCAACAAAGATTAAAACAAAGCAATCCCACAAGCTCTGACACCATGTAAGAGTTGGTATAGAATAACTATACACCATTGAAGATTTGGTTGAAGATTATAGCCACCTAGGGTCTAGGCACTTAATGAAAGCACGAGAGAGATCAATATGCTATGATAAATATTGCAATGGAATTAAATCCAATAATTCAATATATATCCAAGGTGAAACATAAGATTAAACAAGATTATGACAAGTTTCTTAATCCTATGTCATGCGACAGCTTATCATAACTACCTAGGACACATGTGCTAAAAATCAAAAGATAAGATAAGATCTAATGACAACTTACATCTTCTAAAAGGATTCCCTCCTAGGACCTAAGAAAACATAACATGTAAATAATTCACCTATGTCCCCTGGTAATGAATTAACTAGGTACAAGACTTTATTTACACAAACACTAGGGACTTATATTTTAGCCTTTATTTTTCCTTATAATCTAGATTCATAAACTTTTGGTAAATCAAGTATATATTAGGAATACAAACTTAGATATTGAAAAACAAGATATCAACACCCAAACTCATAAATTGAAGTGAGATTTTACTATTTTTATACTGAAACTAAAAAAAATTATTTAAAGATACTTTGTTCATGATTCTTCCAACATTAGAAAGTTAGCTTAGCACTCTACACATATCTTGCACCTATTTTTCTAGAAAATTTACATAGCACTTGTTATTTTAATTAGTGTAGTGTAGAAAAATGTAACCCTTTACATTTCTCACTTGTTTGGGCCCTCTTATTTTAAATAGAGATAATAGTTCCTTCATTTAGTGTTGTTAAATATACCTATATTTATATTTACACACTTATTTGGGCCCTCTTAAATAAATTGAGCTTAATTATGTCGTAATTGTCCCTTTAAATCATTTACAAGTCTACTAAATAACAATTTTTGAAGGGGAAACCCGACAATAATTAATTCATATACATAACACTTTACATTGAGCAATGTGTGTTCTAGGTATAAGAACCTAGGACCCATTCGCCCATGGGTGAATGGGTCCTCCCTAGACATTTGGACCCAAATTTAAATTATGTTTTCAGTAGTATTCTAATGTTTTCAAAACCATAATTCAATTTCAGCTTGTGATATTTGAATTTTGGTAAATTAAGGATACATACCTATAAATACAAGGTTATTTCTCTATGTTTCACATAGAATTTTATGTAAGCATTCCTATAGAAAATTTGATGATCAATGGCATTCAAGAGTAGATATATCAGAGATTTATTGCAACATTCAAGATCTATTAATCATGTTAAAGTATTCATGCATCATGCATGTTTTTGGAGCTAACATTGTGATGTAGGTTTCATGATAAAGTCAAGCATTCAAAGCATCATTTCAAGCAAGATTCAAGTGTCAAGATCCACATCCAATTCATCCATCTCGTGTAAGTTGGAGACATCATAAGCTCTCCATTATCAATGTTTAATTCAAGGGTTTGTTGAGTGGTAACATAGCTCTATTGATTCTTCATTCCCTCTTTCATGCATTATTTCAATTCAAGGTTTGATTACCAAAATCGGGTTTGACCAAGGAAAACCCCCATTCACCCAAAAACAAGCATTTTCTCTCTTGTGTGTGTGATTGTAGATTTAGGATGAAGAATACTTGAAGAATTTTTGAAGAGAAAGATTTACAAAGTTGTCAAAATTACCAAAAATTTTCAAAGTTGTCATCAAATCACGGAATATAACCTATAGATCAGATTTCTAACTTTCTAGCTCTAAAATGTGGGAAAATCAAAAGCTTCATATCTGCATCAAAGGCTCCCAATAGGTTTTTTGTAACCCCTTGAAACATAGAAAAAATATGGCTCACCAAAATGAATGAACAAGATGATGAGCCACCACCTTAGCTTCCTTACACTAATTAGGCCATAAATCTAAGATTTTATCATTTTCCTTAGTATGTTTATAAATCAAAAATTATTTTTTTGTGTTATCATAAAAATTAATGTAAAATATGTTGAAACTCATAAATATTTGTCTTTCCCTCCATTTGAACACTTGATAAATTTTTTATCTCTCAAGCAATTATAAATCAAATTAATGCATTTTCAAGAGCATAATAAGTAGAATACTTACAACACTACCTCATTCAATTACATGTTTGTAGCACATTAGAAAGCTCATGTTTATGAAATGTAAGATATTTAACGTGTATGTTTATCTATTATTATGAACACTTATAGTTGTAGGATATCCAAGCATCCTCCAATTTCTCCTTGTGTGTGATGAGAAAAGTGGCTTTAGTCTAACAAGGAATGTAGATATGAGTGGTAAGTTATAGCTATATATCTTCTAACATTCAGTTTTTATCCATTTTCCTATGCTCTCCATAAAGCATGCAATTTATATCATTATCATCATAGTCATTCATGGAGGTGGAAACACAAGAATGGGGTTTGATGAAGACAAGCCCCTATATGGTATAACCCCTCTCCCATTTTCCTTCTTTTAAGTTATAGGTTTTAGGTTGATTCAAGTGGATTTGAGATCTCAAGAAATAAAAAACCCATTTCAAGCATTCATATACCTTTCATCATCAAAATAGGTCAAGTTAATTATATGCAAACCATCAAACTTCATAACCTAATCTCAGCTATTAGAGACCCTCAAGCTATGATGCATTTTTATTGGTTCTTAAACCCTAGAAAATAAAATTTCTAGACTAGGATTCTTAATGCCCCTGTCTGTCTAATTCTACATCGAATTTACATGTCATGTTCTTCTCTATCTATATTTTCTAGCTCTACTTCCTATTTATATTGTTTTTCTTTGATTTTTCTAAATTTTATGACAATTTATCTCTTTAGTCTTAATTAACCTAGTTTCCTACATCTTCCAATCAGTCATCACATTTCATACACCACTAAAGAAATGGATAAAAACCCTAGATAGCTCTTTGTCTATACCTTGAGGATAAAAACCAAATAGTTTATCTTGGTTACTTTTGTGTCCCTTAGTGTTTTATGGTGGATGATTGATTTAGGTTAAATTTTTTCCGTAGATCCCATTTCACCATCTCACAATACTATCTTGTATTAATGATGAATCTATATATATGAGGGAATCCATTTTTTTAAAGGAACAAAAGTATTAGTTGAAGGCCAATTAGGTTCTCTTGATTACTCATGTGTCCATAAATATTTTTGTGCAAAGGCTGATTTAGGTTAAGTCATTGCCTTAGATCCCATCTCACTATCTCACAATAATATGTTATATTCATCATGAGTCTAGATATTTTAGAAAATAAAATTTTTGAAACAAATATAAGTATTCTTGGGTGTCCTAGGCTAGGTATTTTTCTTATAAAAGTTGGTCATAAGTTAGGGTTTTCCTTTGTCTTGCATGATGTGAATTTCATTTTCGACATTGGTGGTAAAATATTCTCAAAATTTAAATTTAAATTAGCTAGCCTACACTTAATTTTATTCCCATGCATCCCTATTTAAACATTAAAATTTATTTCAAAGGATATAGAATTACAATTACAATGAAGCTCTAACAAAATTCACATTTTATTTTAGAGATTTGCAAGATTTTTTTATAGATCTATGAATTTTAATCATAATAATTGAAGTTTGAGGATAATTGAAGAACAAATTGGAATATATGGTTTGTGGATTAATTTGGAGTCTTTCTAGCACATTAGTACCTAATTTTTAGTAGGTTCTCATCTTCAAAATTTGATCACATTGCTACCTTATGTAAAGTATTTTTCTATATTTGTTGTTCATTGAGTATTTGAATTTCTCTTGGGTTGGATCTTTCATTTCCTTTATTGTGTCATATAGGACTCCACTCTAACACATGAGTATGTTTTTTTCATTTACTTTACATTTCATTTCTCATCACAACCTTAGAAACACTTAAGGTTCAAAGCACACACTTTTATATATTATCAAAATTAGCTATCCATAGAGGTAAAAATACCAAAACGAGGCATTGAGCAAAAAAAATCCTGTATATCCATCCCTCTCCCTTTTCTTTTGTGATTTAGAGGTTCAAGTGCAAATGTGACATATTTTAGACTACAACTATGTAGTGCAAGCCTATAACCTTTAGATCAAATTTTAAAGTACCCAAAATTGTCAGACGAGGGTGCCTAATGCCCTAGTCAATCTATTTCATGTTCTTCTTGATATCACAGGTCCCCCTTTGTCTACTCTTTCCACATCTACAACTATTTCATTATTTTTAAATTATATTTAATAAATCTAGCCTCTTTGCAACAAAGGAACTAAACCCAACTAGATTGACTCTCATGATAGGTAGTTATCCAATCATAACACCTTTGTTTCATTTTGTTCCATTAAGAAAATAAAGGATTGATCTAGGTTAATCTACTAGTTATATCTAGTATCCTCTTTTAAACTTAACATTTCAAACTAAAAATTAGGCAATTGAATATTTATGATTAATTTTTTGAAATGTTGCACCAAGTTTAGGTAGGATTTTTAGGGAAAGAGGTTTTCATATTTTAGGAATTTTTGGGGAAGAACATGGGAGAAATATAGAGGAGAAATAATAAGGAAATAGATTATATTAGAGGCATAGGAGGAGAGAGATCCAGGAAATAGAAAAGTGGAAGGCATAAAGGAACAAAGGAGTACATGAAAAACCAAGAGGAAGAAAGAAAAGAAATAGAGGAATATCATATTTATCTGATTTCTTTGTAAATACATATAAATTATTGTAAAATATGTATTTTGGGTAAAAAAATATAATAGAATATTACTTTTTAAAAGGTTACCATATGGCACTGTATGTGTGATTTTTCAATGATGATTTTATGAATTTGATGTTCTAAAGTGGGTTATTTGTCTATGGAAAACATTTGGGTATTTTGGAATTGGTATTGTGTAGTTAAAACACCCACAACATATTCTTATGTTATTTGCAACATAGCTTTTTTCCTCTTAGCATCAAACAATGTGTCTGTAGCATAGTTATCAATCCATGTAGATTGTTTTGCATTCACATAGAACAAGTGTTTACTTGCATCGAGTGTTTAGACTTCTTTACAAGTTGTGTGAGTTACTTAGAACAACACAACATTGCCTCTCCACCTCCTAGATCTAGTTCATTTATTTTTTGGGTGCCTACAAGGGCATGGATGTTATTGTTTTATAAATTTTTATTTGGTCTATAGTGTTAGGTAAATTATATGAAACCTTATAATACTAAAAACTAGTGTATAATCTCTTAGTTAAAAAATAGTCAATTTATAAAAGGAAGCTCAATATCTATAACATTTTGAAGTGAAGTTAAGGAAAACTATTTCTTTATATGAATATTTTAGTGAAATATTATCATCATCCTTATATATTCTTTATTTTTTAGGTTAAAGTGGACTTAATAATAACACTTCTTCACAATTTACAATGAATTAGAAGTTTAGCTTTGTCTTAGGCAAGTTGAATGGTTCTAAATAAGCCCACCATGCATCAATTTTGACTGAATGAAAGAGCTCAACACCATAAGGGATGAGGTGACGACCATGCCTTAAATGTCTTGAGCATAATAGATACTCCCCAATCCTTGATTCTTAGATGAAGAGGTTTGAGTATAAGACTCAATTTTGAATCTACATATATAACTACTTTTTTTTTTTAATAGTCCAATCTAAAAAAGAAACCCATTATGACACAAAAACTTATTTACGGTATAACCAATACTAATAATTTAACTCACTTTCAAACAATCTAATTATTCTTATAAACAATAATTTTAAGGATTACCTTAAAAATTTAAATAACATAATTTATTACAATAATGAAAATCTCAACTTTTACACAACCACGAGTTAGTTATAAGCATAGAACAAAAGTTATAATTTCATAATGATAAATAAACCTTTTCCCAAACTCTTTCAGAGCAAGAGTTGGTATGTTCATGCAAGAAATGTGCATTACAAAGGTTCATCTATTTAAAAAAGCTTCCCTAACATATTCTTTTGTAATTATTAGAAAAGGCCTAGCTACACCACATATAGTTCAAGTGAAAACACTCCTAATAAAAGATCCAAATGGCTAAAGTTCTCAGCTCTACACAAAGTCGATCCTGAACAATATGGCCAACCTCTGACACAGAATACGTCCCCATTAACAAACTGTTACATAACTTAAAAGCTCCATTTTTACATTTAATTTCCACATCACTACCATGAATCATTAGAAAGAGTAGTTGCGCATTTTCTTCATAACCGTTTAATATTCAACAATTGGAAACCATACTCATTGATTTTAGTGGATTCATCACAGCACCATGAATGATAACACCCAACACTATTTATGTCTTATTCGAGCAAAAGTTTTTTAAACAAAGCACTTCTTCCTCTTAAATGAAGAAATCCTTGAGCAGTAGAAATTCCCAAAGCCATGGGCTGCAGACACTCTACTCCAAGGTTCAGTCTCCATCTTCTTTAGACTTTCAGAACTCCGAAGATAAAATTGAACCTAAATGTATATAATAATACTGTTCTTGTTCTATTTTTATTTATTATTTTCTTGCAGCATCAGAAAATGGATAGCAAAATAGAGAACATAATCAGCTTGATTATTTTTTAGGGTCAATTTTTATTGATAATCTGCCTCGTAAAATTAGTGCCTCTCAACTACAAAAGGAGTTCGAGCAGTTCGGAAAAATTATAAAAGGGAAAATTAGTATTAATCCCTAGGTAATATTAGGTTTTGTACATGCAGTTATGATTTAATTTCATGTTGTTTATCATTTGGTACGTTAGTGTTATAAGTATAAATCTTACCATTTTGGCATTTTGACAGGGAGGTAGAACTTGCTCTTCTTTTATTCAGTTCGAAAGAAATTCCTCGACTACAAAAGCAATTGAGGTAATATGAATGTATAAATTAGCACCCATAACCTAGATACTATTTAATTCATATTTTTTAGAAGTCGCTGATATTTTATAGCCTGATGGGGGGGTTGTGTGATGTAGGCATCGCCTCTTGTAATATTTAGGCGATGATTTTTTGTTGAGGAGAGGACAGCCCGTCGATCTAAGAATATGAGATAACTCGAAAGATGTGATTGTAATTTTGTATTGAAGGCCAGAGGCAGAGGAATTTCTTCACAGTAAAAATAAAACTTAAAAATATTCCACACAGAGCTGCTACTTGTTAATTTTATGTATGCTCACATTCCCATTAATAATTAAAAGTAAATTACATATACAAATATATGAATAGGTAAAAGTCACGTGAATGTATTTCATGGAAGAGAGGGCCCGACAAAAAATTATTACAAATTACCTAATTAACTTTTTCCCATCAAAACACATTTAATAAAATGTCCTTTACATTAATATTAAAACTTAAATATCTATTGCTGTATACGAGATTTCCTTTGGCGGTGGCAGCTTCGTAAAAGGTTCCCCATGGTATCGCAATGGGTAACTACCCATATTGCAATATCGTGGGCAACGATTTGTTGACGGTGCGGTAAACGGCTGACGGTTAAGATAAAACAAAAATGCTACGGGGTCTCCCGCGGTATCGCAATGGATATTTTCTTTATTGTGATATTGCGGGTAGCGGCTGGGGGTGACGACAGCAGTTAGGGTTTACATTCCAACACTCCCCCTTAAACATAACTGCACTATCCACCATGCCCAATCTGTTTCTTTGAAAAATGAAATTATCTCTTCCCAGTGCCTTTGTGAAAATATCTGTACTTTGCTCTTCTGATCTGCAAAACTCTAAAAATATGTCACCATTGTTAATTAATTCCCTGATGAAGTGATACCTGGTATCAATATACTTGCTTCTCTTATGGAAGACTGGATTTTTTGAGAGAGCTATGGCTGAATTGTTATCACAGTAAATTTTTGTTGCCTCCATTTGTTCATTTTGCAATTCTTTCAAAATTCTTCTCATCCAGACTGCCTACATGCTGCACTTGTGGCTGCCACATATTCTACTTCAGCTAATGAAAGACAGACTATTGGCTACTTCTTTGAAGACCATGAGACAACTCTAGCCTCAAAGTTAAATACATAACCATACGTGCTTTTTCTATCATCAATGCTGCCAGCATAGTCATTGTCTATGTATCCTATGAGTTTGAACTCATCTGAACTTGAATACTTAATCCCAAAATTTCTTGTTCCACTTACATACCTTAAAATTCTCTTCCCAACTTTCCAATGGGTGTCTTTCGGTGTTTCCATAAACCTGGAAATCAAACTTACTCCATACATAATGTTTGGCCTTGTGGCTGTGAGATACATGAGACTTCCAACAAGCCTCTTAAACAAACTTGGATCAACATTAGACCCTCTATCATCTTTGCTTAGTTTCAAACCTATCACTGTAGGTATTGGTGCTGGTTTGCACTTCATCATATTAAACCTTTTCAAAATGTCATTTGCATATTTTGATTGTGAAATAAAAATACCATTTTCATTTTGATTCACTTCAATGCCCAAAAAATACTTCATCAGACCTAAGTCTGTCATTTCAAATTCTTTCTTCATGTCTTCCTTGAACAGATCAATTGACAAATTGCTAGTGAAAATTAAATCATCAACATATAAGCATACTATCAGTATTTCACCTTCTTCATTCATTTTTGTATACAGTGTGGGCTCACTGCTACATCTATTAAATCCATTCAGCAAAAGATAACTGTCTATTCTGTTGTACCAAGCTCTTGGGGCTTGTTTCAATCCATACAGTGCCTTTTTCAATTTGTAAACTTTATCTTCTTGACCTAGAATTTCATACCCAGGTGGCTGGTCCACATAAACTTCTTCTTCTAAATAACCGTTTAAAAAAGCTGACTTTACATCCATTTGAGATACAAACCACTTATTCTGAGCTGCTAAAGCTAAAATCATTCTTATAGTATCCAATCATGCTACAGGCGCAAATGTCTCATTGTAATCAATTCCAAGCTGTTGTGAATAGCCTTTTACAACCAATCTTGCTTTAAGCTTCTGAACTTCATCTTTTTCATTCAATTTGGTTTTATAAACCCATTTCACTCCAATGACATCTTTGTCTTTTGAAAGACTGACTAGATCCCATGTCTGATTCTTTTCAATTGCTTCAATCTCTTCATCCATAGCACTTACCCATTTATCATCTTTGACCTGCATCTTCAAAATGAAACTGGATCTTATATCTGAGAATAAAATGCAGAAAGAGAAATCTGATCTGAATTATTCTCACCTTCATTTTGCTCATATATATCTCTTATGCTTCTTATTTTTTGTCTTCTCAGACTTCCAATGTAGGATTTGACATATCACTTGAACTTATGGAATGTGGACCCGATGGTCCTGCTGTAGATGGTGTTTGTTGGTCTCGTTGGACCGCCTTGTCGCATGGAGGCTGTTCTTATAGTCGGCGCCGGTGTCACTTGTGACTACTTTTGCTGAGGTTGAATGGGGATGAGAGTCACAGCTGAATACGAAGATGTTGAAACTTCATTCTCCCCTTGAGGTATACTAGTTGAAATATTGACTGTCTTCTCTATGCTTCCATCCCATGCTTCATCTTCTACAAATTGTACATCTCTGCTGATTATAAATTTCTTTGTTGTTGGATTATAGAGCTGCAAGCTTTTGATTCTTCATCGATTTAGAAAATATACATTTTTCTCCTTTGTTATCTAGCTTCCTTTTCAATTCATTAGGCACATGTGCATATGCTACACATCCAAATACTCTCATGTGAGTAACACTATGTTTTCTTCCTGTCCATGCTTCTTCAAGTACCATATTCATAAAACTTTTCGTTGGACACCTATTCATTATATAGGTTGCACAAGATATTGTTTCTCAATATTCATTTGACAAATGTTTGGCTTTCAACATGATTCTAGCCATTTCCATGATTGTTCTGTTTTTCCTTTCAGCTACTCCATTTTGCTGAGGTGTGTATCTAGTTGTGAACTGTTTGTGAATTCCATGATCTTTGCTAAAATTTTAAAATTCTCTTGAAATATATTCACCACCTCTATCTATTCTCAACACTTTGATATAATAACCACTTTGTTTTTCAACCAAATTCTTGAACTGATGAAACAGATCAAACACTTCATTTTTCTGCTTTAGAAAATAAACCCATGTTTTTCTTGAATAATCATCAATGAATGTCAGAAAATAAAAACTACCACCTATTGAAGGTGTTTGCATAGGTCCACACAAATCTGAATGTATAATTTCTAAAGGGGCTTTTGCTCTAGTTGAATTTCCTGTTGGAAATGATTCTCTGTGTTGTTTTCCTAAAATGTACCCTTCACATACCCTTTCTGGTTTTTCTATTAAAGGTAGTCCTTGACCATGCCTTTCCTATGAAGTAAATTTAAACCTCCAAAGTTGAGATGACCAAATCTTAGATGCCATAACCAGTTTTCATCTTTTATCTCAGCTTGAAAAATTGTCTGCACTACTGCTGTAGGTTCTTCTCTACCCACTTGTGAATTTATTAAGTGTTGTGCTTGAGCATAATTTATATTCAAATCTGGCCTTATCTTTAAGGGAAACATTCTATTGTTGGGTAAGTGCACCAAGATGGTTCCCAAAAAGGGGCTTAAGTGGCCACTTTTTTTCTGAAATCAAGAAATACTGACCTTGGACGTGAAATTGAGGATAGCTACACTCAAAATTTTTTGATGGAACAAAAACAAGGACCGCAGTCCTCTGAGTCTACTTTCTAAACTACTAATTTATTTTGAAAATGGTTGAGATTAAGGGGTTCAAAAGAGGGACACACACAAATTGTTGTTGTTTCTGTCAGAAAAACATAACATAGCAACTCTTGTGTGACCCGAACACGGTGGAATTTTTTTTAGTATTTTTAAAATCGCTCAGGTCAGAAGTTAGATAACAGTATGTAGTAAGGACTAGATATTTTCTGATAATTTTTTAATGAATATTTGATTTTTTATTAATTTTCTAAGTGGGCACTTCCTAAAAAGCAGAATTTTGGCCGTGCTCCCCCTCAAATTTTTTGAAACTAAAATTTTTTTCTAAAATTTTATTTTTAAATTGTAGAATGGAGTCTAGTTTCTAAAAATATAATTTATTTCCAAATTTTGATGAACTAAGCACTTTATAGCTTAAAAAATACTCAAAACATCGCTTTTGAAGAAAAAATGTA
>VDFB02049217.1:29907174-29917633 GCA_007258455.2 Sequoia sempervirens | reverse complement strand
ATCAAATTGTTTGTTTGTCATGTTACAACCTTAGGTCGTTAATGGACATTTTAAATTACACAATTCTATACAGTTTCCTATTACATTTTTAAACCACATCTCTTTGAGGAATTTTGTTAAATTTAACAAAATTGACTTTCTTTGTGTATGCTTCCAAAGCTTTCATTGAGGTATTTTTTCAAACAGTTATACAAACCAGCTGATTGCCTTTTCTATGCTACCAAATTTTCCATACATGTCTCTAAAAAATATGAATATACTCCTAATGCATGCTCAAATAGGTTTCCAATACAAAACCCCTCAATTTGCTCATAAATATCTAGGGTTTTCTATATTTCACAACTCCAAGGCCTTCCTAATGCAAAGCCAAGGTGAAGATTAACTCATAACAACCTAATGTCAATTCAAAAAAACAATGAACTCTTCTTGAAAACACCTTCAATCTTCCGAGCATCAATTCACCCTCAAGGGTCTCAACCCTTCAAATTTGCAAAACAACACCAAACATCCACCAAGGCCCTGAAAAAGTTTCTCAACATGCCACATAAAGATAGAAAAGTTGTTCAAGCATTGAGAACACTAATTGAAGATTATTGGAAGAATAATACAAGGCCATCTTGAATCAAAGTGATGTCGTAAGAAGGAGAATTTCGGTAGTCGGAACTGTGAGCCACATCCAAAGCATTTTTTGGATACGACTCAAACCCAAATTTTTCATAAATTTCAAAATGCTTATCCTCAAATCAGTATTTCTCAAAGATTCTTTGAAATTCTTAAACCTTTTTATGTCAAGATAAATCACACACGCACTACTTGTTGTTGTAGACTACATATTGAAATCGCTAACCGTTATGATGTTTATCGTGAACTATATGTTTAGATTTGCATACTAATGATGTTTTGCATGATTGTGGCATATAAGCCCCACCAAAATCTTCAAGAGAGTTCTTATCAAAAAATTTATGTCAAATAGAGGATGGCCAAATATTCTACAGGAGAACATGCTTGGATTGTTCATGTGAGCATTGCAGTGGCTTGCAATGAATGCTAGAATGTCAACATATGGAAAGAACAGATGATGTGGGGCATAAACTAGTAGATTTTGGGAAGTATAAAATAGTGGCATATGCTACAAAATATGGGTCTCAAGCAAAAAGGTGTGATTTGGTTATTGAGAAGATTCTAGTGTATTAGTTTATGTCCATGTTTCATGAGAATATAGTGTATGAGTATGCAAGGCATACCCATAGAGCCCAATGGTTGGACATGCAATTCAAGCTATGCAAGGACACCTTTCCAGTTGGAAGCATAGTATCAGTGGTTGACTTTGCAGAGAACTACACTCTACAACCATAGTGTGAGGTGTAGTCATAGTATTACAACTCCACACAAGTTTTGATATTTGTGCACATAACATTCATTCATGCAGCTGATAGTACAGAGGACCAAGGAAGGTATTGAGGGAGTATCACTTTTATATTAGTGATGATCGCACAAATTCTCTAGACCTTGTGCAAGGTTGCTTCCAGATGTTTTATAATGATTTGGCTTGGAGGGGCATAGCATATGGTTGACATATAAAATGGTCAGATAGTTGTGCAACACAGTTCAAGAAAGCATGCATGTTCTACTAGTTGTGTCGGATGCATCTCACTATAGGTGTTCAACATATGTGGAAATTTTGTGAGGCCGGGCATGGAAAGGGGGAGCATGATGGTGTAGGAGCATGTGTGAAAAGAGCATTAGCATGAGAAGAGTTAAAGTATAAAGACAATGCAAAGTTGACAGATGCAAGTTCAATCATCAAGTGGTGTAATGCTTCGATGGGTCCAGGTAATGAAGGTACGTCTTTAGTTCATAGATTTTTTTGGTTGATGGATGATACTAACATTGCACCATATGAGGATTGCTATACACTAACAGGATCAAGTGAGCTACACTCTTTCCTTAGCTCAAATGCAGGTTCATGGAGTATCGATACACGTAAGATGGCATGCTTTTGTTATTCATGTACAATGCAAGCCTGGAATGATTGCGAGTCAAGGGAGTGGGTTGACAAATGGTTGGCAAGTTATCTTACCCCACTTCACACATATCACCCTCCAACAGCATTGGAACTAACATAGATGGAATCATCGGTCGACTTTGACCACGTATCAGATCTAGTTCAACCAAGTAATATATCTACTTGCTTAGTTTTTCAAATTCCATATTGTTATCTTACTTTGTACTGTATTCATAATGTTGACTAATTTTGAGTGATGTTATGCAAAGATCAATGTAGGGCATGTTTATGCAGTTATTGCAGATGAAGAAAATGAAGGAGGAACATACTATTACTTGTGTCGTTGTGTTGAGGCTAAAAAGAAATTGGAAGCCCCAATTATAGATGGAGAAAATATCGAATACTCTACAAGCTCAGTTGTTGTTACTGGAACGTGGCTTAGAAGGTACCCACATAAGAGTGTTAAACATTGGCTGTTTGAGGACTTTAACATGCATCATAAGATTCTTCATTACTCGAACCTTGTTGTGGCATCCAATGTTCATTTAAGAAAATATGGGGGCAGACCTTTGAGCAAGACCTTGTGCAAGTACCATGAGTCTGACCATGAGGCAATACTTGACATAATAAAGAGTAGAGCAGATCTAGATGGTTCATTAGATTAATTTGTAAGTATATGCACAATGGTTCTTATTAATTTATAATTGTATCCATGTTAATTTGTTTGATGCCAATGCTATCATGTCTTATTTTACTTTGTGTATATGTAACTCGGTAAACATTGAATGGTGTCCCCTTGCAGAAAATGCAGATTTATGAGCCATCTAAGAGAATCTCAGGCATAAAAGCAATGCAATGTCCCTATTTTGATTATGAAGCCAAATCTCAATTATTATTTTCAGCCATTAAAAAAGTACTATTAGTGAGATTGAGAAGGAGATGATTACTTTGCTTCATTTTCATTTGCATAAGCATATCAAGGCATGGGAACCAAGAAGACCAAGGATGTCCAGTTTTATGTGGAGGTAATGGATGTGATCCAAACTTTAGGAGGGTCAAGAAGGTCAAATTATGATCTTAATGAAATTGAGGAAGAACAACAAGAGAGGGACATGAAAAATAAAATCAATACAGAGTTTCCAGGTTTTGTCAAGTGAGTAAGAGAGCTATGGGAGAAGCCTCATCTAAAATATTTTGAACTAGAATTTGATATGTACCATTTAGAGAACTTGGTTTTCATGGAGTTCCTTTCAAAGCCTATACTTTTATTATTCTTATGGTAAACTATTTGGTAGAGTTGGTGGAATTACCTTTCTTAGTAGTAATCGCTATTAGTGAGTTTGAGATTGTTAACCTTGAGAGAGTAGGACTTGGGAAAAAGGAATTTGATATGGCTATTGCTTTCAAATACTTCAAGTGGGATGTACTCCACATTGATGCCATTCCTCAATCTTCATTTGATGGCATCAAGGAATGGTTGAACTCCATGGTTATAAAGTATTATGGAAGAAGAATGAACTTGTACTAGCAACTAATTTTGAAGACTATTATTGATGATTCAAGGCACATCAACCATGTGCTAAAGATGATTAAATCCCAAAGATGATTTGTAGCAATGAAACAATTTGAAAATGCAGAGAGAGCTACATTGGTGACTCAGGAGAAACTTTAGCTTTCAAAAAACAAAGCCAATTAGGTTGGCAGATGTGTTGATCAGGCCAACATTTGGTGGAAGAGGAAGAAATATGACTAGAACTCTAGAGGCCCACCATACTGGATTTCGATATTCAACCATGGGAGTAGAAGAGAGAATTGATATCATGTATCAAAACATTAAGCATGCATTCTTCCAGCTAGCGGGGAAGGAGGTGATTACTTTGCTTCATTTTCATTTGCATAACCATATCAAGGTGTGGGAACCAAGAAGACCAAGGATGTCAAGTTTTATGTGGAGGTAATGGATTTGGTCCAAACTTTAAGATGGGAAAGAAGGTAAATGTATGATTGTTAACCTTGAGAGAGTATTTATGTTGAGGAAATTTCCTTTAGATGCAAGGATTCAAAGCACATCAACCGCATGTGGTACAAATGATTACATCCCAAAGATGATCAATAGCAATGAAAGAGTCTAAAAAGGTAGACATAGTAAAACTGGTGACTCAAGAGAAACTTCAGCTTTCAAAAACAAAGTCAATTAGGCTGGAAGACATGTGGATCGGGCCAGCATTTGGTGGAAGAGGAAGAAAGATGACTGGAACTCTAGAGGCCCACCATACTAGATTTCAGTATTCAACCATGAGAGTAGATGAGAGAGCTGATATCATGTATCAAAACATTAAGCATGCATTCTTCCAGCCATGGAGAAGGAGATGATTACTTTGCTTCATTTTCATTTACATAGCCATATCAAGGCATGGGAACCAAGAAGACCAAGGATGCCGAGTTTTATGTGGAGGTAATGGATGTGGTCCAAAATTTAAGAGGGACAAGAAGGTCAATGTTTGATTGGTGTAGGAGCACCATTCAGTAGGTTTTGTTCATCAAGGAAAATAAGGAGTAGAACATCATCAATTTACTAAAACTGGCTCGAACTTGTACATTTGAAGGTTTAAGTCAATACAAATGGCTTTTTGACCCATTCCTCTTTTTGTAGCCTTTGTAACTTGGGGAATGGGCCTGCACTAACATTATTAAGGTGTGGGAATGATGTGTTAGTGTTGGGGAGGTCTGAAAGTGAGATGGGTGTGAAACCCATGTGTGTAAAAGTGAGTTTTCTTTAAGAAAAATGGTGGTTTTGAAGAGTTAAATTTTGTTTTTGTGTAGGGAAGCATTATTTTATGATTGTTTGAGCTTGTGTAGGGTATCACAAACTTGTTTGAGTAATTTTTAAATTGTGGTTAGCTTTGGAAGTATCATTTTCAATAAACCCCTAGGGTTTAGGCTACAATAGAGGGTTTTGTGGTTTACCCATTGTACGGTGGTATAACTAAGATCTAATTGTGGATTTTGAAGTTTTGACACTTTAGAATTGTTGCCCCAAGAGTTTATAGTTTAGAGATATAGAGATCAATTAAAATAAAGAGTTTAACTAATAAATTGTAAAAAATAGATTTTTGTAGTTTATATTCATATCGTTGATTACATAGCATTGCACATATTTCAAACTCAAAGCATTTCTTCACATTGCATAAATAATAACTAGGAGCAGCTCCCAATTGCATTTTCTTGTCATGGCATTCTATGAGACCTCATTTCTTTGAGGCAATTTTTCAAAGAGTTCACTGCCTTGTCCATGATATTGCTTACTATATGCTTTTGATATATTTTTTCCAAGCATCCATAGCTTGTTCAAAAGCACTTTTTTTAGGCTTTCAGCCATAGCAACAAGGTAGTGAACTATTCGGCAAAATTCTTTGGTAGACATGTATCAAAAATGTGGTAGTATAGACAAGGCAGTGAATTGTTTAAAAAAATGCCTCAAAGAAATGTGGTCTCATAGAATGCCATGACAAGCAAATGCAATTGGGAGCTGCTCCTAGTTATTAGTTATGCAATGTGAAGCAATGCTTTGAGTTTGAAATATGTGCAATGCAATGTAATCAACGATATGAATATAAACTACAAAAATCTATTTTTTACAATTTATTAGTTAAACTCTTTATTTTATTTGCTCTCTATATCTCTATGTTATGGAAATGCCTTTTAATTTGTTTAAATTTTTTTTATCTCTTGTCCTACTTTTTTTTTACCTTTTTTTTTAAATCTGATTTTTTTTTCTGATTTTTTCATGACTTTTTCTCGATTTTTTCAAAAAAATTTATACTTTTGGTTTACCGATTTTTTCCCCAAAATATTTTTGCTTCTATGGTATAAACACATATCTTTTTGTAATATCAAGGATACTTTTTGAAACTTCCATGCATTGATAATCTAAAAGGAAAAGTCTTTTTCCTAATCTATATATAGTCATGCTTTTGACATTGTCAAAAAGACCAAATATGGACACCATCGATAAAAATGATTTGTATTAACCAAATAGCCATGTACACATACATCAATATATGTCGATATAAGTATAAAATATAGTTACAAAATAGCCATATAGGCTTATGCTAGAATTCCATATAGGCATACGATGTCAAATATATCCAATACAAGATATGTACAAAATTGCCATGTCTAGGCATACAACAAAGGGCTCTGGAATAAAAATTCATTTCTTTCCATGCTCTGGAAATAAACTATTTCCCTTTGTTTGGCGATCTAATGGCGATAAGTTCGTTACTCATTTTTGTTGTGTGTGAGGAGTGCTCCTGCTGCTCCTATAGTTTAGCTCCTGGTGAAGTTTTAACTGTTACAATAAGAAGTAAAGACATGTTAATATATAGAAATTACATTATAAGAAAAGATATATTTAACAAAATAATCACTTATGGCCATCTCATGATCACTCTCCATGATGGAAATATTTGCATGTTGATGCTCAGGTGTGCTCAAGCCCTATATAAACCATCCAAATAGGAATTAAACTGCGAATCAATAATGGTTTGATTTTTCACTAGAACTAACATCTATAACAACAAATGTAAATTGAAATTTAGTAATTTGCCTCATACCTCATCTATCAGAGCCATGGAGGATTGCATAGCGGATGAAACACCGATATCCATTTCCCTTGTAACATTTGGAGGTGTTTCCACAACCAACATCTGAAAATAAAACAATAATTTGTTCAATCACAAAAAAGTTACAATAGCGATCCACGTCATGACTTATAATGTATGAGATCTAATGAACAAAATTTTGAGTACAAGTATTAAACTATACACTTTTGGTAGGCCTTGGCAGTTTGATAGGAAGACAAAGCATGATGGGGAGAAGAACACATACTCCACTGTGAAGGATGGGAAGACTTACAACCTTTCACCTCTCCTAGAAGAAGACAAGGAAAAGCATGAAGGGCCTAGTGTTTTGATGGTGGGTGAGGAGTTCATGAAGACCTTGAAGGAAGGAGGAGGAAGAGGATTCTTCCTAATTATGAAACCAAAAAGTGAAGCAGATTTTCCCACAAATAAGAAGGAAGATGCACCAAAGGAAGTCCAAGAGTTGTTGGAAAGGTACAAAGACATAACAGTGAATGAATTACCTAGTTCCCTACCTCCCATTAGGGATATAAGCCACCATATTGATCTAATTCCAAGGACTACATTGCCCAATAAGGCTACATACAAGATGACACCTGCTCAAAATGAGGAGATTGCAACACAAGTGCAAGAGTTGATGGATAAAGGGATAGTGAGGAGGAGTTTGAGCCCATGTGTTGTTCCTACTATCCTACCACCAAGGAAGGATGGGAATTGGATGCTTTGCATTGATTCAAGAGCCATTAATAGGATCACAATTAGATATAGGTCCTCGATGGCAAGAATGGAGGACCTCATGGATTGTCTATCAGGAGCATCTTACTTTTCCAAGATTGATCTAAAGAGCGGGTACCATCAGATAATGATCAGACAGGGGGATGAATGGAAGATAGATTTGAAGACTAATGAAGGGCTCTATGCATGTTGGTGATTCCATTTGGGTTATCAAATTCCCCTAGTACATTTATGTGGCTTATGAATGAGGTATTGAGACCTTTCATTGGAAAGTTTATTGTTGTTTATTTAGATGACATCCTTGTGTTTAGCAGGTCTAAAGAAGAACATTGAAGCACCTTGACATGGTACTAAGGAGGTTACAAGAGGAGAATTTGCTGATCAATATGGAAAAGTGTGAATTCATGAAGGAAGAACTAGTCTACATTGGTCTTGTCATCTCCAAGGTAAGTTTGAAGATGGATCCTTCAAAGGTGGATGCTATTCTTACCTGGCCAATACCAAAATCCATGGGAGATGTGAGAAGCTTCCATGGACTTGCAAGCTTTTATAGAAAGTTCATCAAGAACTTTTGCCAAATTTGTACACCAATCTTGGACACCATCAAAGGAGGTAACAAAGGTAAGCTTTCTTGGACCAATGAGGCTGATAAAGGGTTTGAATATCTGAAAATGAGAGTAGCACAATAGCCTATACTTGTGCTTCCTGATTTTGATAAATTTTTTACCATTGAGTGTGATGCTAGCAATCAAGCAATAGGGGCTATTTTGAGCCAAGAAGGCAGACTAGTTGCATTTTATAGTGAGAGGTTGAATGAAGTAAAGAGGAAGTATTCTTCCTATGATTTGGAATTGTATGCTATGGTCCAAGCCCTCAAAAAGTGGAGGCACTACTTGTTACCTAAAGAATTTGTTGTTTATACTGATAATCATGCCTTGAGTTTTTTGAATGCACAGGACAAACTCAGTCATAGGAACATAAAGTGGGTAGATTCTTTGCAAGCCTATAATTTCACAATAAAGAATAAGAAGGGCCAAGC
Source organism: Sequoia sempervirens (assembly GCA_007258455.2). Classification (NCBI taxonomy): domain Eukaryota; kingdom Viridiplantae; phylum Streptophyta; class Pinopsida; order Cupressales; family Cupressaceae; genus Sequoia; species Sequoia sempervirens. The sequence continues at coordinate 29,909,211 of VDFB02049217.1, read as the reverse complement.
AAATAAGGTGGCAGATGCTCTTAGTAGAAGGGAACTTGTAGTGCAAGAGATCCAACTCCAAAGCATGGGGGTTGAAGCACTGAAGGATATGTATCATGAAGATTTAGATTTCAAGGAGGTATACAACGTTTGTGAACAACATTTGAATTCTTTTCATGGTGAATTCTCTGACTTTTTATTGCAAAATGGTTTGCACTTCAAAGGAATCCAATTGTGTGTGCGTAAATGATCAATGAGGGAGAATATCATAAAGGAGAAACATAGTGGGATTCTTGGAGGTCACTTTGGCCTTGACAAGACCTTGGAACAAGTTAGGAGATTTTACTATCGGCCAAAGTTGCAGGTGGATGTGAGAAGGTACGTGGAAGGCTACACAATATGTCAAAGGACAAAGGGAACTTCATCAAATGCAGGACTCTATCAACCACTACCCATTCCCAATAGGCCTTGGGAGTGTGTATGGACTTTGTCTTGGGGTTTCCTAGAACCCAAAATTTGTTTGATAGTATCTTTGTGGTAGTTGATAGATTTAGTAAGATGGCACATTTTCGTCCTTGCAAATGAACCAATGATGCATCTCATATAGCAAGTATCTTCTTTAAGGAGGTTGTTAGGATACATGGACTACCTTTAAGCATTGTTTCTGACAGGGATTCTAAATTCATTAGTCACTTTGACAGGGATTCTAAATTCATTAGTCACTTTTGGAGGACCTTGTGGAAGAAACTCAAGGAAAAAATCTATCCTTTAGTTTAGCATACCATCCACAAATGAATGGAAAAACTAAAGTGGTGAATAGATCATTGGGAAACCTCTTAAGATGCCTTATCAAGGAGCATGGGCAAGCTTGGGATCTGATTTTACCTCAACTTGAATTTTCATATAATGATTCCATGAATAGGAGCATTGGTAGAAGCCCTTTTGAAGTAGTCTATGGCATGCACCTTGGGTATGTGCAGGATCATGATGGGCCAAAAAGTGGCAATATTATGGGTTTTTGTAGGGTATGTGGCTGACGAATTTTTTTTACCCAAAATTGATGAAACAAAAAGGGTTTTTAGAGGAGATTCTCAGCTTTCCACCAATATAAATTATACTTTAATTTTAATTTAATAAATAATTATTATTCATTTTCTATTATAATTATGACTAAAGTCCTAATCGATAGGTTGATTGAAAAACATCTATAACATTCAAACGACATCACATTTTTTGAATCCAAAACATGCGTCACATTCTATGCTTCACATACTATAGGATTAAAAAAGAAAATTAAATTTCATGAATTTTTGACCAAGCTAAGGTGGTCGTATTATACTGCTTTTTATATGTTTTAAAAGTTGTAATAAAAATTCATAATTAATTATTTACTTGAAAAAAAAAATTATAAAAAAAAATATGCATCACATCCGGATATGAGTCCTCCACTTATATATATAAAATATACCATTTTATTATGGTTAGTATTTTACGCATTAATCCACTTTATTTTCCTTTGAAGTTAAGCACCACTGCATTTCTGAAATTTCAAATTTTCACCAAATAGATTTTATTTATTTTTAAATAAACCTAGTAGAAGTTTAGGAAACTACATCTCACTTACTAATATCTCTATTCCTTTACATATTTTGAAAATAATATAGATAACTATTCAAATTTACAAAATAAGTTGCCTAATATTCTTTTCTGGAATTTTTGCCACCTAAGTGGCCTATTTTTTTCTATGATGATCCCAAGACATACCCCCCTAGAGTGGTCTATGAACTAAGAGATCTACAAGGATTTGCTATAAGTGCTCAAGGTGAGGACTTTGTTGTTACAATTAACGATATTCATCAACAAGTGAAGGAAACACTTCAAAAGAATGTTGAGAAGTATAAGGAAAGACAGATTTTAAAGAAGAGGGAATGCCCAATTCATTGGAGACTTGGTGATGGGCTACCCTGAAGAAGGAGACTTCCCAAAAGGAAAGTATACCAAACTCATGATGAAGAAGATAGGACCTTGCAAGGGGGGTTCACAAGTTTGGCCAAAATG
>VDFB02049217.1:29811590-29907074 GCA_007258455.2 Sequoia sempervirens | reverse complement strand
AATTACTAATTTAGATATAAAAACAACCTTTCTTTTTAAATTTTTCTTTTCTAATGAAAAAAAAAACTAAGAAAAAAAGATTGCTTCAATAAAACTAAGCTAGTAATAAAATTATTTAAGAAAAACTAAAACCTTAAAAAAAACTTAAATGTATATTATCAGCAGTGACTGCAACCATGAATGGAAGATACACTATGAAGCTGTGAATGTGCTCGAAATAAATTATTGAAAGCATTGTGAGAATAAAATGGGTTCAAGAATACAAGCCTAGATTATTTACAAAATCTACTTCAAGAACAAAATCTGAAAATGAATGAAAATAGGCTAGAGATTTTAGGTAATGCAAAAAGTTGTGATATTAAGTGGAAAGAATCTGAAACAAAACCCTCTATTAAAATCAAGATTTCCAATAAATATAATAATTCTCTCAGTTATGAAGGTGTTCTTGGGAATTCAGACACACTTTGGCTGCTCCTGTCCAATCTGTCATTCATCCTATTCACAATCAAACACTTTACTTGGATGAAAAGCATAAAAGAAAATTAAAGAAAGAATTTTAGGGCATGCCATTTATATAATTTTTGGAGTTTCCTTTGTGGAAATTTCAAGTATACAAAAGTTTGTTTTATTGAGTATTGGGTCTCTACCACACACCCATGAGGAAGAGAAAATGAACAGAAAAAAAAATACCCAGAATGCTATGAAGGTCACGGCCATTAGAACACAAAAATCCCTCAAAATAATGAAAATAGTAAGTTGAGAGTGCAAAGTTTTACATTTTCTACAGAAAGAAAGTAACCCATCAAGATTTGTGCAGGGAGATACAAGGGTTTTTATCATATTACCTCTACCGAGCTCGAATCGAGCCTATTCTCATAGAAATTTAAGAGATAAGAATAATGAAACTTACACAAGATTGTTGTAAAGGAGATGCCCTCCAAAGTCTTCAAAAATGAGCCTCAAAGATACTCCAATGGCGGTCAAACAAAGAGGAGAGATATCAACAAATGGTAAGAAAAGGAAATACAACAGAAAATACTCAGTCGCAACCAAGTGAGCTCGATAAAATGCTTCAAAATGGAGAATACTTTTCAGTTTCAAAACCAAAGACTTACCTCTGCAAGATTTTTTTTTTTAGGAAAATCATTAGAAACAACAAAATGAGTCACCATTCCACTCTCAAACCCTACCCAGGCATGGCGGTGTTGAGTTTTTTCCAAAAATACAAGTGAAAAATGGAATGAGTTTCTTCTCCAAAAAATACAAGTGAAAAATGAAATGAGATTAGGGCTTGGTTTCTTTTTGATTTAGGGTTTTTTCATTACCCTAGGCCCAATGGTTTATTTTTCACATTGTATTAAAGAAAATAGGTACCTTTTTATGATTTTTATTAGAAAAATCAAATACCATCGCCACTTTCCCGCTTCTTTACTTCATTTGATTTTGATTTCAAAATTAAATCTCCCGCTTTTAAATATATTATAATATTATATTTATATTATAATATATATAATATAAATATTATATTATATTATAATATAACAATTATATTATATTATTATATAATATATTATATATATAATAATAATATAATATTATATAATAATATATATTATATGAAGGCCATGGTTGTGTTATAAATTTATTATTATAATATATATAATACTAAATACATCTCAATTCAATTTTTTAAATTAACCACTTTTAATGTTTACATTGTCTACCTTTATGTGACTAACTATTTAGTCATTTTTATTTGTGTTTTGAAATGAAAGATAGCCCTCAAAATGCAATTGGATTTGTTTAAATCATATTTTATTAGTGAAATTGACCACAATTGGTCTTTGATACATTTGACATGCTAACACAATAGGAAAATCAAATTGACTTCAAATCATAGTTAAAAACATTAATGATTCATTAACATAATGAGTAATAAAAGTTAAATAATTTAAATGTTAATTTTTTTTAATAAAATATGTGAAGGCCTTAAGACTGCACTGAGAGCCAATGCCTTCCACACAATAGGTATTTTGGGTGCATTAAGCAACCTAGGCGGCCAAATGGCCTGCTTAGGTAGGGGTCCCATGAGGGGGGCTTAAGCTCTACTGATTATGATTAAATTCAAAAGAAAAAAGAATAGAGTAATAGTGATTTATTTAGTCATTAATTTAGTCAATTATTTAGTCATTTATTTAGTCATTTAGTTGATTTTACCCCGATGACCAAATTAGTCACTTATAAATGACCAAATTAGTCATTTATTTGCTAAATTCTACTAGTGTTAGTCATGTGACTAAAATTTTTAGTCACGTAGTCATTTATTTTCCAAATTCTACTAGTGTTATGTACAAATGTTGCTAAAAAATTTGAAGGATCCCAATGAACCCAAAATTGGTACTAATGCTAAAAATTCTATGGAAATCCACATGGAGCATTAGAAGCTAATAATAATAAAGAGAGTGGAAAAGAAGCTGGATTCACTAATGAGTAGATTTCTCTTGGAAGGGCTAAGGGAGAATACTTGGAGGTAGAATCATCTAGCCTGAGGAAATCCAGCAGGACTACACCTACTAAATCCTCTACAGCCCCTATAGTAAAGATTGAACCTAGTACCACTGATAAAGGAAAAGGCCCAGTTTCCTCCAGACCTACTACTAGATCTGGGAAGAGGAAAGAAAATCCTCCACTAGTCCTTGGAAAAAGAGGAAAGAAAGAGAAAGTGACAAGGGAGACAAATCTTAGCATAATAGATGATCTAGATGAAGAGGAAGAGGATCTTGCTACAAAATTGGTGAGGAAGTTTACCCTCTAATGAAGGTGCTTCTAAGGAAGTTGTTGGTTTTAAGAGAGTGTATAATGTATCATCTTCTGATGATGAGGAAGCATAGGAATATGGTATTCATGTGCACACCAAACCAGAGTCAAAGAAGACTAAGGTGTCTCATGAAGCCTCTATGGGCCAGAGAGAAGAACATGACAATCTAGTAAGTTCTGCTCCCCGTTTTAAATTAAAGGAAACTCTCAATACTTTGTTGCATTTTGATAACATGCTAAAGCCTACAACATAATATTATTGTAATGTTGGAGAAGAGGATAAGAAACTTTTTCTTTAGATTTCATTCAATATGTTATCATCTTGGAAGTTAAGTGGGATGATGTGAAGAAAGATGTACCTGAGAATATGTGGGAAGCCCTAATGAAAAGGAGATTAGAGGCTGTAGAATTTGAAGAGAAAATCAGGAATGATGCATATGATAAGATTAGGTCTTCCTTAACCCTGAATGATCTAGAGACTTTGAAAAAGATTTTTGTAGAAATGTTTCGAATGAATAAAAGAGTAAATATTTTAATGACAAGGAATAAAAAGTTGAAAAAGAAGATAAGGAAGGAAACAACAAAGGTGATCTAGGATACAACAAAGAAATATGGCATGCAGAAGGGGTAAGTGCAAGAAGTTGAGCCCATTTCTAGTGGAAGTATCATTTTTCAACTTTAAAATAGGTAGTCATTCATTTTTTAGAATAGGCACCCATTATAAAGTGGGTGCTCATTCCAAAATGTTTGAAAATCACAATCCATGTTTTTCATTTGGATTTAGGCTTAGAAAATGCATGGTAAACCAACCCTTAGCCTTAGACCTACAAGTACAAGGTCATGACAATATCGAGAGAAAAAAATGACTATGTCAATATGGTTGACGAGGTTTTTTCTAGAATTATTTTATGAAATTAAAACCCATTTTATATGAGATTGTGTAGATTTCAAATATGTAATTTTTTTTCAAATTGGATTATTTTCTTTTATTTTTCAATTAATTTTTTTGTGAAATAGGTCCATAAACTTAAATTATCAAGGTTTTTAGTATTTTATTTTTTTATTAAAATAAGTTTTTGGAATTTTTTTTATGAAAACATACTTCAGACAATTCTTTTCAATTTGAAAAAAAATCATCAAAAAATGATAATTTTGGGTCATCTTATGCATGACGTACACGACACTTTTTCAAAACACCAAATATGGCCAATAAAAAAATAATAAAAAAACTCTATAAAAAAATATAAACAATAGGGAAAATGTGCTTAAGTGAGTTACAAATATTTTTCCAAAAAGATTTAGAAAAATATGATTATTTAGGTCTAAATATGGATTACGTACAAGTGCATGGTATTGTAAAAAAAAGTGACTTTTAAAAAATAGTTTTTAGAAATGCCTATTGAAAATCAATTTGTATCATATGGGTATTAAAATAAATTACATATTTGGAAACTAGACTCTGAGTACTACATTTTATGATGAATGTCTTTTTCCAAGATTCCTTCTCTAAGTGCTTCAGATTTTAAGGTCAAATGTGACAAATTCTAAAAATCAGGGAAAACACTTCCACATTTTGGCCAAAAAGTGGACTCAACTTCTTGCCAGCACCAGGTAAGGTTGATGAAGATCTTGTTGAAAATGTTGAGGAAGATATTCCTCTTGAGATAGGTAATGCAGATATTTCTGAATACATTGATGTTGAAAATGATGTCGGTGGTGAAATTAATCCTCCAAAAAGTGAGAAGTAGAATGAAGGAGAAGTTGAGCCTGAGAAACATATTGATGCTCCTTCAAAGCACACTGAAGGTGAAAAAGGAAATAATGAAGGAAATTCTAAAGGAAAAGGTAGTGAAGAAGAAGAAAAAAAGAATCTAGAAGAAGAGAAAAATGAAAATGGAAAAGATGGAAATGATGAAGATAACAGGGATAAAGATAAAGATGAAGATAAAAAGGAAGAAAAGAAAGAAGAAGAAGAGAAAGTGGAGAAGAAAAGAAGGAAGAAAAGAAAAACAGGGAATCTGCCAGGAAAAATGAAGAAAGTCAAAAGTAGATTGCAAAATCTCTTAAGAATCTTGGAGAATCATCCTCTAGTAATGATATTCTGAAAGTCTTATTGTCCAAGCAGATCAGATTTCAGCCAATAATCCCTTAGGAGCTTCTACAACTTCCTATGATTGAAGGGTTTGTAGATATGGAGAAGATGTCTCTAGTGCATAAAGTGGTGTTAGGATATGCATTGCAGGCACCTAGAAGGAAGGAGATTCTAGAAACACATCAGAAAGGAACAAAACTCATAGAAGATGCTCTTAAGGAGTTGCAGGAGGTCACACTTGGTGCATCTATTAATGCATCCCTTGCTCCTATTGAAAATTTGATATTGTTGTTAGATTCTTTCAAGGAGTATACCTTTGGGCTTGGAGAAGAGACAAAACAAGAAGTTGAGGAGAAGTTGGTAGAGAAAAGGCTACTAGAATTGCATGAAAAGTGTGCTCTTGCACACTCAAATGTTGAAAAGAACCTGGAAGCTATGAAGATCTATGATTCAAAAAAAATGTTGTTCTTGCTTATTGCTTGAAGTGGTTGGATGCCACTTAGAACATTAAGGTTGCTATGTACTCCATTGAGTACCAGTTGTCTACTATCTTTGGTACTTATAGTATATCCAAAGACAAAGACAGATCAACCTGGAATGCCATCACTACGTATAAAGATAAATTCTTTATCTTACAGAAGCAAAAGGAAGAGATTATCAAAAAATTTGATCAGTTGAGTGACATTATAAGAGTGGAATACACTCTAGTTGGAAAGGCTTTAGCAGGCACAAAAAATATTGAGAAGATAAACTTGACTCCTGATACTTCAGATGAAGAAACTCTAGTAGAGTTGGAATCTCTGAATAGGATGTTGATTGTTGCAAAGGATAGTTGGGAGAATGGTAAATTAGTATTGGAAGGTATTCTGAAGGAGCTTCAATTCCCACCATCCTCTGGTTGATACATGTTTCTTTGTTTTCTTTGTTTTCATATTTCAATTTCAGTTTTTGGGACACCCTTTGTCCTTGATGTCAAAGGGGGAGTGAAGAATGGTGAAATGTTGGTGTTAGGGGGAGAAGTGTTGTAAATAAGAAGTTTTGTGAATATTCTTTTTGGCACATGTTTCCATCAATGAAAAAGGGGGAGATTGTTGGAAAAATGAAGAACATATCATTTTGTTGTTTTGTGTTGTCATTGATGTCACCATGATATATGAGTTGCAATTGCAAGATCAAGTCTAAATTTGTTTTGGTATTCTGGTCCAGTATCTAAATTGATATAATGTTTATATCCTTTGATATTTTGGTCTGAAATCCTCCATCGTTGACAGTTGGTGCTTGTAGTTTTGATAAATGATTTATGGATTATGGAAGCATGTACATTCAAGATCTCATGTATTTAGATGCTCGTATGGTGTATCCGTATTACTTTGTTTAGCTATTAGGTCTATCCTTGGCCAACCTAATGAATGAGTTGTGTAATGGTGAATTAATTTTTGTTATGTGGATCTATGGGTGACCTATCTTAGCTTCATTCTGACATGATGTAGCATGTTGGGAATTTGAATTTCCTTTTGGTAAGTTTTTGTGAAAGCTTGAAGCCGATAGTTGGTATTTTTGATAAACAAGAAGTGTATCTAATTAGGACTTGAACCTAATTGATGCTTGCAGAGAGATCAAATATATATATATATATATATATATATATATATATATATATATATTGGATAGTTTTTAAAGGTTGAAGGAGAGATGAGTGTGTTGTGAATGTGAATGTGAAGAAGAGCGAATATGATGATGTGTGTCAAGTCAATTTACTGAGCTTCATTGGAATTGAATCTACACTCACTAGGTGTCCTTTATTGGTTCATTTTCTGGCTATAAGCCATTTTGTCATTATAATTCTATAGGCAGTGAGCCTTTGTATCTGGATAGTGAGTCCTAGTAGTGAGCCATCCATTTTGTAATATCTTATAACTGGTTATATACTATATTGTGAGCTAACACTCACTGTGGTTTTTCCCATTTTTTGTTTTCCACATAAAAATCTTGGTGTTCATGTGTTTTGTGATTTCATGCTCTATTAATGCTTTTATTTATCTTTGTTTTTCTATGCATTAGAATAATTGGGTGGTATATGATCAGAAAATTTAAGAAGATACTGATTCACCCCCCCTTCTTAGTATTTGATATTCAACACGTATGTCATATGCATCTTGGATTTCTAGGTGTTTTCCTTTGTTTGCAATCTAATCTTCAAGTAGTGTCATTAGGGGCACTCAATTAGATTATTTTCTTCTTAATCTTGATCATCATATGTTTTAGAGGAGGTTCTTCATTTCAATAGTCATTACTCGACAGTTGTCTACAAATTCTTTATTCTTTTGTGATGTTCTACATGCTCCTCTCTTTTTTAGGACATTTTTTTAGGCATTCATTTACCTTTCTCTCTTTTGGAGTGGAATTTTCTCCCACAAGGTTTCCTCCTTTTATCCAATTTTGAGAGATCTTTTGTTTATACATGGGCACCTCAGCAAGCCTTGTTATCGAGACCCATCATGCAATCTCTTTTAAGGGTATTTAATTAATCCCTAAGTTCATCTTAAAGGGGGTGTTAGAGTAATCATACATTAGCTAATATTTAATTAATCTTTAATTAATTATTAGTCTAATTTATTCTCATACATTTAAGCTAAAATTGGGATTGCTTTTATGCCTTTAGGGTTTTTCTTTTGTAAAGCACTCATCCCTCATTGTATTCTCTCTTCTTCCTTTCTTGAAATTTTCTCTACTCTTGATATTTTCTCTTCTCTTAATATTTTCTCATATCTTGCATTTTGTAGCTTTTTCTTGTTGAGGAATATAACAATTCTTTTTTTATAGATATGAATCTCTTGTATGGAAGGTGTCTTTTTGTTGTTTGATTTTGTCGCTCATGGTTTTCAAAATTCTAACAAATATGTTTATTTCGTCTTCCTTAAAAATCTTTAACTTCTATTTTTTTTTTTCTAGCTATATTTCTACTTTGTCTACTGAAATCCTTCTTGCTTTTATTGATATTAAGAGTGAATCCTGGTCAAGGGGTTGTGACTATTCAAAGTTTCTTTTCATTCTTGGAAATATCTATTTATTATTTAGTGTAATATAATTAATTGATTGTGTCATTTTTTTAAAGGAGTTAAATTCATATAATTATCCTTATTTGTTATTGCCTATATGCTTCTTATATTCAATACAATTTTGGCTACTAACTCATCTAGGTAATCATCATCAAATGTTATATTTCAAATTTTTATACTAGAGTTTCTAGTGGTAACCAATCTTTATTTATCCTTACTTGGATATTTGTCCATTTGAGATAACCGGTGTCTTACTTATAATAGGTGTCATGATTCTTACTACGTTTTGTTTCATTTCTTTCTGGGAATTCCCATAATCCTTGATTTTTCCTTCTATGTTTTGAGTAATTTTATTTATTGTGTTTATGGTAGAACTTAGGTGCACAATCAATTCTCTATCCTCTCTGGTAACACCCATAATATAACACTCTTCTTCTTCTTCTCTAACATAATCCACACTAGCATGCTCAACAACACCCTCAACGTCATGCTCTCCCCACTTGTTTTTACTTTTTGTAACCTAAAAATCCTATTTTTATCCCTTTTTCTTTCCTCTTCCATTCTTTTGTGGTATCTTTCCTATCTTTCTTAAACAAGTTTTAACCTCCTTTATTTTGAGTTTAGCTCCATTCCTAACTTAATTATTCTAATTATCTTGTTTTTCTCTTGTTATCTCCTATTCACATGTGTTTTGTTGCTCTGGACTTTCATTAATCCTTATATATCCCATGGGAGATGAATATTTTTGAATAGTTGCATCTTCTTAGGGATCTTTTTAGATTTCCCCTTTCTATTTTTTATCTCCTAATAACCTACCCCCTCTTATAGAGGTGGCCCTTAAGGTTTGACACAAATTAGTCTTTTTCCTTTTTTTTTCCTTCTTATGCTTTATAATTTCTTTACCATTCTTTCTAAGGTCCCTGCAATAGAACCAATGTTAGCAAGAAGAATGGGGAAGTACAATCTAAAGATCTGTGTCCCAAGACTTCATATCCAGTCAATTTATACCTCAAAGGATATAGTACAAGAAATAAAAATTTATTGTAAGATACTATGATGAACATATAACACCTACTACCTACTACGATAACAACAAAAGGGCCATTCATTCATCCATAATACATGCATATGTAAACCCTTGTATCTCCTTATATTATATTATAATTGTATACAAAAGGAAGGTCTTATTCTATTTTCTATAATAACTCATATCTCCCTATATTTGGTACATATGATTTACATTATATATATACTTTCCCATTGAAGGATGTTACGCCTAATTGCATCTAATGTCTTCTCCTTTCTCCATGGACCCTTTGCAGTAGTCTGTGATAAGATCTACTTCTACCCTTGACCTATTGACACTCCTCAACTCTAAAGTAGAGTTTTTTATGTATTTCTTAGCACATCCAATGTTTTCTTTCATAAAGAGCATTATTAAATCACATTGAAAGTATTTAATGCTCTCTTCCTATGTAGACAAGATTGTAACAAGATAATAATTTCTTAAGTCATCATCACTATTGTGATTTCAGCCCACACAAATTTTCATTATTCAATTATCTTATTCCTTACATACACAATCTAAGTTTACATTCCTACATTTCAAAATTTTATTATAAAATATGAAACACTAAATCTTTATTATTTTAATTTAACTCATATCAATTTATAGTTTTATTTTATTTGCATAAAAAATCAAAAATAAAATATAATAAAAGAAATTATATAAGATTATTTTTTTATATTAAATATTTGGAAACTTTATTTTTCTAACTTTGAATTTTTTTATTTTTTTATTTAAAAAAAAGCGGGTAAAACTTTATTGAAAATCAAAACAAAGCATTACATAATAGCAAAGGGCCAAAGCCCTAGGAACCAATAGAAACCACCAGAAAAGCTAGGAACAAAATCACCCTTCCCCAATACCACTCTCATCCTCAACAAGAATCCTCTCCAAGTCCTGACATAACTCACGGGAAACCTACTCCCCCCCATCGATCTTCCCACCATCTATATTCTTCGATGCCCATTTGGCCAAACAATCAGCTGCCCTATTCCATTCTCTTGGAATATGGACAAAAGACACTGACTCCATCAAAGAGCTAACCTATAATATTTGTTACACAATCATAGCGAATTGCTAGCTAACATCAAAAATCTTGTTTTCATGAAGTAAATTGACCAAGACCTGAGAATTAGACTCACAAATAACCTTACGCCACCCTAAAGCATATGCCCACTTCAAGGCATAGAGGATAGTCAAGGATTCCATCATGTTGATAGTCTGTATCCCTTCATTAGTGGAAAAAAGAAAAACCACCAATCCTGAAGAATCCCTACCAACCTCGCCAATCCCAGCTGGTCCAAGATTTCCCCTAGAAGAGCCATCCATATTAATATTTAGAAAGCCAGTCGGAGGGGGCAACCAACCCCCCACGCTTTGAAATTTTTGCTTCACACACCTACCTCTCCTGACACAAGCAGATGCCAAAGATAGCCCCTAAATGCCCAACTGATCAACCATCTCAGCATCTCCTTTCTCTAACGGCAGCACAATCTCACCTTCAGCTTCGACCGTCTCCTAGATCATTCCCACAATTCCAAACCAAACCTGTTGAATCCCTAATTTTTCACCCCAAAAGATTCTCTAATTCCTTTCCAACCAAACTTGCCAAAGTAGAAAGATGGGACCAACATACCAAACATCTTGCAAGAAAGAGGCCGAGGAGGGGGGCCTCCCCAGACTATTCCAAAAATCAACCAAGGAGGAGGCATGAATGCAGGGTCTTTTCCAAACACCCCACCAGAAATGTTAGAGCTGTAAGGTGAAGGAACAATGGAAGAACAAATGAGGAGAGTCCTCCTCCCCACACCCGTAGAGAACACACCTAGATGGGCCTAAAAAACCTCTCTTTTGGATATTATCCCAAGTCAAACACCTATTCCAAGCCAAAGTCCAAATAAAGCAATTACACTTTGGCCAAGAAAAATTATTCCAAACTTTCTTCCACCAATGAACCTCCACCCCCTCAATCTACTGGGAAAGCAACTCCTGATACCTAGAAGAAATAGTGTAAGCACCCTTGGGGTTAGGAAACCAAGCCAACACATCCTCATCCACGAGGGAGCTACAGTTTCGACAAGAAAGAATGTAATGTAGCTCATCGCACTCCTCCTCCATACCAGTAACATGCCATTCCTTAGGATTCTTCCATCTCACCTCCAGCAACTGCCCCTGAAAAGAAAGACTTAAAGTCACACACCCTCGACCATCCAACTTCACAGAACCTCTAGCACAAAGTAAGAAAATGAGGATACTGAGAAACAATGGGAGGGTGACCATCCCAAGCGTCATGCCAAAAATGGGCCTCTAACCCACTCTTGCAAATCCAGAATAAGCCACCCTTACTGAGTGCAGCCCCTTTCTTGAGAGTATTCCAAATCATAGATCCCTTCCCCATCAAGCTGTAATGAGGGATATCACTCTGAGGAATCCATGGAAAGTACTTCTGAGTGAAAATTCTAGCCCACACCCAGTCCTGTTCCACACACCAACACCAATACAATTTAACATCTAGAGTTGTACTAGACAACAATGACTGCCTTAACCCAAGACCACCAAACTATTTTTGGCTACATACAACATCCCATCTAACAAGGCTCCACTTGGAAGACAATAAACTACCAGCCCATAAAAACTGTCTTGCTAAGGAATCAAGATCCCTAACAAAACCGATCGGCGCCACCTGAATCATACACCTATAAGGAGGGAGAGCCTAAACCACAAATTTGAGCAACTAAACCCAACCCACAAAAGACAACCAGCAAAGGGTCCAATGAGTGACTTTGACACAAAAAATTCCTAAAATAGCCTACTAAGAATCCCTAGACTACCTACCAACTGAAATAGGAATCCCAAGGTAGGTCAGCAGGAGATCCTTAATCTAAAATCTAAGAATATGAGCAATTATCCTCATAATGGAGTTCAGAGTATTGAAGAAAAAATGGAAGACTTTCCCTCATTAATTAACTAGCCCGATGCAGTAAGATAAACATCCAACACCTTGCACATGTTTGAAGCCTCCCTAATAGTAGCCATGCCCATCAAAATAGTGTCATCCACAAACTATAAGTGAGATTGCACGGGTAAGCCACCTCCCCATCGCCATCCCTAAATGAAACCCCCCTCCACATTCCTTTTTATCAATCATCCCAAACCTTCCAACAAAAGAAGAAACAAGTAAGGAGAGAGGGGGTCACCTTGCCGTAAACCTCGAGAAGCACCAAAGAGTTCAAAGTGCTCCCCATTAATCAAAACAGAGAAAGAAACCGAAGTCACACAACTCATAACCCAGCGAATCCACTCCTCAAAACCAAAGGCCCCCAGAACCTTTAGGAGGAAGGACCATAAAACTCTGTCATAAGATTTAGCCATGTCTAGCTTGATGAACATAGCCTTATCTTTGGAGTTGGCCATAGAATGAATAGTCTCCGTAGCAATAACTACCCCATCCAAAATTTGGCGGCCTGCCACAAAACCACTCTATTCCTCAGAAATCAATAGTGTAAGCGACTTTTTAACCTATCAACAATCAACTTAGAGATAATTTTATAAATAACATTGCAAAGAGAAATGGGGAAAAATTGACTTAACCGATCAGCCCCATCACCCTTGGGGATGAGAGCAAGGAAGGTAGAATTTAGGGCCCAAAACATTTGCTTATTCTTTTGAGACTATTGAACGACTACCAATAAATCCAGTTTGATAATCTCCCATAATTCCTAGAAGAACTCAATTGGGAAACCATCTAGACTAGGAGCTTTACCCTTCTTCATCTGGAAAACAGTCTTCTCCAGCTCCTCTAGTGAAATATCACTCATAAGATGCCCCTTCATCTCCCAAGAGACCAAAGAAGGAATACAAGAGAGGACCTAAGCCTCTTCAACCGAGTCCCCGGGCTGCGAGTCCTCTTTGAATAAAGAAGCAAAATACTGCACAACTTCATTTGAGATATCCTGAGTAGAAGAAAGAACCTCTCCCCTACCACTCACCAAAGCCGAAATATAATTACCATGACGTCTGGCCTTCACCGAATTGAAGAAGGCACTATTCATGTCTCCCTCCTAAAGCCACTCAATCCAAGCTTTTTGTTTCTAGTAGAATTCCTCCCTCAGTTCCCACTCCTCTAGAGCTTTCAATGCCCTAGCCTCATCCCATAACAAATCCTTAGACACCCCATCCTCCCTAATCAACCTAGTAATACCATCCAACTCAGCTTGTGCAACAAGCTTTGCATGGTAAATGTTTCCAAAGCATTGTCGGTTTCACCATTTAAGCTAATACTTAACATATTGAAGGAGCTTAGAAAAATCATACATTGTAGTACCATAAGTAGGTCTCCCATACCTCCACCATTCAGTAACACATCCATAAAGGTCAGGGTCCCACAACCACATTAGCTAGAATTTGAAGGTCGACGTCTAAGGCACCTAAGCAGAAGAGATAACTAGCTTTATAGGCCAGTGATCCGAACCTCTCCAATCTAATATCTCAGAACTAGAAGACCACATTCCCCTGACCCAAAAGCAGGAGACCATGAAATGATCTAGTCGTTCACCAATGCAACTATCACCCACCCTTCTATTGTTCCAAGTAAACTAACCATTGCTAGGTTTTATATCAACAAGATTGAGAGCCAATATATTATCCTAAAATAACAATGTAGAAGGCTCTTGTCTTGCAATACCACCCCATTTCTTAGCTAATTATATAATAGCATTAAAGTCACCTACAATGATCCATGGTTGATAGGGAAATAGGCTATGAACAAAATAGATATTTGTCCATAAAAGAAGTTTACCCTGGAACTCAGCAGGTGCATAAACATTGGAGAAAAAAATAGACTCTCCCGACTTAGGAAACAAAGCAACCATGGATAAAGAGGACTTGAAGGATAACCACCACAAAGGTTGAATCTTCTGAGGGTTCCACAACTTAGGCACCAAACCCATCATGCACTCAACAGATAACTCTCCTGAAGAAAAGAACATCAAGAGAATGACTTCTTACCAACTCACGAACAACTTTTTGTCTAGGGCCACTGTTCAAGCCCCTTACATTCCATGAAATAATAATCATTTCAAAGGAGTCAAAAAATGAGAATCCAGGGTCTTGATAGACATTGACTCAACCAAAGTCTCCCCCATCATCTTAATCTTTTCCAAATCTTTCTTCCTACCAAGTTTAGTGTTTTTCTCCGACCCCCCCTTCTTTCCATCCTTTTGCAAAATGCCCAGTTGAGGAGAAGGCTTGCTACTCTTAGCCACATCTGATCCAACATTTTGTGCAGGAAAAGAAGTGCCTCCATCCCCCTACCCCAACTCAACATTTGGACCTGACATCACCTAAGCCCCAACCTACACATCAATGACCATAGGCATGACAGACTCCTCCTATGGAGTAGGAGTAATGGAAGTGTGATCCTCCAGGAAAAAACCCACCACACCTAGATCCACACTTATTAACCCTGGATTAACTTCCTGCTGACCCAAATCATCTAGGACCTCAAACCTGTTAAAAGTATTCTCATCTTGTCTCTCCATCAAAGTCCTCTTTTGACCTCTATTCCAGTTATGAGCCTTAATAGGAACATAACCCTTAGCATCTTCCCCCTCAACAAAAATAGGATTCTTCCCCTTATCAGCATCAGGGGTGTTATGAGGAGGAGGTGGAGGCTGAGGCACTGCAAGCTTAGCCTTCAGGCATCTATGCAGTAGGTGACCATATTCATGATAGACACGACATCAGAAAGGAAGGTGTTGATGGTGTTTTTATGCACTTCTCAAGACAAGCAGTGCGTAGGTGCACTACCTCTCTTGAAAGACAATCTCCCACAATTAAATTACAGAACACTATCCCAAGGTCTCTCGAATGTTAGGTCATGACGGTGCTTAGATACCTCAGTAGTTTGATGGGATTTGCTAGAATCATAAGGCAGTCTTATAGGAAATACAAAGCAAGGACACAAAGCATGGAAGTTGGATCTTGAAATGGAGTTCTTAGGATGGGAAGTTGTTATGCATTGGCTGTAGGTTCAAACAGCAATCTTGGACTCCATTTAGTTGTTGGATTTGGCTTTACAATGTGCAATGAACCTTAACATAGGTAATTCATAAAAAAAGGGGAAAAAGGAGAGGGAGAGGAGAAGTTCCTAAGTCTGCAACTAGCTATGAATAGTGACAATGGAGCTCTTGCAATGGACAATTTCTTATAACAATATCCCACTTAACCAGGGATTTCATAGTATCATAGAAATTGTGCTATCTTCTAAGGTCTATAAATATTTTATCCTTCATCCACCACATACATGCATGAATCAAAGGTAAATGTTTGGAGCAGCTTTGAAATCAAGTCCAGGCTAAATTTGCATAGCTATCTACCATCAGCAAACAACAAAAAGTATGGACAAAGAAATCATCAACAAGGCAGGAATTTTCATAATCACCCAACATTATTCTAAGATCTATCTAAAGAAATAAGATAACTAACTAAAAAACAATAGAATCTAAGTGAAACATCTAACATTGGAGACTGAATCAAGCAACATGGGAGAAACCAAGAAATACACCAAGTCAATGCTTTTTCTTATAAATTTTTGCAGCATGTCTTTACAACAACTCAACTCTCTCTTTGCAAATGAGAGGGGAGCCCTATTTATAGTTTTCAAAAAGTTAAATGAATGGCCAAGATTCATTCTCATTGTGTGGCCAAGATTCATTACAAAATAGGGTTTCACCTACCTCCAAATAGATCACAATTTAAAATTACATTCTTGTCTCTTCCCTATTTCATCCTCTAGCTGATGGCACTATAGCTCTTTTGTCCTGTAGCTACTCTTCAGGAAGCTCTTCATCTTTGGCCGAGCTATCGTCTTGTTCCTCGGAAGCTGCGTGTTCTATGTATTTGAGGACGATCGCCTGGAGTTTTTCTATTTCGAGGATTTCACATCGCAACACCTGATAGCTCCATTCCTTAGAATTTTCTTCCATCCTTTTCCAATCTTCATCATACTTCGAGCCTTGGTCCCTAAATAGCTCTGATTAGTTGAAGGCACAGGCAACAAAACTTAGCAATTTCGTTGTGATATCTCCAGCTGTTCCGTCCTTCATCTTCTCTTGGAAGTATGGTTTGATCTTTTCTGGATCCATTTGCACAGTGGGCATATCATAGCCCTTCATCAGCTTAAGATATCAGGCACATTCCACCCAGATTTCCTTGATCCACTCGATGTCAGGATCCACCCTGCTCAAGATTTGCTCCAACCTCTCCTTCCGATTGTCAAAGTCTTTGTGCCATACATCCATCAGCTAGTGATCTTCTTTTTTGAACTCTAGCTTCTCCTCCCATGTGGCCTCAGGCATTTCAAGGATAGCTTCGATACTTGGGAAGGTGTAGTCGTAAGTTGCAAAGAAATTGGTGTAGAGCTTCTTCGTGCTCTCCAGAGATTGTATTAAGTCCAAGAACTTGTTGGTTATCCACATAGCCCAGCTGATTCCCATGTTTCCAATGTATGAGACTTGTCGGAACTAGTCCTCGGTAGTCCTCTACAAGTTATTTCTTCTTTCCATTTTGTCGATCTGCTCTTTGGAGAGCAGCTGAGGTGCGGCCGTGGAGGTAGTAGGCAGGTCATCCATTGAGGACCATTGTTGTATGTAATCCGTTAATGCTGCAACCTGTGCCTTGAGCTCATCCTTGGAGATTTTATCTTGCTTTATTAGGTGCACTACTGTGGCCACTGACTCCTCAAGGTGCTCGACCTTTTGCTCTCTGGTTGCGGTCCCCAAGTCAATGGTGAAGATGTTATAACTCACCCTCGCCTGGCCAATAGTAGGTGTTGCAATTTGTGCTGCTCGGGAGCTAGAAGCATCCATTATTATCTTGGATCAAACCTTGGGTTTCTTCTCCTTCTTTGTTGTGATATGGGATTGAGCCAAGATGGCCTCCAACCTTGCCCTTGGGTCCTTCAGCATAGGGGTCATTTTCTCAAGTTGCCTCTCCAACCATTCGGGCATAGCAGACTTACTCTTGGGTGAATCATGGCTACCCTTGCCCTTCTCAGTCAAAGGCAAGACTTCCACCTCTTTTTCCTTTTGGGATTCTTCTTTCTCTTTGGTAGCATCCTCTTCCTCTTCGTCGGAGTCATGGATGAACACTAAGCACTTGACAGGCAGCTTGGTGGATAGTTCCTAGATGAGAGTTTCTTCTTTTGTTGTTTCTTCTTCTTTCTTCTCCTTAGTACCCTTAGCCTCGGGGCTTTTGACAGCATGGGTCTCAGCTTTAGTTAGATCTTTTATTTGTTGCTCTTCTGGTGGCTTCCCTTCTTCACCATGTGGTGACTCTTCTACCTCCTCCCCAACGTCTTTCAGTTGCTATGCCATTTCTTCTTCAAAGTCATCATCAAATGTTTGGATGATTTCCTTAGCACCTGAGCCACCGTCTTCATCCCCACTCTCAGAAGAGCCCATCTCCTCCTCATAAACCACCCTATCGATGGTTCTATGCTCGTACTTTGGGTGCTCATGATACTCATCAGCCTCTTCTTCAACAGGCTTTGAGGCTTCCTGCTCTCGTTCCTCTAACTCCTTTGAAATTTGCATCATGGCTTCCATAGCTCGTGGCCCTATCGGTGGTTGTGAAGGTTGGGAAGTTGCAATGACCTGGGCAAGGGCTGCTTGGAGAGTT
Organism: Sequoia sempervirens; assembly: GCA_007258455.2. Taxonomy (NCBI): domain Eukaryota; kingdom Viridiplantae; phylum Streptophyta; class Pinopsida; order Cupressales; family Cupressaceae; genus Sequoia; species Sequoia sempervirens. The sequence goes on along the minus strand of VDFB02049217.1, from coordinate 29,889,361 downwards.
GGATCCATTAAGATCTGGGAGAGCTCAGAGGGGGATGTTTTGCATATGTCTCATAAGGGTCTCAAGCATAGTGGAAGTGGGAATAGGCGATGTTATTATTGCCAGAGGAAGGGGGAGTGGTCATGCCAGAAGAGGAATCTATGACGACTACCGACCCAGCCGGGGGTGAAGGGGCAAGATGGATAGAAATGTCCACTGTCGGTAGAGATGCGGCGACCATAGCCAGGGACACGAGCAGTGCCACAGGAGGGGCAGGGAGAGTCAATGGAGGCTACAATTCTGTCGTACCTACTACTTGTTTAAGCCTCTTGGGAGACGAGCCTCCCGTTTCTTTCTTCGCTTGGGCCCTGAGATCTAGAGACTGGGCAGTCTTTGTTCCTTTTCTTTTCTGGGACCTAGTGACCGGAGGAGACTGGGAGGTCCCACTAGTCAACGTAGTGGAAGCAACATCCTTCATGGAACTTGGCTCGCTTTTGAGCCCCTTATAAGTCAAGACCGCTCCTTGTCGCTTTAGATGCACCACCTGCCCATCGATCCACTCCTTGGTACAAGTTATGATTGGCTGGGTGATGGTGTCCAGGTCATTAACCTCCTGTTCATCCTAGTCAATCAACAGTATTGGGAGATTGGCAACTGTAGGGTACCTCAGATGCATGATCGTGGATTCATCTTCCTCGACTTGGTCCGGTACCAGAAATGGTTGCACTCTCCTCAAGAATAGTACCGTCATGCGCATGTAGTGCCTTGCGCGCACTTCTTTGTCATCTTGGCAGTCGGCCCAGAAATCCTCAATGTGATATTGATGAGCATAGGCTAGCCCTAGTGCTTTCCTGACCTGGCCATGTGGATCCATCCGTGGGCGAGCGGTGTGCCAGTCGAAATGGTACTCTTTCAGCGCCTTCTCAGAGTTACTAGCACATTAAGATTTCTACAATCAGTACATGCCCTGGCCAAGGGTCATGGGATAGGAGATCCCTGCTATGTGCTTGTTGCTGAAGATGGCTTGGAGGTGTTGGAGTTGCCGAGAAAGCTCCAGGAGGATGATCCTATTGTTGGGGTACTGAGGCAATCTATTCAGCCTCTCAGCGAAGCCCTCGGCCCAGATATACGTAAACTTCAGATACTAGATGAAATGAAAAGCATATTGCTTTAGAAGTGCCTTGGCACTGTGGGAGACCCTCCTCTTGAAGTCCCCGATGATCAATCTGATGATATCGCCAATGAAGGTGTCATTAACCCTACAGTAATCTTTCTTAAAATTTTGGTACTGGAGCTGTAGATACTTATCAAATGGTTTGAGTCCTTGCTTTTGCCCCTGATCGGGTGCCAAAAACAACCCACTGTATTGCCTTTGATCTGCCAGGGAGTAGATGAGGTAGGAGGTCATATAGAACTTGGAGCTCTTCTTCACATTAACAAACTGCTCATGGAAGCAGTTGCTTATAATTCCTCCCTAATAAAATGAGACCTTTGTTGTGACATCCTCGTTTCCCCACAAGATTTGCTCAATATAGTATGCTATCCACTCCTGGAAGTAGGTGGCCATTGGAAGACCCATGGCCCTGCTCAACATGGTTACCAGGTTGTGGTAATCCTCGTGGAAATCACTACGGAAGAGTTCCTGGGGAACCTTCGCAGCGCTGCCCCATTTTCCTTAAGCCAATGCAAATTTATTAACTTCTTCCACCCTGTTGGATTAGCATCCCACGCCACCTGGCATTCTTCTAATGTGGGGACCTCCATCTGCTAGAACGTGGGAATGTGGAATGTCTTGGTGATCCCTTCTGGTGACATGTCTGCAAGGATGTTTCCCTCCTTATCCATAATTATTCTGGTATCTGTTTGATAGGCTTCTCAACAAGCCATGACTAATTCGAGTGCCACGAGAGATGGAGGGAAACCAGTAGCCTTGGCTATTCCACTATGACGTATCAATCTGACATTCTTTGTTGTTGGGTTGACCCTGACCCTCTACGTGAATTCATCTATATCCACCTGGCCAATATTGGTGTCTATAATTTCCTTCCAGTCCGTTGTGACCTTTGAGTGGAGTGGCTCACCCTGGAATTGATACTTCATTTGATCTTTGTCTTCCTTTCCCCGAGGGGTCCTTCCTAACTTCTTACCCTTATCCTTCTCAGCAGATGCCCTTGAAGTTCCTGTGCCTGATTCCATATATTCTGCAAGCAAGGGTAGAGTTAGCACAATGGGTTACGAAGGCATTCATGTTAGTCCATATCTCGAAAACAACATCCATTTCAAATAATCAACCAAGCATATCATGGATTTTATCTCTAGACGTTATTGATCTTTGTTTTAGGGCATTTGGACAATCCAGACCCGGAGGGCCGGACTTCCCTGGCAGGAATGCTGTCTGGAAGGGGAAATGCAGTGGAAAGCTCCTAGAGACCTTTTTTGGTCAAATTTAAATATTTGAAGAAGCTCACGATGAAAAGGACTCAAAATCAGCACATGGGTCGAAGTTAGATTCCAAATTTGGGATCGTTAGGATCGATTTAACAGGGCTCAGAATTCTTAAGCCGGAAAGCTGTCAGAAGATGGTAGTTTGGAAAGGCAGATAGCTAACAGAAATCTGAGGACGGAAGTCTGGGACCCTAGGCCCAGAGGGCCAAAAGGCGGCCGATGCTAAGTCATTTCGTTTTTGAAGGCTCGGGCCAGTGACATCAGGATGGCGAGCGAACTTCGGCGTTTATGACGGCTAACACCCGACAGAAGTCTAGGAGGGGAAGTCTGGCAAGGGAAGCCCATCAGCATGAGTTTGTTTCTAATTCAATGACGACAATTGGTAGGGCAGATTGTGGAGGTCGAAATGCCAAGCGTGGATTTCTGTTAGCAATGGCAGGTGTAAGGCGGACACCCGGGATACGGAGCCCGGCGAGCAAAGGGCCATTCAGAGTTTTCGTGAGATTTCATGGCGAACGGTGGTCCGGGGCCTGGCGGTTGGACGAACGTCCGAACGATGAGGAGCACATTTGGGCCCGGGAGAGGGCTCTGCCATTCGAATTTTGATTTATGCCTCTATAGCACATGGAAGGGCAGAACCCAGGTGCCGCAGGGATGGACAGACATCGCCGCGAGGGCGGCAGAAAATGAGGCGTAGAGACCTGGCAGCCAAAGGATGGAGCTCCGTGAACGTGAAAATCAAACCGGCAGTGGGGAAGCAGGGGGGATCCGGAGCACAGGTGACACTAAGGAGTTTGCTGCGAGGGCGGCAGAAAATGGGGTAGCGAGACCCTACGGCCGGAGCTTAGAGGCCAAAGGGAAGGCACAAGTTAAATCACGAGGAGCCAAAGGTAGATGGGAAGGTGGATCCCGTAGACTAGGACATCAGACAAACTTTGCCGTGGGCAATGACAAAACAGTCGGGGCACCCCGTAGGTGGATCCCTGAGGCCTCAGGCTCGAGAGGCCCGGTGGACGCATTTTCAACTTTTTAAAGTTTCACGGCGAGGGGCAGGTTTGCAGTTGAAGTGCGATGAAATGCAAGCAGAACTCCAAGGAAGGAAGCTCGACGAGCCGGACCCGGAGAGGAGGATCGCCGTTGGCAGGTGTTCAAAGTTTAAAACTGGACGGCAAAGGTGGGCTTTGGGCCCAGGGTGGACGTTTTCCCTGTGCGAAGAACAACCGCGGTAGGGAGAAACTCTGGATTAGCGGGGAGGGCATCCTAAGAGTTTGCTCAATTTTCTAATATATGGGTTTGGTGCACAATTTAGTGTTCTATCACATTGTACCCTCCTACGTATTATTTATTTATTTAAATCTTTCAAAATCATGAAAAAGACACATGGGAAGGCAACAAATGGCCTACCTCAAACACACTAAGTGGTGAGATGTGGGATCCACCTACGTTGGTCAGAATGATGTTGAGGGCGATGATCATGATGTTGTCGAAGGTGATGGGCTCCAAATGACAGTTTCTCCAATTCACTCCAATCTTATTTGATGAAAATGACTACCCGGATTGGGCATTTTATACCCCAATCACCATGAATGCATGCATTTATTGCACGTACAACCGTGAAATAAGTTGCTGAATTTGAGGTCGGCGACAACGACAGGAAAGCCGAGGCCCAATGACTCGGAGGGTGCAAGACAACGACCGTCACTTGAAGTTTGATCGGTTAAACGGTGATGGTGGGAAGCAGGTCGGGGCCCGGAGGGTGGAACGCCATCAAGGATCCACTATCACTGAAAGTGGAACCGTCACAGAATTCCGAAGACGGAATTCTAAACGGCCGGGCCCAAAAGACCACACAGTAGATAAGGGACTACACCAACCTTAGGCGGTGAAAGGACGGGCGAGACCTGGGGAGTGGGATGCCGCAGGGAGTCTGCTGTCAGGGATAGCGGAACTCAAACAGAACCCCAGAGGAGGAAATCCGGGGTCTGGGACCCGAAGGGCATGGCGCCGCCCAGAAAATTTTGACAACTTTTAGACAAAGGGAGGGGGGTCGGACCCCAAGGTCCGGAAGGATGCTCGGCGAATGCCGCAAGGAATGACATTTCCAGAGGGGAAACCCGAAGAGGGAATCCCGAACTCCTGGGCCTGGAAGGGCTCGGGGCCATTTTTAGGGCCAAATAGCCAAAGGGACCCCGCGAGGCGCCGAAACACAACAAAACCAAAAGGGGGAGGCATGGTTGATTTATGATGGGACTTTTAAGCAACATCAACCATCCGAGACATCAAAAAGTGGGGCACACAAAATGAGGCGGTGACAAAAATGACCTGGCAAGGTGAAAGAAAAGAGGGTCCCCATTCCGAATGGGGCGTGTGTGCTAACGGCACAACAAATGGCAACTCCGCTGGAGAACGCTCCCAAGTGTTCTAGGGATAAATATTTATTTAGGACCCAAAATCTCTGGTTTCGCAGACCAGGAGTGGTTTCCAAAGATGAATCTGGGAGAACGAGATCCTTAATTGGGTCAGCTTATAGGACATCTTAGAAGTGTGTGTGGTGAGTTCATTCATTTCCTCAGGATAGTGACTAGGGTTACCAAGCCAACCAAGCGAGCTACGTAAATCATCTAACCCCAAAAGTAACCTAGACATTGCTCCGCTACCAGTCAGGCGTCCATAGCCCCAATGGAGTTGTCACTGCAATCTCATGGATATTGCTCTACTACCGGCCGGGCATCCATAGCCCCGGTAGAGTTATCCGAACACCCATACAGTCATTTATTTTCTTTCTTCAAAATTCTTTTTTCTCCTTTTGCTTTGATATTTCACTTCTCTTTTATCATTTAGTTCGACCAGGTAAGCATTGAAGCCTACAATGGGTTTGAGACTGTAGTGGTCACTAGAGCAGACTTAAGATTTTTCACTCACTAGGGTGTCATAGCAACCATAGTATGATCCTTTAGAAATTATTATTATGTGCTTTGTGCGAGACCCGAGATGTGTGTAAGATCTAGCCAAGGGTCAAATTCTGAGCAGAGTTCAAAGAAGGAAATCATTCACAAACAGCTTTCAAAGACTGATAATCGAGAGTGAATATTTAGCCAAAGAACGCAAAGAATGGATAGCAAAGTGAACCGCTTGTCGAATAAGCATGACCACCACAAAGGAGCAGGGAACAACTTTCAAAACAAAACTGCTAGGAGGGAGAAAACAAAAGAGCAATGCAAACAAAATGCAAGCAAGCTAGAAAGTAAACTACCCTAACCTATGTACAAGTTATTTACAATGATGAGCTCGAACGAGCTCAAGCCTAGAAGTAATGCTTCAGGCGCTGCCCGTTAACTAGCAATGGGACGTTCTCACCAGTTAAGGTCTTTAGGTAGAAGGCATTATCTCCCAAAATCTCAGTTATTTGAAAGGGGCCAAGCTAAAACTTGTCAAATTTGTTGTGTCCCCCTTTCTTTTCATGGGCCTTGTCCCAGTACAGGATCAAATTTGCAATTCTAAAGGCCTTGATCTTGGCTCGGCGGTCGAACCATCTCTTAACTACGCGCTGATGTTTGAAATTTTTTTCTATTGCACAGTTTCAGACTTCCTCTAAATGCAAGAGCTCAGCTAACCGAGCTTCCCTACGATCTTCTCCCTCATAAAAATTGTTGATGAACTAAAGAGTAGGAATCTTCAAATGGATGGGAAATATAGGCTCTAGGCCATAAACAAGGTGGAATGGGGAATCACCAAGGGCAGCCTTGTAGTGAGTGCGATCAGCCCAAAGGGAAAAACGGAGCTGGGTATGCCAGTCCTTGGGATTCCTATCTAGCATCTTCTTGATCATAGTAATCAGGTTTTTATTCGTGGACTCGGCAAGGCCATTTCCTTGAGGGTAGTAATTGGATGAGAATTTAAGGGCAACCCCATAGTCAAACGCCCAACTAGCAAATTTTAATGAAGCAAATGCAGATCTATTATCACATACCAAAGCATAGGGACAACCAAAGTGATTTAAAATGAAACTTTCTAGGAAATTAGTAACTACTTCAGTTGTGCATTGCTTACATACTATCGCTTCCGTCCATCTAGTACAATAATCAGTAGCGGTAAGAATGTACCTGTGTCCCACAGATGATGGAGGGCTTACCGGACCGATGAAGTCGAGACCCCATTGCGCAAACAGTCTTACTTCTAACATAGGCTGTAGTGGGATAGCGACATTCTTCTCCCTAGTGGCAACGGTCTAGCATGTGTGACATGAACAAACATGGCAATGGGCATCCTTGAAGATAGTTGGCCAATAATACCCTGCTCTCAATTTCTGATGTACAGTGGAAGAACCAGAACCATGGCCTGTGCCAAATTTATTGTGAAATTATTTCAAGACTCGATCTGCTTCTTCCTTGCCAAGGCATCTCAAATAAATGTCTTCATGATTCTTCTTGTAGAGAATGGAACCCTGTAACATGTAGCCATTGCTTTTCAATCTCAGGGCCTGCTTTTGGACTCCTTGCAGGTGCGGTAGACACTTTTGGTTCAACAGATAGTAGATGACATTCTGGTACCACTCTTTGAGGGAAACATCCTCAAGCTGGTACTGCTGCATAGTGAGTTCAGGTCTAGCTTCTGTTGTTGTTTCAGAAATTGTGCGGGTGAGTGTCTGCCCTCTCACCAGTTTCATCAGTTGGATCTCCATATCATACTCTTGGAGTAGGGTGACCCACTTAGCCCTTTGTTCACCCAATTCATTCTGCATGAGCAGCATTTTCACTGCTGGGTCGGGGACAATGGCAAACACCTTGTTGCGTAGGATGTAGTGTCTAAATTTCTTCACTCCTCTGACGAAAGCATATGCCTGCTTTTCAATGTTGTGGTATCGTAATTTAGCATCCTTGAGGGGAGCACTCATAAAGGTGATCAGATGCTCATTTCCTTCATCGTCCTTTTGGGTCAACATGTTAGCACAGAAATGCTCTGAAGCAAATGAGTAGATGTAGAAAGGCTTCAGATAATCTGAGCTAACTAACACAGGTGCCTTAGTAATGGCCCTTTTGATTTCTTCGAAGGATTGTTTGGCATCTAGCATCCATTCAACTTTGACATCTTGCTTGAGCATGGCATTGAGAGGTTTAACAATCTCCGCAAAACTTGTGATGAATTTCTAGACAAAGTTGATCTTTTCAAAGAAAGATTTTAATTCCTTCTTGCTACCCGGGGGCTGAATTTTGAGTAAGGACTCGATGCACTCAGGGTCTATGGAGATTCCCTATTCTGAGATGATATGCCCAATCAATCTGCCTTCAGTCACTCCGAAAATGCACTTCTTAGGGTTGAGGGAAACTCCAAACTCCCTGCACCTTTGAAATACCTTGCATAAATTAGAGACATGATCACCCTGCTTTTTAGAGAATATGGTCAAATCATCCATGTAGATGATTATGCACTTGCCAATTAGGTCCTTGAAGGCGATATCCATGGCACGCTGGAAGGTGGCACCAGCGTTGATGAGACCAAAAGGCATTCTCATGTATGCGAATGTTCCTCATTTAGTGGCGAACGCTGTCTTGTGACAATCCTCATACTGTACCATTACTTGGTTGTACCTGGAGTATCCATCCAGGAAAGACATCATTTGGGAGTCGTTGAGAATTTGTAGCACCTCATCTAATGAAGGTACTGGATAGTTGTCTTTCTCTGAGGCATGGTTCAGATTGCAAAAATCTACACACAATCTAATCTCCCTATTCTTTTTCCTGATCGGGACCAAATTGTCCACCCACGTGGAGTGCCTGACTAGAAAGATGATTCTTGCTAAGAGCAACTTTTGCACCTCCTTGTAAATGATGGGTTCCAGCAAGGCATTGATAGGGCACTGCCGCTGGTAGAATGGCCTCACTTCGGTCTTGAGAGGGATGGTCTGTGTAATGACAGAAGTGTCATAAGTTTTCAAATCCTCATAGCTCCATGCCACCACATCATGGTACCTTCACAATGCATCCATTATCCCCTTCTTTTCCTCTGGTGTGCACACCTTTCCGATAAAAATATTCTTGATCTCCTCGACTATTCCAAGGTTGTGAGCATTGTACTGGTTTCTTATGGCCTCCTTTTTCATTTGCTAATTTTTATCTCTAATTTGATCCAAGTTGAGTATGCATTCCAGCTGAACCATACCTCTGGAGATTGTGTTGGTTTTGAGGTTAATAACCCCCTCTATGTCTAGTTTGGCTTCCTGTGGATCAGCTTCATCAATTATCTAGGCTGCAAAGACATCATAACTTGTGATGAATTGAAGGTTATGCTTGTCATCATTAAAGACTTGCAAGTGGGTAACATTATCTGGGACTGATGGCATGGACATTAGCTCAACAGTGAATTCCTTGAGTCCAGATAGAGAGAGGGGTTGTAAAGTGCTAGCGGCTTGAGCCAAGGTGTCAGCTGTGTGATTCTGAGCATGAAGGATCAATTGTATATTGAATGCATCTAAGCCCTCCAAGAGATCCTAAACCCTATGCCTATAATTTGTGAGTCTTCGGTCATGGCATAAATACAACTTCCTGACCTGTTTAACTACGAGCTCAGAATCTCTGAAAACTTGCAGCACTTTTACATTTTTCTTCAAGGCCATTAGAAGGCCAAGGACTAAAGCCTCATATTCCGCTACGTTGTTGGTGGAATAAAACTACAATCAGTGGGTAGCTAGAAATTTCTTACCTGTTGGACTGATGAGTTCAAATCCAGCTCCAACTCCTTGCCTAGACTTTGATCCATCAAATCAGAGCGTCCAACACGTGGAGGATTCCTTGTCTTCGGGTCTAATCGAGCTTTCGCTCCCTTTCAGCTAGACGACTAGCCTTGTGATCTTAGGGGAATTCTCTGGTTCAATATATTGATCAACAAGTGGTTCTACTGGTGCCTCCTTTGGCATTTCCATCTGAGGAGCAGCTATTTTTCTAACATGTGCAACTGCTGCTTGGCACAAGCAACAATCAAATTCAGAATGTGCAGCATTGTGAACTCTACAAGTTAGTTTGGCAACAAGAGATCCTGTAAACTCATTCGGGCCCCTAGGCTGAGCTGATCCCTTGCGCATTTCTCCATGAATTCCTGGAATCCACTGAGTGGCCCCCAGCCGTCGTCATTATCAGGCTCATCATTGGCTTCCTTCAACATTTCTGTGTCTAGGGGAATTTGTATAGAATCGGCCGAGGGACTACATAACACCAGTAACACTTCATCTGCACGTTCTTCTTGAAGCCTGAGTTTATTTTGGTAGGAAAAAGGGCGGTAATTCCCTAAATCAGTCTCGGTGAATAACACCTCACTGAGATTATTGTATTCCGTAATCATGTACTTCATACGGGGTTCACGGTCGATACAGATCTGATTTGGCAACCCCTTCCACGGTAGCCACATGTGAGAAAGGTCTATGGTGGTGTATCCATTCAATACCTTGGTGAATTCCCTTCCCAAAATAATTTCATATGCATCGAGAATATTAGCCACTGGAATATCAATAGCCTATTGTATCCGTGGGTCCGTAGCAATCTGCATCAGGATATGGTTTATTTCACCCACGATGTTGATCTCCGTTTTGTCCAGCTGGGTCACCTTTCTCTTTGAAGGCATGGGAGTGATGCCAAGATCCTTGCATACTGCCAAAGACATGACATTGGCAGATGCTCTTGAATCGAGTAGGCAGTTATGCAGGTTTTTCTCAAAGATCCTAATGGTGGTTAGGAAAGGGGGAGTTTCTAGTCTCCGTTGGAAGATGCCTGTAGGCGTGTCCATATGAGCTATCTGACCTTTGTTCCTATCACTACCCATATCCTTGGTTTGCTTAAATAGCTGGTCTTTGGAAAACTACTTATTAGCTCTTTCTGGCTCTTTTTCAATTTGTCTACCTGCTGACCGATTCACGGGAACATCCTTCAATTTCCTAGCGCTATCCTGTATCTCCGATTTTTTCCTAGGTTCTTCGAAGGTAACCCTCTTAGCTGGGGTTTTTTGCGTTGTACTAGGGGATGGAGTCTCATTAAGAACCCTAAAGAAGGCATGCCTTAAAGCAGAGACTTTTAGTAATTCAAAGGCTGACAAGCTGATTTTTACCTTCTTGAACTCTTCTGCTACATATTCACCCATTTGCTCAATTTTCAAACTAAAAGCTTGGCCTATGGCAGAACTAGGAGGTTGGACCTTCGTTCGACTAGACAAATTTTGGGATTGGCCCTAAGGCTCATTTTGCGACTGGTTTTGAGATTCATTCTTGTTGAGCTTTTGGGTAGGTATGTGAGGAAGCCTAGGGCTATTGTTGGCATTAAGATCAAGCAGAGTGGCGAAATTGTTTGGTGGGGTAGAAGTTGTAAAGGGTCCACCCGCCTGTCTATTCCTAAGGAAATAGGGAGTTGATCGTTGATGGAACATGTGGACCTCATCTACAAATGGTTCTTCTTCATCTATTGGACAATTATCTACTGAATCAAAGAGCTGAGCTAAAGTTTGTTCATTACTTACCTTTTGCGCTTCCTTATCCTCAACAGGAGCAGGTTCGACTTCGGACTCATTGCGATCACCTCGCAGGAATGGCGCTTGATTAACTACAAGATAGGTGGAATCGTAGGGCTAAGATGGGACGATGTCCCTACAGCTGGCATTGTCAACCGCATTTTGTACCTCCACCTGGAAGATTTCAGCAGCCGTCTGGAACTCAGGACAATCCAACTCGGAATGTCTGCTGATTTTGTGAAGTTGACACCACCCAGATAAGGCGGCTTTGGCCAGGTATACACCGCTAGATGTTTTTTCATTGCTTACCAGTTGATTGAAAGGCATAGGGACACCACCATTGTTGGGCCTTGTGTTCCACGTGTGATTTTGCCTCTGAGACGGTCTCCTTTCTGCATTCTAATTGGTGTTTTGCCACCTCTCATAGTTTTTCCTGGAGGAAGTACCTATTTCTCGATTATCTCTACTATCCCTATTGTCTCAGCTGTCTCGGTTGAGATTGGCCTGGAAATTATGCTGGGAAGCCTGCAACTGATTATTCTGATTCTTTAGGTGCATCATTTCTATGGACATTTTTTTTATCATCTCAGTCAGTTCATCTAACTTGTCTTTCTCAGTTGCGCCTCCAAGCGACTGTGCCAAATTTTGGAGGAAAGCAGGCGGGGCCGCTGGCTGATTCTGATAGGCTGGAGGAAAATCTGGTCCCAATAGGTACAATGGCGCCTGAAGCTGCTAGGAATATGCCTGCTATTGTGGAGCAGCCTAAGAATAGTTATATTGCTATTGGGGCTGCAAATAAGAAGGCACGAGAGGCGCATAATTCAATGGCTGCCCTAGATGTGGCACCATAGGCAATTGAGGTACTTAGTTCATAAGGGGGGTTTGGTAAGCAGACACTTGATTAAGCCCCTAAATCTACATTGGGTGGGCTACCGGCCCCAAGGAAGGCAGCGGGCCGAATATATTTTGTTCCAAGTCCGCACTGGCGATAACGGCCTCCACATAGGTGACCACTAGAGTAGTGAGTGGCAGGTGCATCATTTTCACCAAAGCTGACATGAAGTTGTCTAGCACTGCATAATAGACCGGGAGAGCTGCCACATCATTATGGAGGTATGGGTCCTGAAGCCTAGTGTAGGCCCGATGGAAGCGGTCGTTGAAGGAGCCAATAGGTTCGTTGAGCTCCCTCCTGATAGACATGAATTGTTGGTAAAGCTCTGAAGGGTTGACAAAGATCTTGTATTTTTGTAGGAAGACATTCTTTATTAGGTTCCATGAGGTAATGGACTCTCTCGGTAGGTTGATATACTAGTAGAAGGCTTCTTCCCCTAATGAATGCAGAAAGAGGCGGCATGCAATCTCCTCATGATCAACTTGCATTTCGGTGATCGCCGTCTCGAATATTTTGATATGCTCCTCAGCTGTTCTTTGTAGATCGCGCAGATGGAACTTCAAACAAAAGCTCTCCAGATTTTTGGGCATATTATTATAGGCAGCGAAATGTATCAGCGAAGGGTTATGTGCTAACCAAGCCATGGAGAGTGGCAGAGGTGGTGCTTGTTATTGGAAAACTGAAATTTAGGATTGTATTTGCAACACAACAGCAATCTGGGGCTACACTTGAGCTATAGCTGACTGGACTGTGCCTTGGGCCAGAAGGGCTGGGAGACGAGCAAACCCCTAGTTGCCAGAGATAGGAGGTGCAAATGCATTTTGAGATGGTTGGGTGGAAGACGAAGGCCAACCAAATGAAGGTGAGGGTGGAATGGAGGTAGATGGAATGGAGGAAGAGGAAGAGGCAACACTACTTTCTTGAGCTCGCTTTGCCCTCGTAGGTGGCTGCAATTCTTTAAATTCTCCCTTATTTGGTGTTGACTGCAAAACTCTTTGAAATCTTTTCAGGAAGAATGATCCAATTCGATCCAGCTTCACTTTATCCCTTAACTTGGTATTTCAAACGTTGCCCTCCTTCTAGCGCCAGTTCTGTTGATGGTGTTTTTATGCACTTCTCAACACAGGCAGTGTGTAGGTGCACTACCTCTCTTGAAAGATAATCTCCTACAATCGAATTGCAGAACACTATCCCAAGGTCTCTCGGATGTCAGGTCATGACAGTGCTTAGATACCTCAATTGTTTGATGTGATTTGCTGGAATCACAAGGTGGTCTTACAAGAAATACAAAGCAAGGACACAAAGCATGGAAGTTGGATCTTGAAATGGAGTTCTTGGGATGGGAAGTTGTTATGCATTGGCTGTAGGTTCAAACAACAATCTTAGACTCCATTTAGTTGTTGGATTTGAATTTACAATGTGCAATAAACCTTAACATAGGTCAGTCATAAAAAAAAGGGGAAAAAGGCAAGGGAGAGGAGTTCCTAAGTCTGCAACTAGTTATGAATAGTGACAATGGAGCTCCTGTAATAGATAATTTCTTAAAACAATATCCCACTTAACCAAAGATTTCACAGTATTATAGAAATTGTGCTATCTTCTAAGGTCTGCAAATATTTTATTTTTCATCCACCACATATATGTATGAATCAAAGGTAAATGTTTGGAGCAGCTTTGAAATCAAGTCCAGGCTAACTTTGCATAGCTATCTACCATTAGCAAACAACAAAAATATGGACAAAGAAATCATCAACAAGGCAAGAATTTTCATAATCATCCAACAGCATTGTAAGATCTATCCAAAGAAATAAGATAACTAACTAAACAACAATAGAATCTAAGTGAAACATCTAACATTGGAGACTGAATCAAGCAACATGGGAGAAACTAAGAAAATACACCAAGTCAATATTTTTTCTTATAAATTTCTACAGCATGAATTTAATTCTGCCTTGTATAAGCTTAAGCCTGAGGATTTGTTTAGTATAGCAGAAAAAAGTACGGATGGCCTTTTTACCATTCTCAAATGGACCTAGAAAGAAGTCTGTAAATTGAAAGGTCGTGTTACTGATCTCAGCAACAAGGTCATGGATTTGGAGTAGAAAATTAGTTGGAATAGTGGAGACAATGATGAATAGGAAACTCCTTTACCGAGGAAAAGACAGCAGTTACAGGAGGATTGATTGGCTAGTATCAAGTGCAGCATGTCCAAGATTGAACAAAACATTAGGGTTACTATTGCTAACAATCATAAAATAGCAAGGCATAGCACCATCATCATCAATGCGATGGTGGAAAAGCTTGAAAAAATCAAAAGGGATCACTGGTTGTGGACTTGTATGCGGACAGGGGAGGTAGTATATCAGCTGGTGAAGGGATCTCGACTCGTACCAAAGCTAACATCAAGAGGAAGACCCCGACTTCATCTCATACGGTCCAAATTCTCAAGCAGGGGTTACAGGACATGCAGAATGTTGAAAAGGAAGCTGAGGATTTACTTAACACCTTGGAGTAATGTAATGTTTTGTTTGCTGGTTTTTTGGGTGGTCCCTTTTTAGGGCCCTGTAGTCTTTTGTTGCTGTCTTTTCCTTCTTTGGGACAGCTGTCTAGTTGTTTGTACTTTTTTTGTCTATCTCTTTTTGTTTAAACTCTGTGGTTTCAGGTCCCCGTAAAACCTATTTTTTCCTTTTCAAAAACAACTCAACTCTCTCTTTGCAAATGAGAGGGGAGCCCTATTTACAGTTTTCAAAAAGTTAAATGAATGGCCAAGATTCATTCTCATTGTGTGGCCAAGATTCATTACAAAATAGGGTTTCACCTACCCCCAAATAGATCACAATTTAAAAATACATTCTTGTCTCTTCCCTATTTCATCCTCTAGCTGATGGCATTGTAGCTCTTTTGTCTTATAGCTGATTGTTGTTTTTTTGCTGTAGCTACTCTTAAGGAAGCTCTTCATCTTTGGCCGGGCTGTCCTCCTATTCCTTGGAAGCTGCGTGTTCTATGTATTTCAGGACGACCACCTAGAGCTTTTCTATTTCGAGGATATCACATCACAATGCCTAATAGCTCCATTCCTTAGCATTTTCTTCCAGCCTTTTCCAATCTTCATCATACTTTGAGCCTTGGTCCCTAAACAGCTCTGATTGGTTGAAGGCGTGGGCAACAAAACTTAGGAATTCCTTTGTGATAACTCAAACTGTCCTATCCTTCATCTTCTCCTAGAAGTATGGTTTCATCTTTTCTGGATCCATTTGCATAGTGGGCATATCATAGCCCGTCATTAGCTTAAGATATCGGGCACATTCCATCCAGATTTCCTTGATCCACTCGATGTCAGGATCCACCCTGCTTAAGATTTTCTCCAACCTCTCCTTTCGGTTGTCGAAGTCTCTGCGCCATACATCCATCAGCCAGTGATCTTCTTTTTTGAACTCTAGCTTCTCCTCCACGTGGCCTCAGGCATTTGAAGGATAGCTTCGATCCTTGGGAAGGTGCAGTCGTAAGTTGCGAGGAAATTGGTGCAGAGCTTCTTCGTGCTCTCTAGAGATTGTATTAAGTCTAAGAACTTGTTGGCTATCTGTAGAGCCCGACTGATTCCCATGTTTTTGACGTATGAGACTTGTCAGAACTAGTCCTCAGTGGTCTTCTCCAAGTTCTTTCTTCTTTCTATTTTGTCGATCTGCTCTTTAGAGAGCAGCTGAGGTGTAGCCGTGGAGGTAGTAGGAAGGTTGTCCACTGAGGACCATTGCTATATGTAATCTGTTAATGCTGCAACCTGTGCCTTGAACTCATCCTTGGAGATTTTATCTTGCTTAATCAGGTGCACCACCATGGTCACCGAATCCTCAAGGTGCTCGACCTTCTTCTCTCTGGTTGTGGTCCCCAAGTCAATGGTGGAGATGTTATAACTCACCCCCGCCTGGCCAACAGTAGGCATTGCAATTTGTGATGTTTGAGAGCCAGAAGCATCCATTATTATCTTGGATCAAACCTTGGGCTTCTTCTCTTTCTTCGTTGTGATCTGGGGTCAAGCCAAGATGGCCTCCAACCTTGCCCTTGGGTCCTTCAGCACATGGGTCATTTTCTCAAGTTGCCTCTCCAACCATTCAGGCATAGCAGACTTACCCTTGGGTGAATCATGGCTACCCTCACCCTTCTCAGTCAAAGGAAGGACTTTCACCTCTTTTTCCTTTTGGGATTCTTCTTTCTCTTTGGTAGCATCCTCTTCCTCTTCGTCGGAGTCATGGATGAACACTAAGCACTTAACAAGTAGCTTGTTGGATAGTTGTTGGATGGGAGTTTCTTCTTTTGTTGTTTCTTCTTCTTTCTTCTCCTTAGTACCCTTAGCCTCGGGGCTTTTGACAACATGGGTCTTAGCTTCGGTTAGATCTTTTATCTATTGCTCTTCTGGTGGCTGCCCTTCTTCACCATGTGGTGACTCTTCTGCCTCCTCCCCAACATCTTTTAGTTGTTGCGCCATTTCTTCTTCAAGGTCATCATCAAATGTTTGGATGATTTCCTTAGCACCTGAGCCACCCTCTTCGTCCCCACTCTTGAAAGAGCCCGTCTCCTCCTCATAAACCACCCTGTCGATGGTTTTGTGCTCGTACTCTAGGTGCTCGTGATACTCATTAGCCTCTTCTTCAATAGGCTTTGAAGCTTCCTGCTCTCGTTCCTCCAACTCCTTTGAAAATTTCATCGTGGCTTCCATAGCTGGTGGTCCTATCGGTGGTTGTGAAGGTTGGGCAGTTGCAAGGACCTGGGCAAGGGCTGCTTGGAGAGTTGGATCCATTAAGATCTGGGAGAGCTCAGGGGGGAGGTTTTACATATGTTTCGTAAAGGCCTCAGGGATAGTGGCAGTGGAAATAGGCGATGTTATTGTTGCTAGATGAAGTGATGTAATTGGCGACATGCTAGCAGAGGAAGGGAGAGTGGTCATGCCAGAAGTGGAATCTATGACGACTACCGACCCAGCCGGGGGTGAAGGG
The DNA here is from genome assembly GCA_007258455.2 of Sequoia sempervirens. Classification (NCBI taxonomy): domain Eukaryota; kingdom Viridiplantae; phylum Streptophyta; class Pinopsida; order Cupressales; family Cupressaceae; genus Sequoia; species Sequoia sempervirens. The sequence continues at coordinate 29,872,564 of VDFB02049217.1, read as the reverse complement.
GCAAGATGGACAGAAATGTCCACTGTCGGCAAAGATGCGGCGACCATAGCCAGGGAGGCGAGCGGTGCCACAGGAGGGGCAGGGAGAGTCAATGGAGGCTGCAATTCTATCATACCTACTGCTTGTTTAAGCCTCTTGGGAGATGAGCCTCCCGTTTCTTTCTTCGCTTCGGCCCTAGGATCGGGAGACTGCGCGGTCTCTGTTCCTTTTCTTTTCTGGGACCTGGTGACCGGAGGAGACTAGGAGGTCCCACCAGTCGACCTGGTGCCAGGAACATCCTTCGTGGCACTCGGCTTGCTTTTGAGCCCCTCATAGGTCAGGACTACTCCTTGTCACTTTAGATGCGCCACCTGCCCATCGATCCACTCCTTAGTACGAGTTATGATTGGCTGGGTGATGGTGTCTAGGTCATTGACCTCCTGTTCATCCCAGTCAATCAACGGTATTGGTAGATTGGCAACCGTAGGGTACCTCAGATCAATGATCATGGACTCATCTTTCTCGACTTGGTCCGGTACCGGAAATGGTTGCACTCTCCTTAGGAATAGTACTGTCATATGCATGTAGTGCCTTGCGTGCAGTTCTTTGTCATCTTGGCAGTCGGCTCATAAATCCTCAATATAATATTGATGAGCATAAGCTAGCCCCAGTGCTTTCCTGACATGGCCATGTGGATCCATCTATAGGCGAGCAATGTGCCAGTCGAAATGGTACTCCTTCAGCTCCTTCTCAGAGTTACTAGCACATTGTGATGTCTGCAGTCGGTACATGCCCTAGCCAAGGGTCATGGGATAGGAGATCCCTACTATGTGCTTGTTGAAGATGGCTTGGAGGTACTGGAGTTGCCAAGAAAGCTCCAGGAGGATGATCCTGTCGTTGGAGTATCGAGGCAATCTATTCAGCCTCTTAGTGAAGCCATGGGCCCAGATATATGTAAACTTTGGATACTGGATGAAAAGAAAAGCATATTACTTTAGAATTGCCCTAGCACTGTGGGAGACCCTCCTTTCAAAGTCTCCAGCGATCAATCTGATGATATGGCCAATGAAGGCGCCATTAACCCTACAGTAATCTTTCTTGAAATTTCGGTACTGGAGCTATAGATACTTATTAAATGGTTGGAGTCCTCGCTTCTGCCCCTGATCGGGTGCCACAAACAACCTACTGTATTGCCTTTGATCTGCTAGGGAGTAGACAAGGTAGGAGGTCATATAGAACTTGTAGCTCTTCTTTATGTTAACAAACTGCTTATGGAAGTAGTTTCTTATAATTCCTCCTTAATAAAATGAGACCTTTGTCGTGACGTCCTCGTTTCCCCACATGATCTGCTCAATATAGTATGCCACCCACTCCTAGAAGTAGGAAGCTGTTGGAAGACCCATGACCCTACTCAACATGGTTACCAGGTCGTGGTAATCCTTGTGGAAATCGCTACAGAAGAGTTCTTGGGGAACCTTCACAGCGCCGCCCCATTTTTCCTTAAGCCAATGCATATTTATTGACTTCTTGCACCCTATTGGATTAGCATCCCATGCCGCCTAGCATTCTTCTAATGTGGGGACCTCCATCTGCTGGAACGTGGGAATGTGGAATGTCTTGGTGATCCCTTCTGGTGACATGTCTGTGAGGATGTTTCCCTCCTTATCCACAATTGTTCTGGTATCTGTCTGATAGGCTTCTCGACAAGCCATGAATAATTCGGGTGCCGTGAGAGATGGAGGGAAACCAGTAGCCTTGGCTATTCCACTATGCCGTATCAATCTGACATTCTTTGTTGTTGGGTTGACCTTGACCCTCTGTGTGAATTCATCTATATCCACCTGGCCAATATTGGTGTCTATAATTTCCTTCCAGTTCGTTGTGACCTTTGAGTGGAGCGGCTTGCCCTGGAAATGATACTTTATTTGATCTTTGTCTTCCTTTCCACGAGGGGTCCTTTCTGACTTCTTACCCTTATCCTTCTTGGCGGATGCCCCTAAAGTTCCTGTGCCTGATTCCATATATTCTATAAGCAAGGGCAGAGTTAGCACAATGGGTTACGAAGGCATTCATGTTAGTCCATATCTCGAAAATAACATCCATTTCAAATAATCAACCAAGCATATAATGGATTTTATCTTTAGACATTATTGATCTATGTTTTAGGGAATTTGGACAATCTAAACTCGAAGGGCCGGACTTCCCTGACAGGAATGTTGTCTAGAAGGGAAAACGCAGCAGAAAGATCCTGGAGACCTTTTTTGGTCAAATTTTAATATTTTAAGAAGCTCACGATGAAAAGGACCCAAAATCAGCATGTGGGTCGAAGTTAGATTCCAAATTTGGGATCGTTAGGATCGATTTAAGGGGGCTCGGAGCTCTCAAGTCAGAAAGCTGTTGGGAGATGGCAGTTTGGAGAGGCAAATAGCTAATGGAAATCTGAGGATGGAAGTTGGGACCTAGGGCCCGGAGGGCCAAAAGGCGGCTGATGCTAAGTCATTTCATTTTCGAAGGCTCGGGCCGACGACATCGGGATAGCGAGCGAACTTCGACGTTTGTGACGACAAACACCCGACGAAAGTCTGGGAGGGGAAGTCCAGTAAGGGAAGCTCGTCAGCATGAGTTATTTTTTAATTCAACGGCGGCAATTGGCAAAGCAGAGTGCGGAGGTCAGAACGTTGAGCGGGGGTTTCTGTTAGCAATGGCGGGTGTAAGGCGGACTCCCGGGATACAGAGCCCGACGAGCAGATGGCCATTCAGAGTTTCCACGATATTTCATGGTGAATGGTGGTCCGGGGCCTGGCGGTTGGATGGACGTCTTAACGGCGAGGAGTAGGTTCAGGCCCGGGAGAGGGCTCCGTCGTTCAAATTTTGATTTACGCCTCTGCAGCACATGGAAGGGCAGAACCCGGGTGCCGCAAGGATGAACAAACATCGCCGCGAGGGTAGCGGAAAATGAGGCATGGAGACCTGGTGGTCGGAGGCTAGGGGGCCGAAGGACGGAGCTCCGTGAACGCGAAAAGCAATCCGGCAACGGGGAAGCAGGTGGGATCCGGAGCACAGGCGGCACCAAGGAGTTTACTGCGAGGGTGGTGGAAAACGGGGTAGCGAGACCTGACGGCTGGAGCTCGGAGGCCAAAGGGAAGGCACAATTTAAATCACGAAGAGCCAAAGGCGGATAGGAAGGCGGATCCCACAGACTGGGACACTAGACAAACTTTGCCGTGGGCGATGGAAAAATAGTCGGGGCACCCTAGAGGCAGATCCCTGAGGCCCCGGGCCCGAGAGGCCCAGTGGATGCATTTTCAACTTTTTAAAGTTTCACGGTGAGGGGCAGGTTTGCAGTTGAAGCACGGTGAAATGCAAGTGGAACTCCGAGGAAGGAAGCCCGACAAGCCAGACCTGGAGAGGAGGATTGCCATTGGCAGGTGTTCAAAGTTTAAAACCAGACAGTAAAGGCAGGCTTCGGGCCCGGGGTGGACGTTTTCCCTGTGCGAAGAACAGCTGTGGCAGGGAGAAACTCTGGATCGACGGGGAGGGCATCCTAAGAGTTTTCTCAATTTTCTAATATATGGGTTTGGTGCACAATTTAGTGTTCTATCACATTGTACCCTCCTACAGATTGTTCATTTATTTAAATCTTTCAAAATCACGAAAAAGATGCACGGGAGGGCAACAGATGGCCTACCTCTAACACACTAAGTGGCGAGACGTGGGATCCACCTATGTTGGTCAGAATGATGCTGAGGGCGATGAACATGATGTTGTCGAAGGCGATGGGCTCAAAATGACAGTTTCTCCAATTCGCTCCAATCCTATTTGATGAAAATGACTGTCCGGATTGGGCATTTTATACCCCAATCGCCATGAATGCATGCATTTATTACACATACGACCATAAAATAAGTTGGTGAATTTGAAGTCAACGATGGCAGCGGGAAAGCCAGGGCCCGACGGCCAGGAGGGTACAAGACAGCGGCAGTCGCTTGAAGTTTGATCAGTTAAACGGCGACGGCGGGAAGCGGGTCGGGGCTCAGAGGGCGGAGCGCCATCAAGGATCCGTCGTCATCGACAGCGGAACCGTCACAGAATTCCAGACGGTCGGGCCCAGAAGACCCCATGACAGACAGGGGACTACACCAACCTCGGGTGGTGAAAGGACCGGTGGGACCCGGGGAGTGGGACGCCGCAGGGAGTCCGCCATCAAGGACAACATAACTCAAACGGAACCCCGGAGGAGGAACTCCGGGGTCCCAGACCCGAAAGGCAGGGCGCCCCTGGGAAAATTTTGAAAACTTTTAGATGGAGGGCGACGGGTCAGACCTTGAGGTCGGGAAGGATGCTCGACAAACACCGCAAAGAACAACATTTCCAGAGGGGAAACCCGAAGAGGGAATCCTAGACTCCCGGGCTTAGAAGGGCTCGGGGCCATTTTCAGGGCCAAATAGCCAAAGGGACCCCGCAAGGCACTGGAACGTAGCAAAACCAAAGGGGGGAGGCATGGTCGATTTATGATGGGACTTTGAAGCAACATCGACCATCCGAGATATCAAAAAGTAGGGCACACAAAATGAGGCAGTGACAAAATGGACCCAGTAAGGCGAAAGAAAAGAGGGTCCCTGTTCCGAACGGGGCGTGTGTGCTTAGGGCACAATAGAAGGGTCTTGTAATCCAATTGGTGCATCCAAGAATGGGAACCCACAAACATATCCAAAGCATCTGGAAAAGGTCTACTTAAATCAATTTCCACACAAATTCGAGCAAAAGTCATTACTTTCTTACCTAGGGTTTGTGTCAAAGACTCCACCAGCTTCCCAAGCATCGAAGCAAGCATGCACAGAACATCCTCATGACAACATTCAATTGGAAATATAGGAAACCGAACCCACATTGGAACATGATTTGGAAGCTCCTCAGAGGGATTAAAGCTTGCGTGCAATGGCTTGACAAACAACCCAACCTAGTTGTGAAAATAGGGGCCCCCCTCAAAAACCCTATTGCGATCAAGCAAGCAGATAAATGTGACCATGAAAAAATTATTTGCAAGTAGCGTGACCTCCATTTCACCCTCTGGCTCCCAAGTCCTCTGAGCCCAAGTTTCCAAAAATTGTAGAGACACTCTCATTCCCAAAAATTTGTATTATAGAGAATGCTTTGAATAATATTCAATATCCTCAGCAATCATCTCAATCAAAATCACCAATTTAGGTCTCTCTTTGCAGTGCTCAAGGTAGCCGTTAATCTTCGAGATCTGAGATCCACCAGAAAAATTTGATTTCATAGACCTTGTATTAAGAGAGAAGAGGGTATTTTAAAAAACCCTCGCTCCTTGGCTTGTCAATTTCAAGCCCAGCACAACACAAAAATCCATGTCGGGTGAAGTCCTAGATGGCTCACCCTGAGACATAGCTGCCAAAAGGCCTGGGACAAACATGCACAAGAAAGAGCCAGCCCTAGACACAACAAATGAAAGGAGACCCTCACCTACAACACCCACCACTGAATCCATGCTCAACCCAACACCACACACAACCCACAACAATAGATCCCCATGCCAGCACAAAATCCCAACCACGAATGCAAGAAGAGGGCCAAATAGAGCCCTACATATAGAAAAAATGGCCAATCACAAACAGGCCAAATCACCAAGAACATTCGTAACAAAAAGATTAACCCCCCCAAAGAACGATGCAGACGCCCACCCCAACCTTCGCACAGATAGAGAAAGCAAACACAAGCTAGGGCTCAGATGACCTAGCTCGGCGCCTTGTAGTTGCAAACAAAAACACCATCAACACCTCCCCAGATCCTTCTACCTTTGAATTTAATAATATTCCTTCACATCAATTATTTAACATTTGTAATGTTAAAAATTAACAAAAAAATTCAACAAAATATATACAAAACTAGCATAAAAAAATTCTAATTTTTATTAACTAAGTGAATAAATAGAATATAGAGAAAAATATATATATTAAATAAATTTAAACATTAGAGCATTATGAATAAAAAAACGTAATCCATTAAATAATATATAACCCCTTTTCTCTCCTTAAAAGAAAATTTAAAAATTCTAGCTGTTCGTTCCCACGATAGAAGTGATTTATTTTAGTGAAATAAAACTATGTATCCACCACCTTTTTTCTTTTTTTTTTCTTTGTTGGGAATGAAGACATATTCAATATCTTAATTATAGTAGTTTTCCTTGATCTTTGAGTACTGAACCATGAGAAAATTTTGGATTCTAATATCATTTCTAATTTTTAAGCTTATATCTATATTTTGATTGGACAACCTTTAAAAAAGCTTCATGTTCATTGAATTATATTCTTTCTTCGTATTAAATCATCCATCAAGAAATTATATTTCTTGACAGCAAGTCATAGTTTGGGGCCTTCAATGAAATATCCCAAACACAAGTGCTTTCTAGATTTTTTTCACTTTATGCATGTGAAAAAATGTACTAGTTCAGGCACATTTACTTGCTTGCAGGGTTGTAATAGAGCCACATAGATTAATATGTAGGTAATCTCTTTTAAAGGACTATTTTTAGAAAGAAATTTGTCTTTTTCTTTTAAAGTCTATAAAATTGATAATATTGCAATTATATACAACTAAAACTAAAAGCTGTTGGAAAATGATGTATGAGCCTGACTCCCATCACCATGCAATTCACTAAAGATTCCATGTAAAGCTATTAGTAAACAATTAATTTTAATAATTGTTTGTAACTGCATGTTACTGCATGTTGACTACAACAGTCATGTGCACTCTTATGTTTAGACAATCTATTTTAGCTCAATGTTTGCATGGGTTACATGCATGAACTATATTTAGTATTGGTAATGCAAAACCTCTATAAAGAGAGGTTGAATGTAATGAATTCTATTATCAGAGAAATATTAAAGAAACTGTGGGTTTGTGTATTTCCTGTGCAAGTGTGTTTTTTTCTCTGTTTTTAGTTTATCTCTATTCTTCAAATATTCAAAAGCAATTATACATTATTATATTGTTTGAACTTGGAAATAAGTCAGATTTGGATGGAAAATAGGCTAGTCAAAGAGGGGCCAGTAGATCAATTCATAGAGTACTCCAACAGTAAATGGAAGGTCTTAGGTTTGAGTTAGTCCATATGAGCTGTAATTCAACAAGTGTTATCAGATTCAGACTAAAAGTTCCAAGCACTAATAGTGTGGTTTAAGGGGGTGTTGGTAATAAGTCATGCCTAGACTGACAATGGACTAACCGAAGAGGGGATAGTGGCTCAATGATAGGGTATTCAAACAACAAATGTAAGAAATATAAAATATGAAAAAATTATATAATTATGATAACACCACTTGATATATTTTCTTTATAATCCTTACTCTCCAATATGATTCTCCCATAATTTTATACATACCATTATTTCTCTTGACATTAATTCATGACTGCTTAGTAATTTTCCCATTAGACCAATTTCTTTACGAATTAAAACTCATTTATTACGAACAAAGCCAACACAAACTATATATTGTGTATGTAATTTCAAAATTATATTACAAAACCTTATACAATATTACATATAATCCAGAAATCATACGGTTGGAATTCAGACATACAAAATTACAATCACATCTTTCGAGTTATCTTATATTATTAGATCAATGGGCTATCCTCTCCTCAACAAAAATTTGTCACCTAAATATTACAAGAGGCAATGCCTACTGTTAATATTAAAATGAAGAAATAAATAGAAGAAAAATAGGAAAAATCAAGAACAAGATAATCCACTTTCAACAGCAGGAGAATCTCTTTATTAATTCTTAAGATTATTTACATATTCAACCAATAGCATATATATAAAACGGTCTCCACTCCAATAATTAGAAAAATCCATCTATGAGAGAAACTTGCCAATTTAGGCAAAAGGCATCCTTATCGAGAAACTTGCCAATTTGGGCTTCATCGAACCCAACAATCTCCCACTTGAAGACCAAATGGCTACTTAGAGATCTCCCCCACTGCAGGCATTTACATCAACAATAACGAAGATTTGAGCTTCATAAAAGTTTTTTCATGAACGCTTCGAATCAGTCTCCGCCAAGACACATCGGAGTTAATAACACTTATACCAACGTCAACCTCAAAACTAAAAACAAACCCCACTTCACATAGCCTTGGCTGAAATGCTTGGTCAACGATTTCATGTGGAAACACAACCTCATCTTCATTATCTGCAAATGCATTTGGTTCCATCTGCACATACATATTGTGTCCCCAGCAATAGGGCTTCCACTCAAGCCAATGTTGTAAAGGTTTGGTCAATGCAGGTGCAATCCCCCTAGTCACACCACTGAATTCCTTCACACCAATAACATAGGACTCCACCATTTGAGGCATGCCATTCGTGAGTGCCTCTTCATATGGAACAACAAATACAGTAAGATAACTGAGCAAAACAACACCCCCAATCTAGCCCCTAGATGACAGAAATTTTGACTTCCCCTTGAAATTATACTACCATTTGCAACTCTGTGCCACTACCTCATTGATCGGTACCGCTCCATTAAATTCACGCCACTCCACCTAGTCCCCCAATTTTGAAGTCTATAGGGAGGGCGCGTAGAAACATTAGAAGCTAGCGCATGACTAATGGAAGACTCTAAGACCTCCATCAAGAGTGTCGGCTGCTCCACTTTCAGCGAAGAAGACAGGTCGCCACAATCATTCTCTAGCGGCGACAAAGAAAACATTTCTGGCAGACACGCATCCAAGACTGCATTAGAAATTTGATCGCAGATTTTATCTGGGTGTCCCTCATTCACAGACTCCCACTTCATCACCATCACAAGGTCTGTCAAATGAATTTCCCCCACTAAGGCCTCGTGGAGCCGTTCCTTGTAGTGCAAAGCCGCCTGAGATTTCTCGTCCCCCGCACTCTCCATGTCCATAGCTCCACCATTCTGGGCATTATTATTCTCAAATAACGCAATCTCATCCAAAGCCTTGGAAAGGCCAACGTCATCAGGCTCAACACTATCTTCGGTAATCTTCGCACAATAATCTGCGATGGATTCTTTCACAACATCTTCAACGATCTCTTCATTGGGGATTCAAACTGGGATGTCCGCTTGCACAATATCTTCTACAGTAATTACATTTTCCTCATTCACGAGCTACTTTTCATTCAGTTGTTCCCTTCTTTTTGTGTGTGTGGCATTCGACCTAGCTAGCCCCTGCACATCTTTTTCCTCATAAATGTTGAGACCCAACTTCAACATCTTATGAATTCTTAAAGCAAAGGTATTTGGATCATCCAGGAAAAAGCTAGAAGTGAGAGAAACAATTTCATAGAGGAGTAATACTAGGTCTTTTACAGACTTACCACTCTTATCAGCCTTTGCCCTCTTCTACAATTCCTCCATGATGGATTTCCTATGTTGTGCATCACCGGTGTGTTCAAGAAGTGCTCTAAGCTCAATCTTTAGATCTTCTAAAAAATCTTCTGGTTCATATTCAACTCCAAATCCAGAATCCTTCTCCTCTACAGCCGAATCCTTTTCATTTGTCCAGCCATCCCACCAATGTACATGTTTTGTTGTAGCTTTCACATCAACATCTATTGTTGATGTATCCTCTATTTCTTTTAGCCTCTGAAGGCTCTCCAAATCAAAATCCTTGGTAGTGCTCAGGGAATCAGGATCAACAATAGGAGATCCATCTACTTCCATCGACACAGTTTCATCTAACTCAATGTCACTATCTGATTCCATCATGCCAAGAAACTCCTCAATAATAAAATCAGCTTCATCATTTATTTCATCCAAAAACATATGATGAATAACTCCCACTTCATCATCACTCAATCTAGAGCCACACAACCAAGACATGAGAGCTTGAACCCAATCATCCCAATTGGGACTCTCTTCCATAACAGCTTCGTCATCTTCATCAGGATCTAACACCCAATCATCTTCCATCTCTACTCAATACTTTTCCATAGCTCATGAAATTCTTCACTGATTTCCAGCACTGAGCATCAGGCTTTGATACCAATTATTAATATTAAAATGAAGAAAGAAATAGAAGAAAAACTGGAAAAATCAAGAACAAGATAAGAGACACAAAATTTATAGTGGTTCAGAAAATTTGCCTACATCCACTTTCAACAGTAGGAGAATCTCTTTATTAATTCTTAAGACTATTTACATATTCAACCAGCAGCATATATATAAAACGGTCTCCACTCCAATAATTAGAAAAATCCATCTATGAGAGAAACTTGCCAATTTAGGCAAAAGACATCCTTATCGAGAAACTTGCCAATTTAGGATTCACCGAACCCAACACCTACATCACACACCCCCCCCGATCAGGCTATAAAAAATATAAAGTAAATACTATCTAGGTTATGGGTGCTAATTTATACATTCATATTACCTCAATTGCTTTTGTAGCTGAGGAATTTCTTTTGAACTGAATAAAAGTAGAGCAAGTATTGCCTCCTTGTCAAAATGGTAGAATTTATACTTATGACACTAACGTACCAAAAGTTTATCAACATGAAATTAAATCATAACTACATGTACAAAACCTAATATTACTCGGGGATTAATACTAATTTTCCCTTCTGTAAATTTGCCGAATGGCTTGAACTCCTTTTGTAGTTGAGAGGCACTAATTTTACGAGGCAGGTTATCAATAAAAATTGACCCTGAAAAATAATCAAGCTGATTATGGTCTCTATTTTGCTATCCATTTTCCGATGTTGCAAGGAAAAAAGAAATAAAAATAGAACAAGAACAGTATTATTATATACCTTTAGGTTCAATTTTATCTTCAGATTTCTGAATGTCTAAAGAAGATAGAGACTGAAAATTTGCGGTCGAGTGTCTGTAGCCCATGGCTTTGAGAATTTATAATGCTCAAGGCTTTCTTCGTTTAAGAGGAAGAAGTGCTTTGTTGGGAAAAACTTTTTCTTGAATAAGACATAAATAGTGTTGGGTGTTATCATTCATGGTGTTGTGATGAATCCACTGAAATCAATGAGTGGGTATGGTTTCCAATTATGAATATTAAACGGTTATGAAGCAAATGTCCAACTACTCTTTCTAATGATTCATGGTAGTGATGTGGGAATTAAATGTAAAAATGGAGCTTTAAGTTATGTAACAGTTTGTTAATGGGGACGTATTCTGTGTGAGAGGTTGGCCGCATTATTCGGGCAGCGTGTTTTATGATCAACTTTCTCCACAACACTATTACTGCACTCATGGCCGTTTCACCATCAATCCTTTAATTTGTGTAGGGCTGAGAACTTTAGCCATTTGGATATTTTATTAGGAGCATTTTCACTTGATGTATATGTGGTGTAGCCAGGCCATTTCAGATAATTACAAAAGAATATGTTAGTGAAGCTTTTTAAAATAGATGAACCTTTGTAATACACATTTCTTGCATGAACATACCAACTCTTGCTCTAAAGAGTTTGGGAGAAGGATTATTTATCATTATGAAATTATAAGTTTCATTCTATGCTTTCAACTAACCCCTAGTTGTGTAAAACTTGAGATTTTCATTATTGTTATTAACTAGCATATATATATTTAATAATACATATAAAGGTTAATAGATATAGTTAGGGTTGGGGTAATAATTGGGGTTAAGGTTATTGGGATTAGGGTTATAGGTATGTTTTGGATCAAGTTTAGGGTTAGTATTATGGTTAGGGTGGGGTTAAGAGATATAGTTAGGTTTAGGGTTTAGGTTATGATTAGGGCTAGAGATATAGTTAAGCTTATGGTTAGGGTTAAAAGATATAGTTAGGGTTAGAAATATGGTTAACATTAGGATGAGGGTTAGGGTTAACATGAAGAATAACATAGGATTAGGGTTACATTTAGGTTTAGGGTCAAGTTTAGGGTTAAGAGGTATAGTTAGGGTTAGGGTAATAGTTGGGGTTAAGGTTATCAGGATTAGAGTTAGAGTTAGGGTTAAGAGGTATGGTTAGGGCTAAGGTTAAGGCTAGATATATAGTTACGATTAAGGTTAGGGTTGAGATTTAGTTAAGATTAGGATTATTGTTAGCATTAGGATGAGGCTTAGAGTTAGCATCAAAATTAGGGTTAGGGATAGCATCAAGATTTGCTCAAGATTAGGGTTATAGTTAGGTTTAAGGTCAAGGTTAGGGTTACAAATAAGGTCAAGGTAAGGGGTTACATAATTGTTATGGTCATGCTTAGGGTTAGGTTTTGAGTTAGAAATATCATAATATATTAATAACATTACAATTTTTTTTAAGGCTCAATGCCTAAGGAAGCATACTGCTCCCTGAAGGAATTGTAGAATAAAGTGCACAACCTTAGGGAAAGATACAGAGGACTTGCAGGTTGATGCACAAAACCTCAAGGTAAGATACAAGGACTTTCTTGGGAGACTCACTATCTCTGAGTAGGATACATGAAGATTTGGATTCACAACATATATCAACAATACACTCTATTGAATAAGGTGTTGAAGCACATTTGACTTGTATGTTTATAACTCACATTGCTTACTTCATCATTCTACACACACTCTTGCAACATACTACATTGATCCTCACATATGCACAATTATAATCTTAGTAAAACCCTAAGAGTAATTGTAATTAAATCCTAACTGTAACCTAACTAAAACCCTAGAACTCAAATTGAACCCTAATCCTAACCCTAGTTAAAAATTAACCCTAATTGAATATAAAATCTAACCATAACCCTAGTTAAGTCCTAATTAAATTTTAATCATAATAGTAATTGTAATTATAATCCTAACTCCAGTTTAATTGTAGCCCCAACTTTTACTGCAACCCAAAACTTTATCACATACAACAATTGAACCCTAAACCTAATCCTAATTAAATCTTAGCCATAATTCAACCCTAAGCATCACTAATTTAACCCCAAGCTAACCCTAACAATAATTAAGCCATAATTCCCTAACCCTAATCGTAACTCCAACCAAACCCTAATCCTAATTGATAACTGCTAACCCTGACTTAACACTAAGTTTAATTGAAATACAACCCTAAATCTAACCCTAATTGAGTGCAAACCCTAACATTAAGCCTAATCAAAATTCAATACTAAATTAACTTGAACCGTAATTAAATCTAAATCCTATAACCCTAATTGAACTCTAAACCTAATTAAACCCATACCCTAATTGAACCCTAGCCCTAACTTGAACCCTTATACTAACTTTGAGCTTTATCTAAGAACCCTAACCCTAACCTTAATTTAATGGTAACCCTAACCCATAACCCAACCTTCACCTTAATTCTAACCCCAAACCTCATCTTGTAATGCTAACTCTCACACTAATCATAATTATAGCCCTAAGCTTAATTAACCACCCTAACCCCAATCCTAATTGAAATCTAACCCTAATAGTAGCACTAATTTTAACACTAATCGTATGTATAACCCTAACCCTATTTGAACACCCTAAGCCTAACCCTAATTGAATCCCAAGCCTAACCCTAATTATAGTTAACCCCAAATTGAACCCTAACCCCAACCTAACCTTAATTGTAATCACAGTCATAACCCTAACCCCAAGCTTTATCATACAATGCTAACCTAACGCTAACCTAATCTTAACCCCAGCCCTAAGATTTATCATAGAATCATTTTCCTAATCCTAACCCTACTTCAGTCTAACCCTAATAAATCATAATTGAGCCTATTGTTAGAGTTAAATTAGGGTTAAATCTTAATGCTAATTAAACCCTATTGTTAGAGATAAATTAGGGTTAGGTTTACGGTTCAATTACAATTGTAGGATAAACCCTAACCCAAATTGAACCCTAATTGTAACCCTAGTTAAACATTAACCCTAATTAAATATAAAATCTAACCATAACCCTAGTTAAGTCCTAATTAAATTTTAATCATGACGCTAACTATAATTATAACCCCAACTCTAGTTGAATTATAGCCCCAACCCTTACTCCAACCCAAAACTTTATCACATACACCAATTGAACCCTAAACCTAATCCTAATTAAATCTTAACCATAAATAAACCCTAAGCATCACTAATTTAATGCCAAGCTAACCCTAACACTAACTAAGCCCCAATTCCCTAACCCTAATCCTAATCCATAACTACTAACCCTGACTTAACAGTAAATTTAATTGAAATACCACCCTAAATCTAACCGTAATTGAATGCAAACCCTAACCCCAAGCTTTACCCTAGAACATAAACCCTAAGCCCAATTAAAATTCAAAACTAATTTAACTTGAACTCTAATTAAATCTAAATCCTAGAACCCTAATTGAACTCTAAACCTAATTAAACCCAAACCCTAATTTAACCCTAGCCCTAACTTGAACCCCTATACTAACCCCAAGCTTTATGTAAGAACCCTAACCCATAACCAAACCTTCACCTTAATTCTGACCCCAAACTTCATCTTATAATGCTAACTCTAACAACTATCATAATTATAACCCTAACCTTAATTGACCACCCCATCCCCAATCCTAATGGAAATCTAACCCTAACTATAGCACTAATTTTAACACTAATCGTACGTATAACCCTAACCCTATTTGAACACCCTAGTCCTAACCCTAATTGAATCCCAAGCCTAACCCTAACTATAGGTGACCCCAAATTGAACCCTAACCCCAACCTAACCTTAATCATAATCATAGTCATAACCCTAACCCCAAGCTTTATCATACAATGCTAACCCTAACACTAACCTAATCCTAACCCTAGCCTTAAGATTTATCATAGAATCCCAATCCTAATCCTAATCCTAGTTCAACCTAACCCTAATAAATCACAATTGAGCCTATTGTTAGAGTTAAATTAGGGTTAAATCTTAATGCTAATTAAACCCTATTATTAGAGTTAAATTAGATTTAGGTTTAGGGTTCAATTACAATTGTAGGATAAAGCTTAAGGTTAGGATTAGGGTTATTATTGTCTTAATATTAGTGTATAAATTTGACATTAATAAAATATTTTAAACAAAAATAGTCAGTCTATATTTCTATTTTTATGTGAAATTAAGTATTATTAGGATTAAAATTCTTAATGTATTAATATTAGTTTATAAATTTGACATTAATGATAAATATATAAAACAAAAACAAGTATTTTAATAACGAATTTGTTTTCTATGTGAAATCAAATATTATTAAGGTTAGAATTATTAATAGGTTTACTAATTAAAAATTATATTACTTTTCTTTGCACCCAAATTATATCATTTCCTAAAATTATACTAAATTGTAACTTTTTAAAAATATTAAATATTTTAGAGTGGGAAGTTTTAAATTGAAATCTCTTTAATAGGTTTGCAAAAGAAACACATCCATATTAATCAAATCAACACAATATTTTTAAAGATTATATTATTTTTCTTTGCATCCAAATCATATCATTTTCTAAAATTATACTAAATTCTCACTTCTTAACAATATTAAATATTTTACATTGGGAAGTTTTTAATTTAAATCTCTTTAATAGGTTTGCAAATGAAACACATCCCTACTTTTGTATTTTTGGGTTCAATTAGATTGTATTATTTTTAAAATCTAAATAATTAATCATATCATAAATAAATAATCAAATCACCACAATATTTTCAAACTTAAATCTCATTCTAAAATTAAATTATTCAGATTAGTTAGATTGTATTATTTTTAAAATATGAATAATTAATCATATAGTAAATAAATAATTAAATCACCATAATATTTTCAAAACTTAAATTTCATTTTAAAATTAAATTAAATTATAATTTTTAAAATTCATAAAATATTAATTATCTAGTTGTTAAATAATTTGTTAAATTATATTGATTATCTAATATAAATGAATTAAATAAAATTACATATTAATTTTAAAATAATTTAACAATTACTAATTGTAGTTTGAGAATAAATTTAAAAAGTAATAATTAAATATAAAAGCAATCTTTCTATTTTCTTTTTTGTTTTTTTGCATGCAAATCATTTCATATTCTAAAATTAAACTACATTATAGTTTTAAAAAAACTATAAAACATTTAGAAGTACAAAAAACTATTATTTATATCTTTTCAATAGGTTGGGAAGGAAATGAATTTCTACTTCTAGACTTTTAGATTTTTTTAGTTCTTTAAATTTGAATGACAAATTATTTAAAAATCTATTAATAAAATCATCATAATATTTTCAAAACCAAAAAGAATAAAAAATTAATTAAAACATTAATACATTAATGAATACAAAAACAATTATCTATATAGAACAACCTTAACCACTACAATCATGCCAGATGGATACAGTTCCTCATAGAAATGACATCAAAAAGGTGAAGAGGTAGATTTTGAAGGATGCCTTCCCCAAGTACAAAAAGAGGAATAAATTTGAAAAATATAAAATAGGATATGGAGTATTTAGAAAAAGCTTTTCAAGAAGAGAAGTACCCTATCTCTCTCTTTATTGACAATGCTCTGCATGAAGAGGACCTGAGAGAGCTTTTGATAAGACAATGATACTTTCATAAAAATGTAAACAACTCACAGCTCATCTTATAGCTTTATTTGCCCAATATAATACACAAGACTGCGATGGAAAAGGTTTGAATAATGAGCATAAATAATAATTTTGTACCTGCATCCAAGAATCAATTCATAACCCAACAAGAACTTGTATGTAAAAAAAATTGAAGATAGTTTTTGAGATCTCACCAGTTTTACATGAAATACCAATATCTGTGTAGAATGTTACATTAGTGATGAATCGCAGGTTTAACCAATTGGCGTAAGTACCATGAGTAAATCTAGTAAATCTTATGCTACCTAGTAAAAGTTATAAGGGATATACAATAGGTAGTCAAGGGCCTCTGGGTCCATATATAACACAGTAGCACTTTGTGGGTATGCAAAAATTACTTCAATTTATACCAATAAGCAAGCCAAGATAACACCCACAAAAGAATAAAGTAAGCAACAATCTCAATCTCAAGTATTTGAAACATCAATCAATCAATCAAAAGAGTTTGAGAGTTACTTAATATAAGATTTGCCATTGTTGACAGATCCAGATTTCTGATTATCAAAACCAGATGAGGATATGCGGATGCCCTCACTTCCTCCATAGAAGAGATATGTGTTTCTATTCTCCCTGAAAGTGGCATGTTTATATTCATGCACTGAGCCTTCCACTCCAACACCCACAATCATGACCACAACTGAAGCCATGAGAAACATCCATGTCGAAGCCATCGGAAGGAAGAGGAAGACTGATGTCCAATGCATATGAATTACCCAGCTCAAGACCTACCCTTGCCCTAAGTAAAGGATAATCATTTTAAGGATTACGCTACCTGTCCCATCCAACACCAAATAGAGATAAAACATGAGTCCCTGGGCCTGGTGTACTCAAATATCCTCGGCTGTATAGAGCGCTTACATGGCATGAGTATTTGGTCGCTCGAGCCAAACATTTCAGCACAACTCTTCAATTATTCAGCACATCATCTCCAATAGTAAACCTGGCATGAAGCTCTGGTTCCCTTTCAATAAATAGAATGTGTAAATTGCATGCAATTCATAACCCTCAAAAGGACAAACAAAATTGTCAGTCACTAATGTTTGCCGTTACAATTGCATGCAATCCATTATTCACTATTAAAGAACTCATGCTCGGCTGCATTGCTATCAACGGTTTCAAATGCAGAAACCATTACTCTGCCAGCGCCAATGTTGTTAGCATTTATTTATTTTCCACTCCTCTGCCAACTCAATTCATGCAATGGGGAATACGGGGAAAAAATATTAACTAAGATTTTGATGTCACTGTAGATCGTCTTGGACGAAATGAATTTAAAAAAAAAAAGATAAAAATGTTAACTAAGTTTTTTATGTCACTGTAGATCATCTCTGGACAAAATGAATTTTAAAAAAAAAGACAAAAATGTTAACTAAGATTTTGATGTCACTGTAGATCGCCTCTCGGTGAAATTAATTCCTCACCAAATCCTTTTTATTCTTTATTCGAGCAGTTAACTGACAGTCTATAGGAATTTCCTTGAAGCCAGCAATTTTCTATTGTTTTTTTACTGCAACGGCCCATCGAGATAGGTTTCAGCCGTTGAAACGTGAAACGACGCTCCTCCATCGCGTTTCTGGTAACATAGTCCCAAACATAAGTGCTTTCTAGATTATCCTCACTTTATGAATGTGAAAAAATCCACTAGTTCAGGTACATTTACTTACATGCAGGTTCGTAACAAAGCCACACAGATTAATATGTGGGAAATCGCCTTAAAAGGACTTTAAGATTTATAAAGTTTATAATATTGTAAATATATATAATTAAAATTAAAAGTAATTAGGAGAACTCATGATATTACGATAACACCACCATAAGCATATAATCTCGTGATGAAATTGCTATATTTTCTTTATAGTCCTTGTTCTCGTATCTGATTCTCCCATAATTTTATACATACCATTATTTCTCTTCACATTAATTCATTTACCCATAAGAACATTTTGTTCAAATCTCATTTCTTACCATTATATAAAGGTATCTACTACTAAATCACCCAAACAAAGCCAACACAAACTATATATCCTGTATGTAATTTCAAAATTGTTTTACAAAACCTTATCCAACATTACTTATAATCTCAAAAACATATGCTTAAAATTGAGATATACAAAATTACAATCACTTCTTTCGAGTTATCTCATATTCTTAGATGAACGGGCTGTCCTCCCCTCAACCAAAATTCATCGCCTAAATAGGACAAGAGGTGATGCACAATGTCACAAATCCTAGAATGAAAGTACAACTGAATATAAGCTTACGAATCCCATACTTCAGACTTTCAAATTCCAGTTTCTTATTGTCATACTCGAATTCCAAGCTGGCGTACATGTCTGGTGATTCTTGAAAAATATAACATTATCTAAACAAACATATAAAAATTATTCAATTTTCTCTTATAAATAGAGGAGTAAGTAAAGGAATTTCCCCTAGCGAATGACTAAAGCCCCTAATAAGTTAACCACCCTTGATAAGTAACCCATGCCATAGAAAAATGGACTAGGATCTTCAACAAGATGATCTATGATAGAACCATGGAAATCAAACTTTCTTCCTTGGTCATTGGTGTTGCCCAGTTTATCCCAGTGCAGGGCAAGCGCCATTCTGTAAAAACATGCCCAAATAAATATAATTATGAAAGTATAACAAAGAGAGCATAAAAATAAAGAGAACAGTTGAAGAAAGTATAAGAGTCTAACTTGTATTTCAAACAATCCAACAATTTACAAATGCAGTACTGTTTGCAATGAACAGCTTCATATTTATAGTGGAGCTTGGAAACTTCTAGTAATCTAAAGACTTCTATAGTTGGAATGTTCTTTTTATGAATAAATTCTAGCTGTTTTAATATTTTGGAAAATTCTTACATTCTAGAAACTTCCTTACATTCTAGACAATCTTACTTCTTGATATTCCCCTTAAGATTGGATAGAATATTACAAAAAAGATACAAAGGAGGGGAGAAGAGGAGAACATGATAACACTATCCCCCCTTAATGTTCACCTTTTGAATCCAAATTGCTTCATTTCCTGCTTCTTTTGTTGCTCTATATTTTGCTCCAGAAGAAGACAATGATGTAGTTGTTTTATTTTTGCTACTCTGTATAATAGGACTTGATCCAAGATGAAAATCATAGCCTCCAATAGATTTTTGGTCATCTATATCACCACCTCAATCTGAATCATATTCTTCTATCATAGCTTGTTCCCATTCTTTCTTTCCTCTAGCTTGCTCATATAAAATTGGATCATTAATTTGTAACACTTTGGCCATAAAAGCACTACCATTCCTTCCTTGATGTTTTGATCCTTGCCCATATATATCTTCAATGCTCCTTGTCTTTCATCTAGCTAAAAAGTCTTCTTCTTCATCATCACTACCTATAGAAAATGGTTGGTTAGAAAGATTAGTTGTTTCATTTTCAATGGTATTGTCATCATTTGTAGAACTGCACAACTCATCCTCATCAATATTTCCTTGTAAAATATCTGAAAGGTTGGAAGCATTTGCTATTGTGGAATGAGAAGTGGGTATAAGTTGTGATTTTTCATCAAACTTTACATCTCTACTAACAAAAATCTTTTTTGTTGCCAAATCATATAATCTGTAAGCCTTTGATTCTTCACTATAACCCATAAACAAACACTTATGACTTTTTGGTTCTAACTTTTTTCTCTTTTCATCAGGAATGTGTGCCCAAGCAAGACAACCAAACACTTTAAAATACCCAACATGAGGCTTTCTTCCACTCAATGCTTCTTCAGGAGTAACATATTTGAGGGCTTTAGTGGGAATTCTATTCACAATATGTGCAGCACAAGAGACAACCAAACCCCAAAATTTATTATCCAAACTTTTAAAATGCAACATACAACAAGCCATTTCTAGAAGAGTTCTATTCATTCATTTAGCCACCCTGTTTTGTTGAGGATTATAAGGAACTATTCTTTGCACATTAATACCATGATTTTCAGAAAATGATTTAAATGCATAATTACAATATTCACCCCCATTATCCATCCTTAAGCATTTAATTCTTTTCCCACTTTGATTTTCAACTAATGTCTTAAACTTTGAAAAAATTCAAATCACTATGAATGAGTTGTAGTGGATGATTAGCTCTCCATACTTTACCTGAATCAAAAGGATCTCGATGATGTTTCCCTAACACACACCCTTCACAAACACCTTCAGAAGCTGAATTTTTTGTTAATCCTCTAACCATATCCATTCTAATCATCTCTTGTAATTTTCTATAATTTATATGTCCAAGTCTAGCACGCCAAAGCTTTGACATATAATCATTTTGAGCAATAAAACCATGAGAGAGTGTGTATTTATCAACAAACCCCACAAATTTAAATAGACTCTCTCCATAATCAACTCTACCAATAGCAATTATATTGGTTGGGTCTTTTCTATCTCTAACAATAACTTGATCAGCATTGACAAAAAAATCATATTCAGCCTAAATTATTTTATATACTAAAATAAGATTTACCTCTAATCCTTTTACCAATAAAACATTTTTCAAAGTCCCATTTGCCACATTAATAGTTCCTGTTCCTAAAACTAGAAGCTTCATTTTATTACCAATAGTTATTTCTTGATTTTAATTTGTTTCTTCATTAAAATCAACAAATAAAGATCTATCTCTAGTCATGTGATAAGATGCTTCTGAATCTAGAATCCATTCTTTATTAAAATCTGAAGCAAAATAACCCCCTTTAACAATGGATTTATCTTTTCCTTGCTTTTGAAAGGACACAACCGGAAAACTATTTTGATCCATCTTGCCATCATTAAACCTTTCTTGCTTAGGCTTATATTGTTGCCTCTCATTGTCCCTCTTCTTCAAACAAAACTTCTCAATGTGATTCTCACCTCCATAATACCTACAAATAATGGGTTTTCTTCCAACTTGGTTTTCTACACCATCATTTCTAGAAAAGTGGTTAGAGCCATCATCATTTTTAGACTTATTTTTCCAATTCTTTTTTCCATCAAAATTTTTAGAAAATTTACTTTTAGCTACATATGCATGATTCTTCTTAATATATCCTTCTTTAATAAGTTGAAATTCTTCATCTAAAATTGACTTACAAAATTGATCAAAAGTTTGTTGGGGGGGTTTTGGGATTTAGTTGAAGAACCATTTTCCTTGATTCCTTAAATACCTTGTATGGCTGGGGAAGTTTACTTTCAATCATTGCAATCAATTGAAAATCCTTTTTTGCATATTCAACACATATTTTTTTCAATTGAGCATTTAAAAATGTAACTTCATTGAAGTAATCGATCATTTTTTCAAAATCAGATGGATCTAAATTCACCAATTTTTCTTGTATACTAAACATGCTAACAATATCTGCATCTTTATAATCTTTTTCTAAATTCTCCCACAATTCTATTGGATTATCAACATCAACAAATCTTCTATTCAGATTGGGGCTCAAACCTTTACCAAAATACCTCTTGCTTGCTCCAATTTACATTTCCACAACTCTTTTTCTTTGTTAGTTTGGGGTTCTC
Organism: Sequoia sempervirens; assembly: GCA_007258455.2. Lineage (NCBI taxonomy): Eukaryota > Viridiplantae > Streptophyta > Pinopsida > Cupressales > Cupressaceae > Sequoia > Sequoia sempervirens. The sequence goes on along the minus strand of VDFB02049217.1, from coordinate 29,850,472 downwards.
CAATTTCCTTATTCACTATCCTCCATAGAGCCTTTTCTCTCAAAACATTCTTGACTGCAATCTTCCAATTTGCAAAACCACTTCCATCAAAGATAGGAAAAACTTCATTTGAAGAGCCCATGTTAGCCACAAAATAAAATAATTCTTCAAACAAATATTACTCCAGCAATATAACAACCCTACAACCAAATATCTTTCCAACAATATATCAGCCCTACAAATGAACCATTTCCTAAAATATATCTGCCCTACAAACAAATCACTCTAGCAAAATATTTCTAGTTGAACCTCTAAATGAATCCGGCTCTGATACCATGTAAAAACAGACTTGAAAAAATATAATTATGAAATAATAGTCATAAACAATGCAAAAAATAGGGTAGAAGAGTGCATAAAAACAAAAAGAACAACTGAAGAAAGTATAACAGTCTTACTTGTATTCTAAACAATCCAACAATTTACAACTGCAGTACTGTTTGCAATGAATAACTTCATATTTATAGTGGAGCTTGGAAACTTCTAGTAATCTAGAGACTTCTATAGCTGGAATGTTCTTTTTATGAACAACTTCTAGCTGTTTCAATATTCTGAAAAATTCTTACATTCTAGAAACTTCTTTACATTCTAGACAATCTTACTTCCTAACGCATTCCATATTCCTAACATAAACTATGTTTGCATTCCTTCATATTATAGTACAGTATGGTCAATATCATTACAGAAATTTTTATAAACAACAAAATGGCAACTGCACGATGGCAAAATATATGTAGACCAATTGAAACTTAAAAGAATTTTTTTTATGTACACGGATTCTTAAAAAAGACTTTCATTGTAAACACTATGCCAATAATTATTTCTGTTAACTATGCATGCACATTCAAATAAGTTTAAAATACTTTGAAAATATGTACGTTTTCAATGAGAAATCAAATATTGTAAACAAAATACTTCTTGTCATCTGCAAAAGAAAAACATATATATGTTAGGATTTAGGTGTCATCAACCTCGTAAATCCTTTATTTTATTATTCTCCTAAAGTGTTTTGTACATTTACCCATAAGAGGTGAAACTATTTGACCAACAATGGTGAAAGAGACTATGTAAATGTAGTGTTACTGTTACTATGTATTGCTGCCTATTGTTTGGTGAAACCATGGTGGTTTTCATCCTCACAAATCTCTATAAATTGGGGCCTTGAGCTAGAGTTATTAAGATTGAAGAATTCAGTTTTGCAGGGTAACAGGATGCTGCTAGATTTTATAGGAATTGATAAGAGAAGTATATTGCTGCATATAATATTTCAGATTATTAGTAATATACTTTCCTTTCTTTCGGTGGTGGAGTTTTTTTTCCCTTTAGGGTTTCTCCACGTAAATTTGTTGTTGCATGTGTTATATTGTTCTATCTCTCTCTCTCATTCTTTCTTCACACTAAGGCTAAGGTTAATCTACATATTTCAAATTTGCATTCACACATTTAAGTTCATATTGCAAGCTTTCTTCTCCTTGTTTTTCAACATTTGGTATCAGAGCTAACGGTTATGTTAAGGAAGGGACGTTTTCCTTTTAAAGTGTTGAAGGCTTTTTGCTACAGTGGGAGCTTTTGTGTTGGTTTTGTAGATTTGTGAAAGATTGCATACCATGGCCTCCACCTCTCATCTAGATATTGAGAAGTTACAATGGAACTAGTTACAAGATGTGGAAGTTGAAAGTGGAGGATCTTCTTCAGGAAAGAGATCAGTGGTTACCAGTTTCAGTTGAAAAAAAGCCATCTACTTCAACCTTGTCGGATGAAGATTGGAATAAGTTAGACAAGAAGGCTCGAGGTACAATTCGGTTGTGTCTCACAGATTTTGTCCTCCTGAATGTCTCTTCAGAAGACACAGCATACAAGCTTTAGAGGAAGATAGGTGAAATCTACCAAACTAAGAGTTTGTCTAACAAGTTGTATCTCAAAAGATGTTTGTATTCATTAAAGATGAAGGATGGTGAATCTATTGCTGAACATTTGAATGCTTTTAATTTGATTATAAGTCAGCTTGCATCTATTGATGTTAAAATAGAAGATGAGGATAAATGGATTTTATTGATTTGCTCTTTGCTAGAATCTTGGGAAAATTTAGTTATTGCTATAACAAGTGGTGGTGCAGAACCTAAGATGGATACTATTATTCCCATACTTCTTTCAGAGGAGATGAGGAGAAAGACCATGCGTAGTGGCTCCCAAGATGCCTTGCATGTGCAAGGTAGGCCCAAGGAGAAAGAGCCTTAAGGGGATAAGAAGAAGGATAAGTCTAAAGGATGATCCAAGACCCCTGGAAAGAGCAGAGTGAAGTGTTGGAACAGTGATAAACAGGGACATGTGAAGAAGAAATGTAGAAACAAGAAAAAGAATGTAGATTCCTCCACGGAAAAGTCCTCTGATAATGGTGATTCTGATGCCTTGATTATTTTAGCTAACACAGTTTGTAATGATTCTTGGCTTATTGATTCAGGTGCTTCCTTCCATATGACTCCTCATAAGGAGTGGTTTTCTACATACAAAGAATATGATGGAGGAGAGGTCTTCATGGGTGATAATAGCTCACAAAAGGTTATTGGTAAAGGAAAGGTAAAGTTGTGTTTCAATGATGGGAGGGTTAAAACCCTTGATGATGTTTTACATATTCTAGGACTTACAAAAAGTTTAATTTTAGTTTCCAAGTTGAATGATTCTAGGATGCATGTGACATTTGACAAGTTTGGTTGTAGGATGGTAAGGGGAAGTTTGGTGGTTGCTAAAGGATCTCAGATAGGGAATTTATTTATGCTTCATGCCTCTACTTTTTGTAACTCCTCTTTTGTAACTAGCACTAAAAATGCATGTATGTTGTGGCACCATAGATTGGGTCACATTGGTGAAAAAGGTCTTAGGACCATACTTGATAAGAAACTAGTAGACGGTATTTCTGATTATTCTGTTTGTAAAAATGATTTTGTGAGGATTGTGTGTTTGGTAAACAAAACATATTATCATTTCCTAAAGGAATTAATAAAGCTAATGGATTGTTAGAACTTATTCATTCGGATGTGTGTGGTCCAGTGGATACAGATTCTTTGGGTAGATCTCGTTATTATGTTTCCTTCATTGATGATTACTCAAGATATACTTGGATTTATTTTATGCATACAAAATGTGAAGTTTTCACCAAATTTAAGGAATTTAAGGCATTGGTTGAAAAGCAAACAGATTATAAGATAAACATAAATTGAGATCTAACAATGGGGTTGAATATTGTTCTAATGAATTTGATGATTTTTGAAAACATGCAGGAATTGTTAGGCAAAAGACCACCTTACACACCCCAACAAAATGGGGTAGTAGAAAGAATTAACCGTACATTAATGGAAAGAGCTAGGAACATGTTAAGTAGGGCTAAGTTAGATAAATGCTTTTGGGCAGAAGCTATTGGTACTGCTTGTTATTTAATTAATAGATCTCCTTGTAAAGCTCTTGTTGATAAAACTCCTTATGAAATGTGGTTGGGTAGAAAGCCTTCAGTTTCACATTTAAGGGTCTTTGGTTGTAAGGCTTTTGTTCATGTGCCTCAGGAGAAGCGGTCTAAATTGGATCCCAAATCTCAGAAATGCATCTTTGTAGGTTATGGTGAAAATGTTAAAGGTTATAAACTTTGGAGTCCACTAACTCGGAAGATGATATTTTCTAGAGATGTTATTTTCAAGGAATTTAGAGCTAACTCTGAAGATGTGCAACCAAAGGAAAAGTCAAAGACAGTGCATTTTGAAACTAAGCAAGAAGATGCACATGAGGAAGAACAAAGAGATGGACAAGAAGATGGAGAAGAAGAAGAGAGTTTTGAAGAATCTGTTGTAACAGAAGAAGTTGAAAACAATGAGGATGAACATGAGGAGGAACCTCTTACTCCACCTTTGAGAAGATCCACAAGACAATGAAATCTAGTTGACAGGTATAGCCCACCTAATTTTTGTTGTAAATTTTCTTTGTTATGTACTGATGATGAACCTAGATCTTTCAGGGAGGCTCTCTCTTCAGAAGAATGTGAGTCTTGGATGCAGGCCATGCATGATGAGATGATGTCATTGTAAAACTGTGACACCTGGGATCTTGTTAGTTTTCCCTAAGGAAGAAAGGCCATTGGTTGTAAGTGGATATATAAAAATAAGTTTGGAGTAGACGGAAAGTTGGAATGGTACAAGGCCAGATTAGTGGCCGAAGGCTACTCCCAAAGAGAGGGAGTTGATTTTAGTGAAATATTCTCTCCTATTGCTAAGTTAACTTCTATTAGATTCCTTTTATCCAGTGTTGTTGCTTATGATTTAGAAATAGAACAAATGGATGTTAAAACTGCTTTCTTGCATGGGGATCTAGAGGAAGAAATTTATATGTAACAGCCTAACGGTTTTGTTGTGAAAGGAAAAGAACACTTGGTTTGTAGGTTAAAAAGATCTCTATATGGTTTGAAACAGTCACCTAGGATGTGGTACCAGAAGTTTCATGCATTTGCATTAAATATGGGTTTTGTTAGAAGTGAAGAGGATCACTGTGTTTATTTTAAAGTTATTGATGATCAAATATTGATTATTGTCTTATATGTCGATGATATGTTGTTCATTGGTAACAATAAGGAAATGATTAGGGAATTTAAAACTCAACTTTCTGGCACATTTGATATGAAAGATTTAGGGGCTGCTAAATATATTCTTGGGATGGAAATCATTAGGGATCGAGTTCATAGAAAGCTTTGGTTAAGTCAGAGTAATTATGTTAACACTATTTTGTAAAGGTTTAATATGCAGGACTATAAACTAGTAAATATTCCATTTCTTGTTGGTACTAAGTTGAGTTTAGACATGTGTCCTAAATCGGATGATGATATTGATGAAATGTCTAAAGTTCCTTATGCTAGTGTTGTCAGTAGTTTAATGTATGCAATGGTTTGTACTAGACCAGATATAGCCCAAGCAGTGGGAGTTCTAAGCAGGTTTATGTCTAACCTTGGTAAAGAACATTGGACTTATGTTAAAAGGGTATTTAGTTATTTGCAAGGCACTTCTTATTACTGTTTGGTTTATCATGGTACTGAAAATGTTGATAAGTAATTGGACATACAGGGTTTTGTTGATGTAGATTGGGCAGGTGACTTGGACAGTCGAAGGTCCACTAGTGGCTATGTGTTTACTTTGTTTGGAGGAGCAGTGAGTTGGATGGGTAAAAGACAACCTACAATTGCTTTGTCTACCACTGAAGCAAAGTATATGGCTGCTACACATGCCTCTAAGGAGGTAGTTTGGTTACAGAGACTTGGTAATGGTATTGGTTTTGATTGCAGGATAGTGAGGATCGGATGTGATAGTCAAAGTGCCATATGTTTGGCTAAAAACCCTATGTATCATGATCGTACTAAGCATGTTGATGTTCAGTATCACTTTGTGCGAGAAATGGTTGAGAATGGACAAGTATTGATTGAAAAAGTTGATACTTTGGATAATGTTGAAGATTCTCTTATGAAGCCAGTTACCATAGAAAAGTTCTCTTGGTGCAGAAAGGCCATGGGTCTTGATCACTGTACTTAATTCTATGTAATTGTAGCTCTATGGGTGTAATTTACAATGTATGATGTCAAGTGGGAGAATGTTAGGATTTAGGTGTCATCAACCTTGTAAATCCTTTATTTTATTATTCTCCTAAAGTGTTTTGTACATTTACCCATAATAGGTGAAACTGTTTGACCAACAGTGGTGAAAGAGACCATGTAAATGCAGTGTTACCATTACCGTTTATCCTTTTGGAAAAGGAAAAATTAGCTAGGCGTCCCACCTTGGAATCTTCTAAAATAAGGTTGTTGGGTCAAAATAAGGTGTTGTAAGAGCATCTATGACATGCATGCAATTTTCATAAGATGCTATGACAGTATGACATATTCCCTATGACAGAATATGCTATTTTTAGACCTAGGCACCCATGCAGGAAAGATGCCTTATGACAGCTGTAAGAGCATCTGTAAGAGGCTATTTTTAGTATTTTTTGACCATTTCAAGGAGGGAGGTGTGGTTTTTTCTAGGTGGTATTGCTGCCTATTGTTTGGTGAAACCATGGTGGTTTTCATCCTCACAAATCTCTATAAATTGGGGCCTTGAGCTAGAGTTATTAAGATTGAAGAATTCAATTTTGCAGGGTAACAGGGTGCTGCTAGATTTTACAGGAATTGATAAGAGAAGTATATTGCTGCATGTAATATTTCAGATTATTATTAATATACTTTCCTCTCTTTTAGTGGTGGAGTTTTTTCCCTTCGAGGTTTCTCCACGTAAATTTGTTGTTGCATGTGTTATATTGTTCTATCTCTCTCTCTCATTATTTCTTCACACTAAGGCTAAGGTTAATCTACATATTTCAGTTTTGCATTCACACATTTAAGTTCATATTGAAAGCTTTCTTCACCTTGCTTTTCAACAATATATACTGTACCAAATATGCAAGACTACGAGAATAGAGTCTTTAACATACATATACTATCCCAAATATGCAAGACTACGGGAATAGAGTCTTTTCCTACAAAATAAAATTTTGAGCCTCTTCTATGACTATTAAGATACAAAATTTTTCAATGGGGACTGGTTATTCCTGATGGAATCGACAAGACCTTCTAGAAATTCTAATTATGTTGCAAGCAACCAATTCATCTTTTGGTACATGTGGTTTTGTTTAAGCTTGGGTTACATTACTAGATGAGAATGGCACCTGACCCTTTGAGCAATTATCGCCTCAAGCTTTTTTGGCCTTAGGATTTTTCTTAGTACATGCCTATTGTTCTCTCTGCTACAGCTTTTATTGAGCCTAGGGCTTCTCCAGGCTGCTCGGATTATAGTTAGGGAAAAGGATACATGTGGTAGTTGGCTTCTTCAGGGTATTGGAAGCCCGAACAAGATGTAGGGCATATCACTCTCTAAAATTTGGTACCCCTATCTCAAAAATGAGATTTACTGAACTCGCTCGGTGTGACACACCTTCTAAAGCCATCACAACCATTGCAATATATCCTTTTAACCTCCACTCAAGCCCTATCTCATTTCTTCTTTCTCCTTGGCGCATAGGATCCTAAAACAAATTCTTTTTGCTCTTTCCTTCCTCACCTTCTCTGCCTCTTAACTCTCTTTTGAGATTAAAAGGGACGTTATTCATGTCTGCAGTGAAAAAGCTAGAGCGAATCTATTGGTGGATTATTTCCAAAAGCTATGTCATGTTTTTAATAGAATGCAATTGGGAGAATAGCATAAAAGGATGTATATAGAACACATAAACATTCAAGACCGACAATATATTTTCCTATTGATTCATTTACAAATCATGGGCATGTCACTATATTCATAAGGTATTAATATACACAATAAATTTCATTTCATATTTTCAAAAAGAGAAAAATATATTCATAAATGGACACACACATTTCTTAAACACACCATTTTTTAGGGTCGTTCAAACTACCCAGAAAACCGTTGTTTCTTTCCCAGGTAGGTCAATAAAGGACTAATTATGACTTCTGATTGCACTGTCCCCACTATCAGAATATTCCTCTTCATATTCCCCTAGATTTCATGTATATCTAAACATAGCCCAGGAGTATTTTCATTATTATGATATGGGTATGTGCAGGATCATGATGGGCCAAAAAGTGGCAATATGATGGGTACGTGGCTGACAATTTTTTTTACCCAAAATTGATGAAACGAAAAGGGTTTTTAAAGGAGATTCTCAGCTTTCCACCGATATAAATTATACTTTAATTTTAATTTAATAAGTAATTTTTATTCATTTTCTATTCAAATTATGACTAAAATCTTGATTGATAGACTGATTGAAAAACATCAATAGCTTTCAAATGGTAACATATTTTTTGAATCTAAAAGATGTGTCACATTCTATGCTTCATATACTATAGGATTAAAAAAAGAAAAATTGAATTTCATGAAGTTTTGACCAAATTAAGGTGGTTAGACATAAGAGTTTTTTTATATTTTTAAAATTTGTAATAAAAAACTCATAATTAATTGTTTACTTTGAAAAAAATTACAAAAAAATATGCATCATATTGGGACATGAATCCTCTACTTAGTTCTAAAATCTTATAAAAAAATATTATCATTTTATTGTGGTTAGGGTGGTCAAACAAACACCTACTTATTTTTTCCCTAAAATTTAAATACTACTGCATTGAAATTTCAATTTTTTACCAAATAGATTTTTTTAAAAAAACAAACCTAGTAGTTTAGAAACTACATTCAATTTGCTATAGATTCTATTCTTACATATTTTTGAAATAATATAGATAACTTATTCAAATTTTTATGTCAAGTTGCTTAACTCTAATTTTTCTATTTTTTTGCCACTTAAGGGCCTATTTTTTCCATGATGATCCTGCACATACCCATATGTTATAATTGTTGTAGCGCTTGAAACCTGTGCCTTAGCAGGGGTTCAAAGATTGTGAGGTTTGTAGGGATCATTTCTTCACACCCCCAGACATTCCCACCACAACCTCCATTTCTTGCTTCAGATGTTCGCTATGCGCCACACTACATGCTTTACATACCCGTCATACTTTCCCATCAAATTTATCATTCCGGAAGAGAGATAGTAACACGATGGTTATCATTTAATTATGATGGATGACATCCAAAATTTGTAAAGTTTTAGTATTGAAAATTAGTTTCAATAGACTGAAATATATACTAGCTCTTGCACCCCAATAAGGTGTAATACTTATGTTGATACGCTGAGCCCACATTATTTATAGCCGTGAAAAGCAATCAATGACATGGAGAAAGCAGTGATCTATCTCACCTATCCCTCTCTACCTCTCCCTCCCTCACTCCCCCTTCTCTTTCCCTCTTGCTCTCTCCTTCCCTCTTTATTTCTCTCTATATCACATATCCCTCTCTACCTATCCCTCCCTCCACCCCACCTATTTCTCTCTCTCCTTCCCTCTCTACTTCTCTCCCTCTCTCACTTATTCCTCTCTACCTCTCCTTCTCCCTCTAATTCTCTATATCTCCTCTATCCCTCTCCACCTCTACCTCCCTCTCTCTCACTCTCTTTGGTTCTCTCTTTCCTTCTCTACTTCTTTCTATCCCATCTCTCTCTCCCTCCCTATCTCTATCTCACTTATCCCTCTCTACCTCCCTCTATCCCTTTACCCCCTCTCTCTCTTTCTCTATCCTTTCCTCTCTACTTCTTTTCCCTCCTCTCTCTCTCTTCTTATCTTCCCTCTCTACTTCTTTTCCCCCTCTCTCTCTCCCTCTCTACTTCTTTACCCTCCTCTCCAATTCATTCCAAAAAACAACACTTCCTATACAACTTTAGTTTTTCATTTTTCTATTTGTTTATTGTTTAGAATTTATAACACAAAACAAATTTTAATTTTTTTAAAAAATTATTATATTATTTTATTTAAAAAATCTTTTTTATTTTATTTATTATAGAAGTTATTATATAGATTACTATTTCTTTTTGTTATTATATAAATTATTTTATTTGTTTTTATTTATTTTATTTATTTATTTTTATAGTATATATAAATTATTTTGTAGTTAAATAGTTATTTTATTTATTATATAAATTTTATTTTTATTAAAAAATTATTATATTATGAATTAAGCTTCTCACTAATGTTGTCATATACGGCGAGTTAGTAAGAGAGAAATATTATTTTAAAGTGATAAATGCATTCCATCAGTCCACCCACTTATAAAAGTCTCCTAAGTTACTTCGCCATTAAATTACACAAAGTAGCATTTAAAATATACAAACCACGTCAGCCGCAATTATATGGTATCTAATATGTGGGGTTCCCTGGCATCAAACTGGGGGAAATGCCGGTGGGGTTCCCCCACGTATAATATCCTATTGGTTAAATATATTGTGTGACAGTTATTTATTTAAAGATATTGTTTAAATATTGAAATGTATATTATAACAGTTGTATATGATTTAATTAGTTTGCTTAAAAGATTACCTTTAAAAAAATATGTCTAAATAAGGTCATATGACTACTAAATTTAAACTTTAGAGGGGGATATTGAAATTGTGCAAGTACAGCTCACTTTAAATTTTTCATATTTTATGATTTCTATCTTTTTCATTTATTTTTATACTTAATAAATTATAAATAGATTATAAATAATTATTAAAATAAAATCAAAGATTTCTAATTTAAAATTTTGAATGAGTACACATATTAAAATCATAAAGTTTTCATAGTCCATGATAATCAAGTGAGCTATTTCTTGAAATTATGCCAATTTTTGTATATCAATTTTTTGGATTTGAATCATACTCCATGATCCATCATTAGGGTGATATGTAAACAAAAGAGAGAGAGAGAGCATATCATCTTGATCATTTTCTCTCTCAGGATCATGGATCATTCTCTCTCTTTTTCTTGCATATTATCTTACTGATGGATCATGGAATATGATTTGAAAAGTTGATATAAAAAATCTGACATAGTTTCAATCTAAAAATAGTTCATTTGACTAACATGGACTATGGAAACTTGCTTTTAATCAATACCCTTCATGAGAGGGACTTTTCTTCAATTCCACTCTCTCTCTCTCTCTCTCTTTTGCTTGCATATCATCCTAATGATGTATCATGAAGTGTGACCTGAAATGTTGAAAGAAAAAAAAAATTGACATAGTGTCAATCCTAAAATATTTCACTAGAAGTACACATATATAATCTCCTTAAAAATATTACAATCTTCTTTTTTATTTTCTATATTATATTAGTTTAATTTCAATATAATGTAAATTATATCATAAGAAAAAAATAAAAATAGTTCAATATTATTTTATTTTTTGTAACAATTAGATGGTTGGCAAAGAATTTGGTTAAAATTAACTTTTACTAAATGAAAGATTAGTAGTGCTCTAAATAAATTAGATCATAGTAGTACCTCAAACAACATCTCATAGCAATGGATACCTCTAACTTATCATCAAATCTTAACTTAAACCAAAAACAATTATTTATACTCATTATATTTCAAACTTCTATTTTTAACAAATTACTAAAAACAATATAAAAATATAAAAAATACATAACAAAAAATTCAAAAACCAAATCATTAAAGTAACAAAAGAAAAATCTAGACAATAGGATTAGTTCACATGAACCTTCTTTGTAGATGCAAGTCGGACAAGTGGAACAACTTAATCCAGCCCAAAGAGTCAGTCTTTAGTGCTTGGGACAACTCATAACTCTCCCTGATTTGGTGGGCTGCTATTCAACCTTTTTCACCGATCCATCAGTGATGTCGCCTTCTTCATACTAGAATTCCCCCCCACCTGGCACTCTATTTCCTCCCACCCAAGGCTGATCCCATCGATCAGGACTTCTTTCTTAGGCGGCTTCACCCATTGCCTAAGCTTTGAACTCAAAAATGACTTTAGGTAGCCTAGATCATGGATTCAACTCCAAATTTACCTGCAATTTGAATGAGGATATGTTGCACATCACACAAAAAATTATAAAAGATCTTGTCTTGTAAAAAGTTAAATTATAGATTTTTAGACTAAACTCTTTGTACCTCTTCATTATTTCCATTTACTATTCATGTACATTCAAATAAGTTTAAACTAACATATATATATTTAATAATATATATAAAATATGTCAAGAGATATCCTTCTGGAGGCATCTATTGCACTTTTTAATTCAATTTCTCACATAAAAGTGCAATATATGCCTCAGAAGGATATCTCTTAGCATATTTTATATATATTATTAAATATATGTATGATAATAGCAATCACGACACATGTAATATCTTAAATAAATTATTTTTTATATTTATATATTTTATATTAAATTATTATAATAATTAATATATTATAATATGACAGTATAATATTTGTAATTCAATTTTTAAAAATAATATATAATTTAATATTTAAATGTTAAGTTAAAATATGTAAATATATTTTTAGTATATTTATAATATTATAATAAAAAACATTATATCATCAATATTTAGTTAGGATTATTTAAAAATTATCTAGTTAGGATTAGAGTTAGTATAAGGATAAGGATTACAATTCAATTAGAGTTAGGGTTAGTATTACGGTTACCTAGGGTTAATATTAATATTACATTAGGGTTAGGGTTAGATTTTAAGTAGATTTAAATTAGGGTTTAATTAGGGTTAGGTTAGATTTTCAATTACTGCTTAATTACAGTTCAATTAAGGTTTAGTTATGGTTGGAGTTAGTATCAAGATAACAATTATAATTAGTGTTAGTGATACAATTAGAGTTAGGGTTAGGGTTAAGGTTGAGGTCAAAATTATGCTATTTCCCTAACCCTAGTTGAACTGCAATATTAATCCTAACCTATCGCTAATACTAACTTTGACCCTAATACTAACCCTGACCTTATTTGAAACCTAACCCTAACCCTAATTAAACTCTAAGTGAACTTTAACACTAACCATAATTAAATTGTAACCCTAATTAAACCTTAACACTAATTTAATACTAACAAAAATACTTACCCCAATAGTAATCCTAACCCTAAAACTAATTCAACCCTAATTTTACCTTAACCCAAATTAAACCAAGAACATAAATAAACCCCCAGTTCAACCCTAATTCTAATTGAATCCTAACCCTAACACTAACCCTAATTAAATCATAATTCATTCATAATCCTAAGTATACCCTAACCCTAATTTAATACTAACACTAATCTTAAGCCTAATACTAATTGAGCCCTAACCCTAATCGAACAGTAATCCCAAGCTTCATCATAGAACCCTAACCTAAATATTTATTTTATAAACTTAATTGAGCCCTAACTCTAACCTAAATTAAACCATAACCATTACCCTAAAACTAATTACACCCTAACCCTAATCCTAACTCTAAATCTAACCCTAATTGAACTCAAATCCTAACCCTGACTCTAATTAAACCTTAACTATAATTGTACCCTAACCATAATTGGATCCTAATTGAAGCCTAACCCTAATTATACCATAACCCTAGAATTTAACCCTATCCTAATGCTAACCATAATTGAACTATAATCCTAATTAAACCCAAACCATAACTGAAACCCTAATTAAATCCTAACCCTAAATTTGACCTCAAGATTTATTTTAAAACTTTAACCCTAATTTAACCCTAACCCTAACCCCAACCTTTTCCCTAATGTTAACCCCAAGATTTATCTTAGAACCCTAATCCAACCTTAGCCTTAATTAATTTTTAATCCTAACCTTAATTCTACCCTAACCCTAACTATAACCCTAATGATAATTCTAACTATATTCATAATTTTAATTTTAATAGTAACCCTAATTTTAATGGTAACCTTAATTTTAATTGTAATACTAATTGAACCCTGACCCTTATTAAAACCTAACCCTACCTGAACAATTACCCTAGGAGCCTAAAATTAATCCTAACCCTATCCCTAATTGTTCCTAACTTTAATTGAATCCTAACCTTAGTTGAGTCCTAACCCTAACCCCAACCTTAATCCTAACCTTTTCCCAAAGCTTTATCCTATAACCCTAACCTAACTGTAACCCTAGTTAAACCCTAATCATAATTGAATATAAACCCTAGTCTTAATGCTAATTAAATCCTAATTGAATATTGACCCTTACCGTAATTGTAACCCTAACCATAGTCATAGTTATATTCTAACCCCAACCCTTACCTTGATCCAAATCTTTATCCTAGAACTCTAATCCTCATTTTAGACATCAAATGAATCCTGACCTAACCATAGTTGAATCTTAACCATAATAAAACCCTAACCCTAATACTAATTAATCTCCAACCCTAACCCTAACCCTAACCCTTACTCTAACCCTCACCCTAATATTAACTTGCAGCTCCTAATCCAAACCCTAATTGAACCATAATCCTAACCCTAACCCTAATTTTGAACCATAATCCTAACCCTAACCCTAAATCCCTATTTGAACTATTACCCTAACGTAACATTAACCCTAACCATAACCCTAATTGTGTTGAACCCTAATTGAATTATAGCCTAGCCCTACTTGAATTCTAACCCTAAATGAACCCTAATCCTAGCCCCAATCTTTATCTTACAAACCTTACCCTAATCTAACCTTAATTAAATCCTAACCCTAATTAAAGCATAACCCTAATTTAAGCATTACCTTAATTGAACACTAACCAGGCTGAGGCAAGAAGTTGGGTACACAAAAAGCTCAAAAAGTGGAAATGTTTTTGCTATTTTTCAGAATTTGTCACATTTGGACTAAAAATTTGAGGCACTTACACAATTAATATTAAAAAAAGTCAGTAATATGAAATCTATAATTTTGAATCTAGTTTCTAAATATGTAAATTATTAAAATACCCTGATTATAGAAATTAAATTTTGATAGGGATCTATAAAAACCACTTTTTAAAAGTCCCTATTTTTTTACCATATCAAGCAGGTGTACGGACAACACTTTTTGAACCAAATAAAATTATTTTGCTAATTCCTTTTGGGAAATGCGAGATAACATGAAGTTTGATGTGGATTTTTTTTTGTAAGTTTTGGTTGAATATTATTTTTTTATTAATTTTTTATTGGCCTTAATTGATGTTTTTTAAAATCAACGTGTACAGACAACATAATTGGACCTAAACAAAATATTTTTTAACTCTTTTTTTTGCATTGTGTAGAGAATTTTCTGAAGTTTGATGCCATATAATTTTTTTTACAAGAAACTTAACCAATAAAAAGTTATTAAAAAACCAAAAAAACCTAATATTTCGAGTTTAAGGACTAGTTTGCTTAGAAATTAATTAAAAATAGCAAACATAATCTAATATTAAAAAATATATATATTTAGAAAGTAGACATTGTGTTCTCTAATGGGTTTTAAATTTATAGATTCATTCAGAAAAAAAGTCCATCAGCTATGTTGTCAAAGTTGGACATTCTTCTTCAATCTGCCTTAGTTTTTTAGTTGCAGGTCAAAGGCTAAGGCTCGGATTGCCAAGCCTAAAACCAAGGTTGGATGTGGTGTAGAAATTCAATTTTTAAATAATGCGTACGCGTTATTCAAATGAAATGTGTATGCATTTCATAACGCATACGTGTTACCCATTGACCCATTGGGAAAACGTAATGCGTATGTATTTCTAATATAGTCATTTTTCCCTAATTTAGAAAGTTCTGGTAAAACACGATTTTCCTGCAACATTCATTTTCTGTAGTACTGTCTGAAAGTGTCATTTTCTGTGTTTTTTATTGCAAATTTGTCTTGTGCAGGGCATATTTATTCAAATTGTTGGAAGAGACAAAGTGCAGGTTGAATTTTCTGAAGTGGAATCAAGTGCAAGAACTTTTTACAAGAAGATTTGGAAAAAGTGAATTTTTGGATGTACTCATGATGTTTTTGTACTTAATATTTTATAGAAAAAATGATCTTCATAGTACATAGTTTAATTTGAATATTTGAAGGAGGTGGAAATTTGAAAATAAGTTTCTTGAATTATTTTTTTTGTGATCAAAGAGCGTTTGGTAACCATGGGTGATAAGCAAAGACAAAAAAAAAGATGTAGAAAGTTAATGACATCCGAAGAAGTTCAAGCAAATAAAGATGAGGCAAAAAGACAAAGGGAAAGGAGAGAAAGGAATCGTCAAATGAAAGATTTGGAAGCATCTAGTTCGAAGAATGTTGAAGAGGAAGCCATGAATGATGAAATGAATGTAGATGATGCAAATGTGGAGATGGTGAATATAGAAGAAAATGCAATT
Source organism: Sequoia sempervirens (assembly GCA_007258455.2). Taxonomy (NCBI): domain Eukaryota; kingdom Viridiplantae; phylum Streptophyta; class Pinopsida; order Cupressales; family Cupressaceae; genus Sequoia; species Sequoia sempervirens. The sequence goes on along the minus strand of VDFB02049217.1, from coordinate 29,834,656 downwards.
ACGAAGACAAACCCAACTGTTCCTTCAACTTCAACTTTGAATGACAAGCAAACAACTTCAGGTGTGTCTTCAAATCCACCTCCCAATGATATGGAAAATGAACCTATTCAAACAATCTATCCAGGTATGTGTTCAAACCCAAGTTTTCATAATATTAATATTGCTTGTTTAGATGAAGTTGGATACACCATTGATGAGATCAATAATATTAAGGTTGAAACAATGCAGAAACAAGAAAATGATGAAATTATATCTTATGAGAATGTAAATAAGAATAAAATCCCTCATATTGATGAAAATGATAATGAAATCCCTTTTACATTTGAAAATGAAAATGAAACCCCTTGTGTGAATGAAAATGAAACTCCTATGGATGAAGGTGAAAATGTTTTTTTTACAATTGAAACAGATGTGCTAGATAACCTTCGTGGTAAAGTTTCTTCGAGACAAATTACAAATTATGGAAATAAAATATATAAAATTATTTTTTATAGAAAGAAATTAGGATTCCAATGTCAACTCGTGGTGCAATTGATGAGAATGTTGAAAATGAGAAAAGTGATGAAAAAATTAGGTGTTTTTGTAAAATCAAAAAAGAAAGATGATTCAATAGAACAAGTCATATATAGTGTTGCTAATGCTATTGATGTTGTTGGTAAGAAAAGTTGATCAAAAGATAAGAATGTGGCTCGTGCAATAACAACTGCTCTAGTTGATAAAACAACTTCAAATAAAAGAATGTTAAGTAAGATTAGTAAATGTGTAAAAGTAAATCCTAGAACTTTGATAAGAGCTGCTAAAAGAAGAGAAAGTATTGAAAAGGATCCTATTAATCAATGTTGGAGTTTTAGTGGTAGACTCCCAAGATCAGACATGAAATTAACTAATGAAATTAAATATTTAATCCATAAATTTTGGCATGATAATACAAGAGTATCACCTAACATTAGAGATGTCTTAAAATTAAGAGTGGGTTCCAAAATTCATGAACCTCATCCAAAGCATCTCTTAGATATGACTCAAACTGAATTATTTAAAAAAAAATTAGATGCTTCAATCTTACCATTGAATATCAACATAAGTCAAAGATCATTCAAAAAGTGTAAACCTTGGTATGTTAGAATTAATAAGCAACGAATCTCTTGTTGTTGTAAGACTCATGTATAATTTCATTATTATTATGATATATTTTGATATATATGATGCACTTTGCATGCTAACCAAATTATGCAGGACATTTGTGGCATTAATATGCCACCTGAAAGAATCAAATATTTTATAGCAGGTTTGTTTTGGGATCCCTCTTTAAATGGAAACTCATTTTTTTTAAAAGCATGCATTTCTGGAGAATGTGATGGATGTGGTAACTTTTCATTATTAGGAGAATGTATGCATGAAAGTAGTTTAGATGAATTTGGACAACAATTAGTGGATGTAAAAAAAATTAAAAATGGTATTCTTTAAAAGATGGAAAAACTGGAAAACGTGTTGAGCTAATTGTGGAAAAAGTTAGTGTGCATGATTTTATTAATGAATTTAAAGATAAGTTTGTACCTAAATATGTTCAACACTCTCATAATGCTCATTGGCTTGATAATCAATTCTGTTTATGTAAAAACACATTCCCAATTGGAAGTATATTGTCAGTTGTTGATTTTGCTGAAAATTATACTCTTGCTCCACAAGAAGAAATTCAATCACAATATTATTATTCAATGCAAGTAGCTATATTTGTTCACATTATTTATAGACATGCAGAAGATAGTACATAAGATAATAGAAATTTTTTGAGTACCATTTTTATGTAAGTGATAATCGATTACATTCATCTGAGTTTGTACAATATTGTTTTGATATATTTTATAAAAATTTAAAAGAGAGAGGAATTCAAATGCTAGAACATCTCATATGGTCAGATAATTGCATGGGTCAGTTCAAAAATGCTAGAATGTTTTATTGGTTATGTAGAGTTCATAAGGAAAATAATATCCAAAACATATGGAGTTTTTTTTAAGCTAGTCATGGTAAGGGAGAACACGATGGAGCAGGTGCATGCGTGAAAAGAGCTCTTGCTAGAGAGCAACTAAAATTTGAGGATGCTGTGAAATTTAGAGATGCATGTGCAATTGTAGATTGGTGCAATACCAAATTATCTACAAGAACAAGTGAGAGCTCAATAATTCGATGCTTCTTTTGGTTAGTTGAAAAAAATGATATTTTTTCTCGACAAGATTGTGAAACAATTAATGGATCTACAAAATGGCATTTATTTAAGAGTTCAAATGCAAACACATGGACAATATGGACAAGTGAGATGGCATGTTTTTGTCAATTTTGTATTGCAGGTGATTGGGAGGCATGTGAAAATACGAAATGGGTCGAACAATGGCAACAAAGAGCCTTAACGCCTACATTGACAAATGTTCAACATGGAACGATAATTGAAGATAATCAAGTGTTTGCATCAGATGATTATGATCATGTTTCAGATCTTGTACAAGAAGGTACATTATTTATTGAGTTGAAGTTTGTATGTATGGATGTTTATATGTGAATTAAATATAAGTCACTTTTTATTGAATTTTGTATTTATTTTTGCAGGACATGTGTATGTTGTTGTTGCACCTGAGGGGAATGAAGAGGAGACAGATTACTGGTTGGCTAGATGTGTTGAGAGAAAACATAAGTTGGCACATCCTAGAGTGGATGATGACAACTTTGAGTATCCAACTGGTTCAGTGGTTGTTGTTGGCACTTGGCTTTGAAAATATTTGATGAGAAAGAATGGCTTGCCTGCATTTGAAGATTATGAAAGACACAAGAAGATTATACATTATTCACATTTGATTTTGGCAACCAATATAAAACTAGTTAGATATCAAGGGAGGCTTGCTAATAAAGTTTTATGGACACTTTCAATGGATGATCATGAGACAATCATAGATTCATTAAAAAAGAGAGAGGATGTAGATGGTACAACAGAGTAAATAAATATTGGTAAGTATATCTAGTTGTTTATATAGTTAATTGATATATATATTTGTATTTAATCATTTCCTAATTAAATTTTTATATCATTTTTTGTTTTAGGTCCCCCAAAATTAGATACTTTACAAACAAGAGAGGAGATGAACATATATTACAATGGAATTCAAATATAGAGATAGGTAACTATATATAGTTCTAGATACATTTAATTGATAGTATAAATTCATTATCTCAACTCCCCTTAATACACCCTCTTGCATCCCTTTAAGTCATTCTATCAACTCCCCTTAATCCACCCTCTTTCATCCCCTTAAGCCATCCTCTTAAAGCACCCTTAAGTCATATCCTCTTACATCCCTGTAATCCATAATCTTGCATTCCTCAAGTCACTCTCATAATTCCCCTTAAGCCATCCTCTTAGGCCCTATTAACCATATTGTAAGGTCCATGACATCCATCCCCTTAATCCACTATCTTACATCCCTTTAATCCATTCTATCAACTCCCCTTAATCCACCCTCTTACATCCCCTTAATCCACTCTCTTACATCCCTTTGAGTCATTTTATCAACTCCCCTTAATCCACCCTCTTACATCCCCTTAAGCCATCCTCTTAAAGGACTCTCATAATTCCCCTTAAGCCATCCTCTTAGGGCCTATTAATATCCATATTGTAAGGTTCATGACATGCATCCCCTTAATCCACTATCTTACATCCCTTTAATCCATTCTATCAACTCCCCTTAATCCACCCTCTTACATCCCCTTAAGCCATCCTATTAAAGGACTCTCATAATTCCCCTTAAGCCATCCTCTTAGGACCTGTTAAGCCATATCCTAGGGTTCATGAGATGAATCCTCTTAAACCATCCTCTTAACTCCCCTTAAGCCATTCTCTTAAGACCCCCCCTTAAGCTATATATCCTCTTAGGTCCCCTTAATCCATCCTATGGAAAACATCTTTTGAATTTGTATGGAATTTACTATTTTTATTCTTTTCTCGCATGAATTTTTTTCTTATATGACTCATAAAAATTGTAGTTACTTACATTAATTATTTTTGTAGGTTCTCATCAAGTCGATCTATGAAGTGATTGATGAACTGAAAAATTATTTTATCAAGAGACTATGTAAATGTCAATTTTTGGTCTTCACCTAAAAGTTGATAAGTTTTAATTGTATCTACATGCACATATATGTTTCAACATATTATATAGTTTTAATAAACATCTTGATATACATTATATATGTTTTTTCAATGTCACTTTTTAAATATCTTGTTCCAATTTTATAGATTATACATTTCATGTCTTGTATTTACAACATTTTATATAATTATTCAATTGTATAGATTATACATTTTATACATACAAGGGGATAGTTTTTTTTTTTATTCATTCAAATATTTGCTATCTAATTGGAAAATAGTTAAAATTACCTGCCCTTAATTTATTATGAATATGATCTAAACTATTTATGGAATGTTTTAATTTGTCACCTAACCATGTGATAAATTATATATATTAAATTTGATTCTAGATAAGAATTTATATAGTGCATGTAATACTTGAAAATTAGATAAAATATAAATAGTCTAATGTATGAGTGCATATAACAAGATATCATAATTGACTGCATATATAATCATCATATTAAAGTCAACTGATATAAATAAACACAAATATGACAATAACATGTTCAAAGTAAAACTAGAGATAGATAATCCATAGAATTTATATGTCAAGTCCAACACATATATTTAAATAAAACTAGAGATCTATAGTCCATAAAATATAAAACCATCTAACTTTCAGGCTGATCAGTCAAATCAAGTCTCCTCTTTGTTCCATGTTGACTAGATGTACCTGCATCATGTTGTAATAGAGTACAAGAAACTTGAAATTAGATTTAAATTTATTTAGAAATTTTGATATAATTAAATATATTTAAACTTGAAAATATAAAATTTTAGATAAAAATAAATGCCAATGATGTCTCGGGTGCGCGGTCTGCCATGGGTATCTCATGAAATTCCTGCATATAGATGTACAACAGTTTGTATAGATCATTGACACATGTCTATGTAAATAAAAAATTAAATTAGATCTATGATGTCTATTTAATTTAAACTTAACAAACTTTTGAAAGAACGCACCTGAGCTGATGATGTCTCAGGAGTGCTCACCACTGTAACTTGTGGTTGGTCAATACTAGGTATTGTATGACCTTCCTGCATCTAGATATAATATATCAATTCATACATGTGTAAAAATTCAAATAAAATTAGATATATATCCACACAAATTATTTAATATATATTGGTTCAAGTACCTGTCCAAAAGGTGAGCCCAGATCTACAGCACTCGACATATGCACACGATGATCATATTGAGTTTCAGGCATCATGTGATCATGCATCTACACCAAACACTTATTGAATTAATATTATATTATATATATAGTTTGATGTTATTAATTACATGAATTTTTCATATTTCAAACTTGAATTAAATTTAAGTTCAAAATATGAACATACCTGTGTAGGATGATCCTCAGAATATAGTAAATCCAGGTATGACCCCGTCCCAGATGCATGTGTGTCACCTGGAGTGGATGTCTGAGTATCCCTATAGCCTGAGCCTCCATGCTCTCTATTGGCCACTTCAGTGGCTGCGTGTGTAGTCTGTTGAGTGAGATGTCCTGAAAGTGAACTTAATTCTCCTAATGTCGATAACATGGTTTGCTGCTAAAATGTAGCAGGAACACTAGGAGAAGGAAGAGGAACAATAGGAGCAATTGGAGCACGTCGTTGAGGATCGACACATGCTCCTAGTCTATGTTGAGGCATGCCATGCCCAACTCCCTGAAATGACCTCATATCAAAATAGTTGGGTTTTTTACCCAACTCAAACTCAGCCCATAACTTTCTCAAAAAGTATAAGGGAACCTCATTTTTGCCATGTGGTGGAGTATCAAACACCATCCACCATCTATCCCAAAAATTCGTAGCTATCTGCGGGTGCCTACACCATAAAATTGAAATTCATTTTTTCATTGCTGGAATGGGTTGGTTTGTATGGGGATTAATAAAATATTGGCACATGGCTTGTTTGGTAATTTTTAGGTCATTGATTTCTTTATATGACAATCCATCCGCATAGAATTGTCTCCTCTCTTCTCTCCATTGATGGAACCTAACTAGGTCCGCATCAATAGATCGAACATAATCGACAATAGTTTGCATCATAGATGCAAATCATGCAAGATGTGGAGGGACTCTAGCCTCATTTTTTATGAGATTAATATTTCCTTGAATGACAATGAGGTTTGCTCGGATATTCTCTCTTAATTGATCTTTATCAACTATAGAAGGGGGTGGGGGGTTAGGCAGTGGAGAATGTGGAGGTTTGTTAGGGTTATGTTCATGTGGTGGATTGGGATGTATGGGATCTATAGGAATTTCTTGATTGGGCATAAAATCCTCTAAATTAAACAATGGATCCATGTGAGAAATGATATGGAAACTGCATGTTAAACAATTAAAAAATATATATCAACAAACTAATTAAATAATGCACACAATTTGAAAGTTATTTAAAAATCAGATTGAACATGCACAAATTCAAAATATTTTTCATTTGAATACCATTTGATTTATAACATTATAAAATCCATAACATTAAAAATTCATAACATGTGCACACATTAAATTGAGTCCAGTGTGGGGTTGTTAATATGAAGGGTAGATTTATGAAATTATGGGGTTTTATTAAAATTTATTTAATCTCATTCATTATTTTCAAATAATACTAAAGATAAGAATGAAAAATTAATAGAAGACATTGAAAGGGACACATAGATATATTCACCAAATTTATCCCCTTAATATATGTCAAATTCCCCCTTAAGACATCGATTTATGATTTAGGGCATAGGATGGCTTAAGGGGATCTATGTGTAGTAAGGTCCTAGGAAAAAATGGTCCATGGTTTAAGGGAATAAAATTTGGTGAAGTTGCCTAAGGCAACCAAATTTCATTTTAAGGTCCCACAATTCAAAATGAATAGATGTATTAATCAAGTATGACAAAATTTAATTAAATATGAGGACATAAATTGATTTATCTAAATTTTCAAATTTCATGTATATACATTCTATTATAGTTTTTTATATTTTATATATCTTTATTTGTGATTAAATATTGTTAAAGGCTACCTCTAGGAATACTCTCCTAGGTCTAGCTAATTCCAAAGTACAAATATCATGAATCTATAACATGCAAGTACAAATATCTAAAAATGCTAGAGGGTTATCTAGGAAATTTAAGAAACCAAAATATTCCACAACCATCACTTTGTACATCCAAATAGAAGAACAAGGTTTTTTGGGAGCTTCTAGGTCACTAAGAGATCAACTCTACAACTAACATGTAATGAGGGTTCAATAATCCAATTCTTCTATTTAACCATGGATTTAAAGAATGAAACCAACATAAGAACTTTAAATAGTATTCAAAACAACTAGTACTTTCTCATGTAACTAAGAAGCCAAAAGCAAGAACCCAACATGAAAAATTAATCAAATACATTCAAAGGGACACATAGATATATGCTAGTGACCTAATTGCAATGTACAAAATAAACAAAGATGAGCTTGAGCTCTACTCACCAAATTTTGAGAACTTCTTTGATCCCCTTAAGAAATGTCATATTAGGATCCCTTAAGACATCAATTTACGATTTAGGGTGATAGGATGGCTTAAAGGGATCTATGTCTAGTAAGGTGGACTAGGAAAAAATGTTCCATGGCTTAAGGGAATAAAATTTGGTGGAGTTGCCTAAGGCAACCAAATTTAATTTTAAGGTCCTACAACAAAATGAATGCTAAATAAGGGTTAGGGCCTAGATTTAGAGATTTGATGACATGAAAACATATAGAAGACACATGATGGATTTTGAACCTATTTGGAGCTCCAAGCACTCTTGGATGATTTAAAAAGGAAGAGGAGATCTAAACCCTAAACCCTAAACCCTAAACCCTAGACCCAATTTTTTGTCTAATCATATATTTCTTGAAACGTTTCTATGACATAGACTCTTCCTTTGAATATTTATATAAATTCTAGACGTGCATGGCTTTTCAAAAAAAGAACCTAACTGCCACTAAGTGAGGAATCAATTAATCAATTCAATAAATAAATAATCTTAGAAAATAAACCTTTGGTTATAGAATTGAAAGGCAACCAAATTTAATTATAAGGTCCTACAACAAAATGAATGCTAAATTAGGGTTTAGGGTGTTAGAGTAATTGGTCTTGATTAATTAAACAATATCTAGTTAATTAATTAAGTTACCTTTTATCTCTTTTTCACTTAAGCTAACTTTAGGTGCATAATAATTAATTATTTTATTAATTATTATGTGCAACTCTTTTACTTTTTGGCAATATTAAGCATATTTTGGCTGTGTTGTTTTTTTGCATCTCCCTTGTAATAGGTTTGAGCTTTCAGAATTCTTTGTGCTCATGGTATCAGAGCATAGGTCTGAAGCTCCCTGTTCTGGTGTTTGAGTTTTTCATTTGAAGCTGAGTTTATTTAAAAAAAAAAAATCCAAGCAGGTAAATACAGAGGGTTCAAAAAATATATATTTGAAATTCTTTTTGGGTTTGCACCCTCAGTCTACACGGTACTGTCGAACTTGCAAGTACTGTAGGCAACAATACTCATCTGGGTTTCAGCGCCCTATTTTTTCGACCGCCACCGACTTGCTTGTTTTTTCGGCCATTTCGTTGGTTGCTGCCGACCTGCCTGGACTTTCTGGCTGCACCCCTGGTTTCACCGGCCTTCACTCGAGCTCACCACCGCCCCTGCTCTTTCCCTGGCCACCTCTGGTTCTCCCAGCCATCGCCACAAGGTTTCCCAGCCGCCACTCCGTCACCACCACGGGGTTTGTTTCCTCCACCGGCACCGTCCTCCATGCTCCACTAGCCTCTAGTGTTTCCAACACAGAGGAGATGCTATCATCGCTTTGAGCTCGTCGAGCTCTCATCACCTGCTCGGGCTATGTTTTTCCTAGCCGAGCGCTACTATTTTTTTTAAATTTGCTGTGACCCTCACTACCCCCACCACTTTGAAGTTTTTTATTCCTCCATCACCGCATTTTTTTCTCCTTCCTTGGAGTGTTCTATGATGCCCCGTCGAGGCTTCTATCGCCGCTGTCGAGTCCTACTACCACCATTGTCGAGCTCTCGGCCGCCGCGCGAGCTCCGCCGCCTTCGCCGAGCTCGCCTGAGCTCGCCCGGCTTGCCCGGCTCACCAAGCTCCCTGCTTGCCGGACCTGTTACCCACCCCCTGTTCCCTCAACGGACTAGGGGCTTATTTTTTTTAGCCCCCAGGGCTTAAAGGGAGCTGAATTGTTCTTTTTCAGGAGGCTTCATGAAATCGGGTATACAATGGGCATATGGTCTCCATTTTTTTCAAACAAGATACCGTTGGAAAGATAATTCCATGTCGGACGTCATGGTGCTAGTATTTTTCACTAGATTTGCTATTTGACTATATTTTTTTAGTCAAAGTGGGGTCTTCTTTCTGCACTTTCGGGGCCATAACAGGTGCAAACGAACCCTTCTACATCTTCTATCTATTCTGAAAGAACACATAATAATAAAAAACACCAGTAGGTACAGGTACAAGTACATGTACAGTTTCAGGTACAAGTACAGGTACAGTTTCAGGTATAGGTGCAGGGTTTCATGGCAGACTACTCAGTTGAGTTACTCACATCACACAACTATCACACCTAGAAGTCTCACATGACGAGGCTTCTCAAGTCACGAGGGTTGTGGTCTTGTCTAGATGAGGTCTAGCCTCAGTTGTAGTGTCTTTTTGAGATTCTTCAGCACAGAAACAAGATGGATGAAGCTATAGGTTTGCTATCTCTGCACGTTTCAGACAAATTTCTATTTCACATTGATGCTTTGCTCACTCCTCATGCCATGTGGTTGAAGTTTAAGACAATTTTTGGGACCATTAATGAGTTCTAAGCATTACAGATTGAGGCAAAGCTGACTTCACTATTACTTGAATCATTTCCCACTATTGAGGATTTTTTGACCAAGTTCAAAACCATCCACACTATTTTAAAGGATTGTGGCAAGAATAAGTCAGACAAAGAGTGCATTTACTTGATCCTTTTGAAGCTTCGTGGTCCATTTTGGATATTTGCTTCTTCATTCTATTCCACCATGGATGGTCTGGGTACTCATTTTACCATGCCTACCTTTGATGTGTTTTGTGAATGTTTGTCTAGTGAGCAGTCACACCTTTCTTAGATTGTTATGCTCTCTGGATCAAAGAACAAAGCACTGGTTGCTTAGTCATCTAAGGAGAAATCAAAGCAGAAACTGAATCCCAAGAAAGATTCTGTAGGTAGTGAGCATTCCTCCAAACCACCACTTAATCTGAAACAGGGGAAATCTTTGAAGTCTGGTGAGTCTTCCTCCAAGACTAAGAAGAAATCAGGAGACACTTGCACCTTATGTGGCAAGGAAGGACATCCAATTTCTAGATGTTGAAAATGATTAGAGGCTTTAGAGGAAGCCCTGCAGCAGCATCACATCTCCTCACCTCAGTCATCTTCTCCTTCCATCGGGAAAGGTCATGTGCTCATTGCTCACGCATCAACCTATGGGTCCACTTGGATTCTAGATTCTGGTGCTTCTCATCATATAACTCACACTCAACAATTGGTCACTTATCTTGCCTCTTGTGGTATTTCATAGATTACAGTGGGTGACTCTACATAGCTTTCTGTCTTGGGTTCAGGTTCTGTCACCTTGGATGGGGGTACTCTACAGGATGTTCTAGTTGTTCCTAACATCTTGATGAACCTCTTGTCCATTTATCAGATTTTCCATTCTGGCTCTGGTAAGACAGTTGAGTTCCCACCACATCATGTGGTTATTCGGGACCTCCATGACTTTGATTTGATTGTGGCTACTGGGTATGTTGATACTGCATCTCGTCTTTACAGATTTGATGGATTTGAGCCTTCTGCGGGTACATGTTCATCTCTTATAACACATGAAAATTTTGTGAGTAAGCTTTATGCTACAAGTTAGCTTTGATACACTAGTTTAGAGAAAGTACAACATTTAGTTTTCCTAATCTAGAACAATGCCACTACACATGAGAGTTAAAATAGGAATTAGATTACACACTTGTCCTATAGATCTTATGAATAACATCCTATAAATTAGGGTTTAAATATGATCATAATGCATCCTTACATAATTCACAAAGGATCTCATCCAAATAAGAGAAATGGGTAGAAATCATTCATGTTTCACATTTTTTAATATTTATTTGATTTAATAACATTTATGTGTCTAGCTCTAGCCATATTGCACATAATCTATCTATAGCCCATTTTAGGTTTACACAAATTAGGGTAAATAGGGTTTTAGGTTTACGTTTTAGGGTTTAGGTCCAAAGATTAACCTATGTAAATTAGTTTTTAGGGACCTATGTAAATTTTGTAACCTAGGGTTTCTAGGGTTTTGAAATTTCTAAGTTTTAAATGTATTCAATTTAGGTTTAGTTTTTATGGTTTTCAATTTACAATTTAAATTTCTTTGTTTCATTGATGTTTTTGGTTTTTTAAATGCAATTAAAAACAATAAAACATTGAACTAAAACACACTAAACAAACAAAAATTGAATACTAATTAAAAAAAAGAAGATATAAAGCAAAAAAAAATGAAGAATTCAACTAACCTGGAGGTCGACGAGGTCGCTAGTGTCGATGGGAGGAGGTGGTAGTCAAAATTTTGTGGCCTCTAAAACACGTACGCGCTCTCCTTTCTTCTTCTCGGTCTCAAATCAGAATGGTGGAAAATGAATTACAGTCGTTTATTTAAAAAAATAAACACTTTCTCAAAACGCGTATGCATTTCAAAACGCATATGCATTATAAACGTGTACGCATTTCATAAAGCGTATGTGTTTCATAAAGTGTATGCGTTTTAGGTTCACGTACCCGAGTCTGAATTCATACGCGTTTGGATCCAGGCTTGGGTACCCGATCCATAACGCGTACACGTTTCTTGCAAAACTTTTTTTCCCAAGATTTCCCCTTTTTGTGTACCCAACTTCTTGGTTTTACCCAACCCTTAACCTAATTAAACACCTTACCCTACATTAATTCTAACTGAACTCTAATACTAAATGAATTGTAACACTAACCCTAACCCTAAGTGATTCATTACCCTAATACAACGTTAACCCTAACTATAATGTAATCATAATCTTAACCCTAGTTAAACCCTAATATTAAATAAAGATAAACCCTAATCATAACCCTAATTAAATACTAATTGAATGTAAAATCTTATCATAATTATAATTGTAGCTCCCTAATTATAATTGAATTCTAACCCCAACCCCAAACTTTATCATAGAACCCTAACCTTAATTAAACATCAAATAAACCCTTACCCTAACCCTAGTTGAATTTTAACCCTAATTAAACACTAACCCTAACACTAATTAATACCTAACCCTAATCCTAACCCTAATAAAAATCTAACTCTAACACTAACCTTAATTGAATGCAAATCCCAACTGCAACCCTAGCCCCAAGATTTATTTTAGAGCTTCAACCCTTACCCTAAACCTAATGAAATTTAGCCCTATTTGAATCTAACTCTAACTTAACCCAAACCATAACTCAAACCCTAATTGAATCGTAATCCTAACCCTAACCTTGGTTGAATTTTAACCATAACCATAATTATAACTCTATTTATAATTTTATTTCTAACACTAACCCTAATTATAATTGTACTACTAATTGAATCCTAACCCTAACCGTAATTATTAAAACATAACCCTAGTTGAACCCTTACCCTAACCTAACATTAACCCTAACCCTAATCCTAATTGAAGCATAACCCTATCCTAGTTGAGTCCTAAACCCAACCATAAACCTAACCTTTACCTCAAACTTTATTCTATAATCCTTACTTTAACCCTAACCCTAATTGAACCCTATCCTAACCCTAGCCTTTATTAAACCATAATCAAGAAGCCTAACTTTAACATAATGTTAACCCTAATTGAACTCTAATGGAACCATTTTGAACCCTAGCCCTAATTTAACCTGAATCCTAATTGATCCTTAATCCCAACCCTATCCCTAATTCAATGCTAACCATAATTGTTCCTTAAATCCAATCCTATAACTCCTAACCATGACCCTAACCCTAACCCTACTCCTAAATCTTATCCTAATTGAACACTAAGTGTAATTAAACCCTATTCAAAACCCTAATTTAACCCATGTATTCAAATCTTTGTGAGGTTTATTTATTTTGTATTTCTTATTGATTTACATTTTAAATCTTTGTTTTATTTATCTTTGTGTTTAAATCTTTGATTTATCTTAAATATTTTCTTTATTTATTTGATCTTTTTAAATTATTCAAATGTTTGTGGTTATTTATTTGATCTTTTAATTTATCTAAGGTAAAGATTCTCAAATCTTTCTCATTTATCTTTGATATCTCTTTATTATTAAATCTCTTTGATTTATCTCTTTCCTCTTTTACTTTATTTCTCTTTGTTTATCTCTTTGGTCTTTTAATTTTAATTTTTTATGTTTGATTAGTTTATTTTATATTTTAATCAAATCTCTAATTTTTCTTTTTAATTGATTTATCTTTGTGATCAAATCTTTGATTTCTCTTTGTGATCAAATATTTTTATGTATTTATTTAATTCATCTTTTATTTATTCAAATATTTGAATTATCTTTTATCTTTGATTTATTTATTTGATCTTTAATTTATCTATGACAAGGATTTTTATTTCATTGTTTTTAGTTATCTCTTAATTTTTATTTATTCACTTGATCTTTTAGTTTATCTATGGTAAATATATTCAAATCTTTGTGATTTACTTTTGATTTTTCCTTTTGATCAAATCTTACGATTTATTTTTTAAGTTATTTATAATAAATATTTTCAAATTTTTGTGAGTTATCTTTGATTTCTTTTTTGACCAAATCTCTTTTATTTTTATTTTTTTTATTTCAATAAATCTCTTTGATTTGATTTTTTTGTTTCATCAAATCTGTTTGTTTTTATTTTTTTTATTTCATTGATTTTGATTTTTTTGTTTCATCAAATTTATTAATCTCTTTGATTTTGATTTTTGAAAATATTTTAAAATATAATTTCAATTATATTTTATTGTTTTAAATTGAAGAAAACTAAATGATTTTTCCTATATAAATTATCAAAAAAACCTCTCTCTACTTTATATTTCAAATTATTGGTTTTCTAAATTTTATCAATATATAGAATCATAATAGATACAAAGAAAAGAAACTTAGTACAATTGAAAGTAGAGATATACTCTTTTATTTTTGTTATAGAGAACAAATAACACTTGCAAGTAATTTAATTCCCATCTAAATTGTCCTTCAAATTTAGTTTGCAATATGACAAGTAATAGTCTTTGTGTTAGTTGCAATAGAATAGTGGTAAGACACTTCAACACATTAAAATTGTTTTTTAACCTAGCCCACAATGCATTAATACAATTGATCCAAACTCACAACAACAAATATTTTCTACATATTTTTTTCCAAGGGTTGGAGATTTTGTAAAAATAGATCCATTTCATCATTAATAATGCTTATCATCTTTTTATCTTCTCTGAAGAAATATGTAGAAACTATTGCAGCAGAAAAGAAAAAAAGATTACAATTTTTTTATTATTATTTTAAAATCTTAACACTCCATACAATAATTTTTTAATACTATTACATTCATAAAACTAAATATTTTGCTAAAATATGGTCTCATAAAAATTTGGGATATAAATTATTGAGGAGGTTTCGTTTCCCCGTGTGGTGCAGATATATATAAAATATATTAAATACAAATATATATAAAATCTAGAATTTTGACACTCATCTTCTGCTTTGGACAAGTGCGCCGAATTCAGCAGAACCCAAGAAAACAAATCATTTGACCTGACTAAATCCAACTTCTCAGATGCGCTCAATTTACAAAGAAAACTCAAACTTAACTAACCTTGAATTCTATTAAAAACAAAAAGATAGTTAAAATGTTCCAAATGACCAAAAAGACCAAAAACAACATTGCATTTGGCCACAAATACAACAAAGTTTCACAAAGTGCAGCTAAAATGCCCGAATTAACTAAAAAGAGTAAAGATATTGCATTTGGTCAGGATAGGGCAAAGTCTCCAAAAAGTGCATAAACCGTAAAAGAACTAATCTAATAATTTACATACCACAACGCAAGCCACAACTAATCTTTTAATCTGAGCTTTTTCCTTCAATAGATAAATAAAACCATAAGCATCCTTGAATCCGAACGTTCTAGGTCGGCGGTTGGAAGAAACATTTCCTCTGCCATTACCTCTACGTCTTCCTTCACGACTCCTTTCCATCAAATCTATCATGCAAATAAACCGTTCTTACACAGACACGGCCAAATTTAACACAATGTATCCAGCTCTGTCAGAAATCCTTTTTTCCCTTCTCTGCAGCTCCTTATGCATTCTTGGCTCCAAAAAAATCTCCTGACGCATGGAATCTTTAGCTTTTGTTTGCACAAAATCAATAATTATGCATAAAAGAATTCCATTTAACTCACCGAAGATTATGCTCAAACAGGCAACACTAGCATAAACAGGGGAAGATAAATCTGCAGAGTACTGCAGAGTAGTGTCGATTGATAGAGGGGTATTTATGAGTTATGTATGCAGCATCGGCAGCATGCATCCATCCCCCAGCGCATTTTCGGGGCTGGATAGCCGCTGCCATCGGATGCACCATGGCGTTTTGGGGGCTGGATAGCCAGCTCCGGATAGCCGCTGCCATCAGATGCACCATGGCGTTTTGGGGGCTGGATAGCCAGCTCCTAGGTGGCCTGGCCCGTGGCTCCCATGAAGTGACATTTCCGTTCTCTATCCTTTCCACATTTCCGTTTTCGCAGGATTCCGCCCCG
This sequence comes from Sequoia sempervirens, assembly GCA_007258455.2. Taxonomy (NCBI): domain Eukaryota; kingdom Viridiplantae; phylum Streptophyta; class Pinopsida; order Cupressales; family Cupressaceae; genus Sequoia; species Sequoia sempervirens. Next base: position 29,818,629 of record VDFB02049217.1, on the reverse strand, counting down.
TAAACATTCTCGCGCTTCCTTCATGTTAGTTGTTTTCATTTCGGTAGTAATTCGTTTTACTCCCACTATGAATATCCCGCATGAAGGAAAATTGAACCTGAGGTGTTTAACAAGAATTTTTTTTTTAAGCTTGTCCTAAAATTGTGTTTATTAGTTATTATTGAGAGATAGATTAGGTGTGGTAGCTTAATTAGAGCGAATAATTATGTTTTACTAAATTTTTTTATTAAAGAATGTAATAAAGCTTATATTATAATATAAAATTTTAAATAATTAAATTTAAAGTATTTAATAATAAATATATAATGAAGGATTAGTTCTAACAATGTTAATAGAATAAAAATAATCTATATTTATTTAAAAAATAATAGTAATATAAAATTTTGAAGTAAATGAAAAAATATAAAATAACTCTTAAGTAAATAAAAAAATTAATTATTTTTAAATAATTTAATTTTTTTAAACATTTAATTGTGTTCATGACATATATAATAGTTTTTAAACTAGCAAATATATAATCTATATATATATTTGCTAGTAGCATCGTGGCATGCTTAACACATTGAATAAATTAATATATTTAGGGTTATGATACCTCTGGACGTATAATATATAACCTATTATATTAAGATAGATAAGCTAGTTTAGAGCGGCATCACAACTATCAATAATATTTAAATATTTAATATTAAATGAGATTTAATATATATATAATTGATACTATTAAATGGTAATATTAATATTATTATATTATATATTATGTTAGTACTATCATTAATATTATTTTATTGGTTAAGGTTAGGGTTAGGATTATGGTTTATGGTTTAAGGATAGGTTAACAATTACAGTTACTATTTTAGTTACATGGTTAGGGTTAGGGATAGGTTTAGGATAAGGGTTAGGGTTAGAATTAGGTTAAATTTATGATATTATGGTTAGATTAAACTTATGATATTATGGTGAGGGTTAGGGTTAGGATTACGATTAACATTAGTGTTATCATTATGGATAGCGCTAGGTTTAGGATTATGTTTAAGATGAGCAATATGGTTAGGGTTGGGGTTAGCATATATAAAAAGGGTTACATAATCCTAATTCTATCTCTAACTGTAACCTTAACCCTAATCCTAACACTTACTACAATACTAATCCTAATTCTATTTCTAACCCTAATTGTAACCCTAATCCTAATTAGATATCTTTAACCATAACCCTAACCCTAACCCTAATTATTACACTATCTCTAACCCTAAACCTAATCCTATCACTAATCCTAATTTTATTTCTATCTCTAACAAAACCTGAACCCTAATCCTAACCCTATCTCTAACCCTAACCCTAATCCTTACTCAAACCTTAACTCTAATCCAAATTTTATCCCTAACCCTAACCCTAACCCTAATCTTAATGCTAACCAAACCCTAATCCTAATTATATCTCTAACCATAAACCTAATCCTAATCTTGACCCTAATCTTAATTAATTTAATGTTGAATCCATCATAACCCTAACCCTAATTATGCCATAACCCTAACTCTAAAATTGAACTCTATCCCTAACTTTGAAAGACATTGCTCCCCTCACACAAACCTCAATCCTAATCCTAATTCTATCTCTAACCCTAACCATAATCCTAGCCCTATCTCTAACCTAACCCCAACTAATCCTAATCCTAACCCTAATCTTCACCCTATCTCTAACCCTAATCCTAATCCTTACTTAAACCCTAACCCTAATCCTAATTTTATCCCTAACCCTAACCCTAATCTTAACCCTATCTCTAACCCTAACCCTAACCTTAATCCTAAAGCTATCCCAACCTTAATCCTAATTATATCTATAGCCATAACCCTAATCCCACTCCTAACCCTAAAATTAATTAATTTAATGTTGGTTCCATCATAACCTAACCCTAACCTTAACCCTAGTTAAACTATCTTAAGTGTATTTGAACCCTAACACTAATTGTGCCATAACCCTAACTCTAATTGAACTCTAGCCTTAACTTTGAAAGACATTTCTCCCCTCACAAAACCCTCAATTTCAATCCTAATTCTATCTTTGACCCTAACCCTAACCCTGATCTTGGCCCTATCTCTAACCTAACTCCAACTAATCCTAACCCCAACCCTAATTCTATCTCTAGTTGTAACCTAACCCTAATCTTCACTCTATCTCTAACCAAAACCCTAAACCTAAATCTAATCATAACAAAAACCTCAACCCTAAACCTAATTTAATCTCTAACCCTAACACTTACCCTAATCTTTACCCTATCTCTAACCATCACCCTAATCATAACCCTATTTTTAATGCTAACCTCAACCCTAATCCTAATTTTATCTTAAATCTAATCATAACAAAAACCTCAACCCTAAACCTAATTTAATCTCTAACCCTAATCTTTACCCTATCTCTAACCATCACCCTAATCATAAGCCTATTTTTAATGCTAACCTCAACCCTATTCCTAATTTTATCTTTATGCCTAACCATAACCCTAATATTAGAACTAACCCAGACCCTAATCCTAATTCTATTTCTAACCCTACTCCTAATTCTAGCTCTAGCCCTAACATTAACCCCAATCCTAACCCTATCTATAACCCTAACCCTAACCCTAATCATAATCATAATTCTAACATAGACACCAACCCCAATCCTAATCCTAATTCTATCTCTAACCCTAACTCTAACCCTAACACTAATTGCAATGCTAATCCTAATTCAATTTCTAACCCTAATTATAACCCTAATTCTAATTTTATCTTTCACCCTAACCCTAACCCTAATCCTTACACTATCTCTAATCCTAACCCTAACCCTAATATGAACACAAACCACAACCCTAATCCTAATTCTATTTTGATCACTAACCTAAACCAAAACTCTAATCCTAACCCTATTTCTAACCCTAACCCTAACCTTAATACTAACCCTAATCCTAATTTTGTCTCTAACCATAACCTTAATACCAATCCTAACCCTAACCCTAATTAATTTAATGTTGGCTCCATCACAACCTAACCCTAACCTTCACCCTAATTAAACTATCTTAGGTGTATTTGAACCCTAACTCTAATTGTGCCATAACCCTAGCTCTAATTGAACTCTAGCCCTAACTTTGAGAGGCATTTCTCCCCTCACAAAACCCTCAATCCTAATCCTAATTCTATCTCTAACCCTAACCCTAATCTTGTCCCTATCTCTAACCTAACCCCAACCCTAATTCTATCTCTAATTGTAACCTAACCCTAATCTTCACTCCATCTCTAACCAAAACCCTAAACTTAAACCTAATCATAACAAAAACCTCAACCCTAAACCTAATTCTATCTCTAACCCTAACACTTACCCTAATCCTTACCCTATCTCTAACCATCACCCTAATCGTAACCCTTTTTGTAATGCTAACCACAAACCACAACCCTAATCCAAATTCTCTATATTCTATCATCTCTAACCCTAACCCTACCCTTACTCAAACCCCAACCCTAATCCTAATTGTATCTCTAACCCTAACCCTAATCCTATCTCTAACCCTAACCCTAACCCTTACTCAAACTCCAACCCTAATCCTAATTATATCCCTATCCCTAACCCTATCCCTTAATCTTGACCCTATCTCTAACCATAATCCTAATGCTAACCCAATCGTAATCCTTATCATATTGCTAGCCATAACCCTAACCCAAATCCTAACCCTAATTAAACTATCTTAAGTCTATTTGAATCCTAACCCTAATTGTGTCATAACCTTAACTCTAATTGAACTGTGGCCCTAACTTTGAACAACATTGCTTGCCTCACCCAGAGGTGAGAGAAGATTGCTTTCTATCCATTTCTTTTCTATTCAAATTTTCGTATTCTCTTTCTCATTTTTATTTTTATGGTCTTATTGTATCCTTCACCTTAATTGAAGAGGAAGTTAATTTATTGCGAACCAAATTTGATGTTTGTGGTGTCATTTTGAATGAGATAATCAATAGCATACACTAAAAGAGCTCAAATTCTAAAACATGTAAGATGCATATTCATTCTAAGGATTTTGGAGTGTGTCCTAAAAGAGTTCAATATAAAAGCAACCTTTCTATTTGATTTTTCTTTTTTGCATGCAAATCATTTCATATTCTAAAATTAAACTAACTTCTAATTTCAAAAAAATCATAAAATATTTTGGAACACAAAATCTTTTGATTTCTATCTTTTTTAAGATTGGCAAGGGAAATAAATCTCAATTTTTAGATTTTTTAGTTCAAATAATCATAATATTTTTAAAAAAAGATCTTTTAATATTAATATATATAAAACAATTTATAAACATTGAATCTATATTAATTGCTCAAAATTTGAGTACATTTTTGGAAAGAACTAATGCATAATTTAAAAACTCATTATAATTGAAGAGCCAACTATATAAAATTTGTGCAGATTTATAAACTGAAATGATTATAATTGGAGGGAAAATTTTAAAAGCCTGCATGTAGAAAAAAATTCTACAAGTTTTTCATCCTCTTTATTTTTTCTTTATATCCATTGATTTTTGAAGATTTGATGTATCATTTATTGCTTTTCCATTGTTACCTTTCAACACAAATTTGGTATCAATTTAGACCTATTAATTAATCATTTAGTCCTTTAAATATTTCTAATATATTTTAATGTCTGTAGCCATTCCAGGTGCTCTGCAAGAAAGGGCTGGGTCTAAATTTTCCAACTCGGAACGCTGAGGATGAGGTGGGGCCAGCCCTGTAGGTAGAACAAATTACAAAGAAGAAATCATATATTTAATTCTGAGATTTTAGGTACTTGGAAAAAAATAAAGTAAAAATGATTGCAACTAAAATTTGAGTATATATTTCATACAAACCTTAAATGTATAACATTTGTTAAAAACATCTGAAATTAGCCAGTTTTCCTAATTATCATCCCCACCTGTAAATATAGTGGAAGACCTTGGTCTTTCTCCATGAGCATGCTGAAAATGAAAATTTGCTGAGAATGGAATTCGCCGGTTCGAAACAACATAGGCGCTTCCTCCTTTTGTATGCCTTTTTGCAAATCTTCAAACTTCGAAAGAAGCAAGAAATGAAGTTACGTATTCGGGTAAACGGTAAAGCAAAACACAGAAATGAGGTTGCATTAAAGAAAACAAAAACAATAATAAAGCTTACCACCTCAAATGTACTCGCAGAAACGGTAAACCAATAGCCTTTGCAAGAAGATTTATGGCAGCGTTGGTTACGTTACATCCGTATCTTGTCCGTTACATTCTCCACTTCCGTCAGCAAAGCCTCCACTTTCATTGACCGTCAGAATACGAATCAATTCTTTTTGCTAAGACCGTTACTTCTGCTGGCCTCCTATCTGTAGGGTTACCCTCTCCGCGTAATAAATAAAAAATTAAATAATACTTAGATAGTTTTAATTTTTTTAAATATTTAGTTGTGTGGCATGACACTTTATATCAATTATTTTATTTAGACTCTAGAGGTAGAAGTATGTGGTTCTAATGGGGAGAATCGTTATTATTTAACATTGGCAATTTAATAAAATTCAAATAATTTATTATGAATGAATAAAAGAGAAAGAAAATGATATTAAATTTGAATATCATAAATTTGTTTACGATTCATGTTCATTAACATGGACTATAGAAATATTTTGTCCAAGAGAATACTTTTATGAATTATAATATTTTGAAAGTTGTTTATATTTGTATGTTATTGTTATTTTTCATTTAAGAATTATTTTTTCACAAATCATTTTAGTAAGTGTTATTAATTAGTTTTTGTTACAAATGTTAGAAATTATAATTCACACTAATCAATTAAAAGTATTATTAGCAAATATTGGTTGTTGTTATTTTATTTTTTTGAGAGTTCTTTACAAAAGTTATTTCAATTAAAAGAAAAATTATAAATAGAAATAACTCTTGACTAAATAAATAAATAAATAATCTTGAATAGTTGTAAAGTAAAAAAATAAATGGAGACAACTTCTTCCCCTATATGTATTTGAATGTTAGGATAGAACATTTAGCTCAATCAAAGACTCCTAAAATTTTTTAGCATAAAAAATTGTGTTGTGTATTAATGTTCTATGTCAACATATTCATTGACCTTAGTTAATGCTTATTTGTGAATTGCACGGGCTATTATCTACAAATGTAATATGTCAATGGTTCCTTTGATTGTATATATTGTAATTATGATCATGAAATATATGGTTGTCCTCAAACTCTGGAACTAGTTATGTCATATGTTGAGGTAAAATTGAAAATATTATAAATTGATAATCTTATGTTCATAGGGAAAGTTTGAATTTGGTAATTTTCACTTTCCCCTCTATGAATATTTAATGATATGCAACATAGGGAAGAGGATTTGAGTAGGGTTTTGACAAGTCAACTTGGTACTTCATCACCCCCAACAAGTAAAATGTTGATTTTGGTGACCATAGGGGTTTTGAGCAACATTTTTGGGAACAATTTGAGAGGGAAAATAAGATAGAAGAAAGTAAGGGTACACATAAAATAAGAGATAATACACATGTATGTGCATATTTCAGAGATTGGGAATTCAATAAGTAATATAGACCTACTTAAGTTAGGATAATTATAAAAAAATTAAAAGAAAAAGAGAAGGCCACATGATAGAGGAGACAATGTTAAGACATGGACAAAACATACAAATATAAATATAAATATAGGTGCCTTTTTGTTTGGTTGTGGTTTGATGCTTTATCATACAATGATTCAACTAACTCCATGCATTATTCATGATTGATTTAGAATTAAACATCATGATAAGGAAACAACCAAAGAAAAACATCAAAAGAGCATGGAATTGAAAATACAAAGAAAAGGGAATGAATGAGGAAAATTTGTGAAAGTAAGAAATTGAACACATAGATGAAGACATATCATGGAGCATCCATTCAATACATTAAAGAGAAGAATTTGGAGAAGCAAAGGCAATGAATGTAAAATTTTTGTGCAACAAAGAAATTGAATCTTAGAGTTGAAGGTCACTTTGTG
>VDFB02049217.1:29620074-29811490 GCA_007258455.2 Sequoia sempervirens | reverse complement strand
ATGTATTTGCAACCAATATTTCAATAATATAAATCTTGTGACTAAATAATTTTATTGCATTTGATTGCAGGTATGTAGATGATTTCATGAAAAAATAATAAAATTTGGATATTGCTGTTCTCAAATTTCATTATCTGTGTAAGGTCATGTTTGTGGGAGAGTCTCCCCTCATCAAATAATCTCTTAATTGAAAAAATCCTTATTAAAAGGAAAAATAAGCCCTAGATCAAACCCTAGGTGAGGATATAACTAGATTATGACAAGTGTCATCATCCTTTTTTTATGAGACAGAAAACACATAATCTAATTATTAAAAAATAATCCTAAGTTTATCTTAAGTGTAATAAATTAAAAGGGGGACTAAGTAATTTATGATTAATTGATTAGATTATTTCTCATTTACTCTTACAATCATGAGGAGAAATATATATGATAGATTCTATGAAATGTGACAACAAATAAGAGGAAGGTTACAACACAATCTTGATTAGCATTATGACAATTTTTTACACTTTTCATGAAGTATATTTTGAATGTTAAATGAGGAAATATTAGGTTTCCTAAGTCTGAGTGGTCTAATATGATGTTATGACAATGGTGTGTTCTAAGGAATATTGCTAAAAATATCTTAGAGGATCTTTTAGCAAGGAAGGCATTTGCATTTTGTGTCTTGGTTTGGGTTCCATGACTCCTATGGTATTGCTAATTTCTTTTCAATTTTTAAACATTTTTAATTTTATTTTTATTTTTTCATCTATTTACTCAGTCTTTGGAATCATAGATTTTATTGTTCATTTACACCCATTATGCCACCAAATTCACTCTAACTTTTACAAGTTGGTGATACTTGGATAATAGCTTTTTGTACAAATATATTATATATATTTTTATTTAATGAATAATACATTGGGTATCTTTAAGTGCAAGGTTGTTCTCTCAAAATGGTTTTCATTATGTACACCTTTCATTATAGTAAATTATTTATTTTATTCTCATATGTGTTTCTTCTTTCTATAGTTGTGTATATTAAAGAATTTGCAAAATACTTCCCTCATTAGATTGGTGTAAGAAGCATTTCTACATACCTTACTCCAATTCAAACTTAGGGGAAGATGTTCCTTTGTAACACAGTGGTAATTATTTCAAATAACTTTTAAATAGTATCAATCATTAGATATGAAAGAAGAGTATAGCAAATACTGCTCAATTAGACAAATTAGGCAAATAGAATAATAAGAATAAACATTGTACAATATGAAAAACACATAACAAATATACTAATGTAACACCATAAAATATGTAGGTTAGACATAAAATTAAAGATAACTCACTAATAAAAAAATCACATAGAACAAAAACAAAACATATTCCTAACCCTAAAATTATCTAAAACATTGATCTACATAAATTTCTTTTAGCTATACATTTCATTAATTTAACCTAAACTAGTTTAAGTAAATGTATTTTTTCAAAGTCTAACATATTTGGGAAGAGAGTTGTGGTCCCGAACAATGTAACCTTACAATAATATTTGTTATATCTCTTTCATATGAAGGAAATAATATTAAATTAAAATTGAATTTGCTTGATAATAAATTATCTTAACGTCTATTTATTATATGTCAGTTTAGTATTATTTCCATCACACATGGGGCAGAGAGGAAAACGTATTTAACAGATGAACTGAAGATAAGATTCTCCCACCACTTACTGCACTTTGCTCGTTAATTTATTCATGGACTTAGTGCGCTGCACAGAAACGCCCCTCTTTAATCTTTAATCGTACTTTGTATTTCACGTGGCATTGTGACTCCTCCTCCCATGCAAGAACTGAGGCTGTTCGTTACCATGATAAAAAGCTTACTCCTACATTACATCAAACTATACAGTCAGTGCAGAGAAAACGGCAGAAACCAGAATACAAGGAGAAATAAGAAAGGCGATATGGACAAGAAAATGATAGAAAATCACGCAAATCAAATGAATGACAAGGTTTGCTTCAATATATTTTTTGTTTACGATTGATAATATCTGCGTTTTTAACTTTTACATCTTGGAAATCATTAAGTAAAATGCCTGTTTCTAATAGTTTTTATGTGTGTTGTGCACTTTTGCATGATAAGGAGGATATTAAAAAGGCTGAAAATTTTGGAACTCAAAGCAATGAAAATGTCGACCAGAAAGAGGATTCGGGGTTCACATTTCCAAAGCTAGCGAGTGGCAAAGAAAATGATATATGCCTCGCATGTGTCATTTTGGTCGAAAAGAGAATTGTAGTCATTATAGGCAAAAACCATGCCCATAATGAGTAGGATTAGGTACTTTCAAGTGTAGAGCATTGAGCTTCCAGTATTTTTTGAGGTGGCTTCTGTCACGGTTTATTTTTGTAAGTTTTATTATGTGCCAGTTTTGTTTATTAAAATATAGTATCAAGTTATTTCGTCTCTGCAAAATTTCAAAGCTTCGTGTATTGTTTTGGATATGTAAACTTCTCAAAAATTACAAAATATTCGGTGTATGATATGGATTTTTAATAATTTTAATCTAGAATGTAAAAGCTCGTTCTCTTTTTTCTGAGGAGGTGATATTCCGTAGGAGACAATTCTCTGTTGGCTGTTGTATATTCTGTTGCAGCTTCTACAGCCATATTTTATGTCCCACTTCCTGTTTGAAACAACATGCTTCTTGATGTGTGTATGATAAAAAGCTATTGCTGCAGCAATTTGGGTATTCAGTTGTTATTCGTATTTCAGTTGATAAAGTGTTCAAGTTTTTCTCTATATCATGCAATATTCTGAATGATATGAAATGCTTTGCTTTCATTTATGCTCTTCACTTTAAATCCAACAATCAATTGGTATAAGAGTTGGTGATTGGTAAACTAATTTGCCTGGCAGAGACAGGTATTTGATAATGCTGAGAACAAATTTCTCAACCTTTTATTAACCGAAAGCAGACTTTTTGCAAGTTTTGTTCTTTCTATCAGCAAAGGAAAGATTTGATAACTTAGGGTTTCAATTTGTGCAGACAAAAATTTGTCATAGGTTTGTGGTCTGTTACAGCAAAATTTTAGGGCATTGAGTTGTCTTCAATTAGAGAAGCTGTGCTTTATTTTTAAGGTCAGATAAAGACAAAAAATTCTTGACCAACGATGTTTAATATGACAACTAGCAGCAACAATTTTATTTTATTTGGATGATATAGAGAGGTCTGACATGACATGGTGGTCATCTTCCCTATTGTTATAGGTACCCGATGGAGTATATGGAGTAATTAGATTTCTTGTTGATACATGGTTTTAGGGATTGCTTTTTTTATTTTATTTTTAGTTTATTTTTAATCAAATTATTCACTGCATACGAAAGTGGAAAAAATATTTGTAAAAGTGTGTTGTATATCTTTCATAATATTTATAATGTAAATTTAATATTTATTTAGAATGTATTTGGAAAGATGTAGAGATGCATGCGTCATACGGGTTAGATATTTTGAAACCAAATTGTATGTTGTATGTACCATTAGGATAAATATCTAAGGTTGGTTGCATATTTGAACATGATTATTTAGCATTAAAAAATTTAGTACCAAAATGTAAAAGAAGGGATATGGTTTTGTAATGTTGTAGTATTTGGCACATGGTATAAGTAATACCACTAGATGGTTTTGTACAATTTTTTTTTTTTTAAAAGCAAGCACATGAAAAGTTGTTGAGATTGGTTATTATAGCTTTTGGCTTATTTCCTAAGCTTAATTGAGCTCTCTTGAACAAGTACATATGTGAAACATGGCATGCGATATGTTGTTGCATGGTTATCTATTATGCTTGTAAGTATATTGTAGTGTTTCATTGTTAAATATACATTGAGTGTGGATGTTTTTGGACTCTTAGTTTTCCCTCATGAGATTTTTTGTGAGGTATGTCTTGTATTGTCTTAATGGTATATTTTTCTATTCTTGTGTAAGGTGGATTTTGAATTCTCTTTTTTTCATTTTTTTTTCATGAGGTTATTTGGAAATGTTTCAAATTCTTAGAAATTTCATTTTGATACTTTTAATTTTTTGTCTACCTAGTATCTAAAATACCTATTTTGAATAACTATTTTTCATAGATGTAATTTATTAAATATCAAATTTTCTAAGAGTAAGGAAATGAAATGAAGTTGTAATTAAGTTGCTAACACCTTTATCTTCTTTTATTTATAAAATATGGATATTAAATCTATGGAAGATGTTATTAAATATATATTAAATGATAATTTACTTACTAAGGATTGGTGTGAGATAGGTTTACTTATTAAGGATTGGTGTGAGACAAGTTTATTGGATTGGGCTTGCGGGTCCATAGGGGAAGCCTATTAGCCAATAATACCTACATACATTATTATTGTAACAAGAACCGAGGAACCTAGGAGACTAGTTCAACAAGACCTAGGCTCCAAAAAATAACTTCATAAGACCTCATTAAAACATCAGTATTAAGGAATCTAGGATCAATCTTATGTCAAGAGGTTTACCATGTAGTCTATTATAAATTCTCTCCATCTTTGCATTCATTTTTTATCCCTATGAAATTATTTTCAAATAAGTCCAATGTTGTTTAGGAGCTTCTTTTCTTCTTAAAACAATCGACCACATGAAACTCCACATGAACATTAATGGAGGCTATTAGAGAATAATGCTTATTTGAGGAACACATTCAATGCAATTATTCCCGAATAAAATTTATAAGAATCTAATTTATAAGGTATTATTCTTATAAAATAAAATAAGAAATTATTTATATAATTTATCATTATAAATATTTTTTAATTTATTAATTAAATTTATAACCAAAAGGTTTTATGGTGAAAGGTCGTTACCTATTCACAAACTACTTATATTGATTTAAATATAGGAAAACATAAATAATATCTTACTTTCAACATATAGATTTGCATCTATAGAAAAGATTATACAAGATTCATGTTAATACAATATATATGCATGTTTTTAGTTATAGAAAGAAGGGAAGAAAGATGATAATGTGAAGTCCAATTTCCTGATATTTTTATGTATACAAACATTAACATAACTTTTCTTAATAATGAATTATATTTTTTTTGGAATTTTAAGCCAAAACACTTTTCACTACATCCATATTACATAATTTCATTTATCTATGCTTTCTAAAAAAAAATTATGTGTGTGTGTGTGACACTTTTCACTACATCCATATTACATAATTCCGTTTTTCTATTCTTTCTAAAAAATTATTTTTTGATGTTTGTGTGTGTGTGACACTTTTCACTACATCCATATTACATAATTTTGTTTTTCTATTCTTTCTAAAAAATTATTTTTTGATGTGTGTGTGTGTGTGTGTGTACATATAATGATTAGCTACATATTGATCCTATTTACTAATAAAGAATGTGACCACCAATCCCCAAAGTTTAGATGAAGCATGTATTAGGGAATATCATGTGAAAAGTGAAAAAATAATGAATTTTCAAGAAGGAAGAAGTGGTTGTAGAGGAGAGTATTTTCCCTACCTTGAGTTTCACTAAGAATTTATGGGATTAAAATTTTATCTCTAATAAAGGAGGTGTGATCCAAATAAACCATTCAAAATATAATAAATCATATATACAAATATAATTTTATGAATTTAGTAACTAGGATATGAAATAATTAGAAGTATGAATTTAGTAACTAGGATATGAAATAATTAGAAGTAAGGGTAGGTGTTTGATAATATTGTAGAATTGTACAACATAGAGTCAAAGGCCATGGATCTATCAAGTTGTAGATTGCACCAAATTTGTATTATCATCTTTGACACTAATTTAATTTTAATAGTGGATTAGATAGTACCTAACATTAATCTTGGGATCTAAGATAAATTCCTTTTATGTAAGATGTTACCAATATGTGCTTCTATTCATTTCTAAAGAGCACATGAGAGGAATTATTAATATTCTTTTGAGAAGAAGTAGGAGATACTAGCTATTTGTAGTAGTTTGGAAAATGCTAAGATAATAATACATTCATTACATCCATAAGAGTAGATTTCATCCAAGCATACTATTATGCTTTGTAACCTTTCATCTTAATAAAGGAAATAGCTATTTTTCACTATACTTAACTCTACTTTTTCTATATTTGGAGGGGTTCCAAGATAATATATGGTGTCTACTTTATATGAACATTTTTTATTTATCAATAATTTCCTCTATGTTTATTATTAATAATTGTAATTTGAAATAAAAAGTACTATAGTAAGATAGTGTTAAGGATCATGGTAGCATGAATCGATCCTCTAACCCTTCACTCCCTATGATAATTTTGAATGCCTTCCACTCCCGCTCTCCTGTCTATTGCTCCCACTCTCCTGTAGTTGTCCTTCCAATCTCTTCCTCGTATGGTTGCAACTTGGTGGTGGATATCATGTCGACTATTTATCATATATCTATGTCGTTTGTGGGTGAGGCTACAACTGGTCCAAAATCTCTCGTCGATGGGTTTCATGAGAGTTCCTCTACAATGAAGGGTCCTGTTCAAGCTTCTTTTGTTGATTATGTGTGGAATAAGAAAGTTGGGGTGGGATTTGAGAAAACTTTGTGGTGTGCTAGTGTTACCCTTGTTATCTCTCTTACCAAGGAAGTCTCTGACCATATTGACTACTACTCCAAAATGACCCTTATTTGTAGGTTCTATCATTTGTGGCCTTCCCTCCTTGATCTGTACCTCTCAATCTCTAATGATTGTTCTAATCTGGTGGAAGTTATGATTGATATTTATCCTTCACCTAGAGGGTTTTTATTATTGGCTTTTATTCTCCTAAAGATAGGAAATTTTAGATCATGGACTATGGCAATGAGAATCCCATCTCCTATCCATGAGGCCTTGGGTTTATTCCTTCAACCCTTTGAAGGAACCCATTGATGTAATACCTATTTAGGTGAGATTGTCATATCTCCCCTTACTATTCTGGTGCTCCTCTACTAATGAGGACAATGGAAATACTCTAGGAAAATTATTGTAATTAGACAATGCTTCCAATAATTTTACTCACACCTCCTTCACTTAGATTTTGGTGAAGGTTGATTTATCTTAGGCTTTACCTAGTGAGGTAGTGCTTCAGGTTAATGGTTGGTCTTAGAATCATCTAGTGGGTTATGAAGGTATCTCTTTTCACTACAAATGTTGTTTTGCTACTAGACACTTGGCTCATGATTGTCCTCATGGCTCTCATCTTGTTTCATCCTCCACTTGGTGGAAAAATGCTCTCCAAGAACATTTATCAATGTACCCTGATGTTGAATATTCGTCTAATTGTGAGGATTTCAAGCCTCCTTCTCCTTGTGTGTTGAAGAATAATCATGTTGTTGATGAAGCTTCTCCTCCCGAGGCTTCTATTATGTTATATTTGGATAAGGCTACTCCTTTTTTTTTGTGTGTTTCCTCCCTTGAGGTTCTTGATGCCCCCTTGTTGAATAAGATTGAATTAACTACAGATCTTTCTTCTTCAGTCTTGGTTTTGGATGGTCAACATGAAGCATCTTTTGTTCCACCTGTTAGTTACTCCAAAAGGATTCTTCCCCTTTTGGTCCAAATGTTTCTAATCTCGGTTGTGATCCATCTTGGACAATAGTGCAATGAAAGAATAAATCTAAGGTCTATGCTTCCTTTAAAAATCCCTTGGAAGCATTGTCAATGGACCCGAGATCTGGTGCTTGAGTTATTTCTCTTTAGCTATTTTTGGGTTGTCTCTTACTAGTAACTCTAGTTTGCTACCAGGGTTTGTTTTTGTTGTTCTGGCCTTATTGTTTCTGACTGGTGGTTGTGTTTGGCCAGTTTGTTTTGTTGGGTCGTTAAGCCTTATTGTTTCCTTTGTACAGGATTAGGGCCCTTCCCTTCTTATCTAATAAGAAATAAGTAGTACAATAGGTTAATTCTTGTTTATGATATAAAAGAAAGATATTAAATATCATATTTATAATGATCCTAATGGATATATACCTACTTTTTATATGCATTTTATTCATATTTCAATTATCATACATTTATCATCTTTCTATCTTATGATACTTGTATGTTATATGTATATGAAATTTATGTGAGATTATATTATTATTGTTGCTTGTTTATCATATGATCACAATAATATATGTTATGATCTTAATAATGCTTCTATCTTACATTTATTTTTCTAATCACATGATCCTTATCTAGCATATATAATTGTCATTATAATTTCTCTCACTATGTATAAAATTTGGGGCATCTAGTTTTCCATTATTATATGTTTTCATGATGATATCTTACCTATTTTTACATACTATTAAAAATCACACATTATTTATTAAAAATAATCTCATGACCTCACTCTAGTTTATCATTTTCATCACTAATACCCAAGAAAAAAATTGAATCCATATATCTCAAATTTTTTTTATCTTGGATCAAATCTGCATGTGGAGTTTTTACCTAGGTCGTTTCCATTTCCATAGATCTTAACCTCATACTTTTAGTTCTCAAAATTTAAATCTAATCTTAATTATTTATTCCTATCAACATTATGAATTGATTTAGTACACATTAGTGTTATATTGTATGTTATGTTATTGTATTTAATGCCATGCCATAATGCATTTACACTTGTTATGGATGAATCATCTAGGGCCATTTGAGATATTTTTAATAGAGAATTCATAGAACAATGAAAACAATAATATCACAACATACATCATTATAAACACACCTACAAGATTGTTTAATGACTTTGATAATTATTCTAAATTTGTTTAAGCAATTTGTCAAGGGGATTGAGAAAAGGAAAATTAATCCTTTTGTAGAAAGTTCCTAAATTATGGTGTCTTTCAATACTACCCTAAATTACATATAAGTATAGTAAGTCAAGGTGCAACTACAACAATAATAAAAATCTAATCAATTTAGATCCATGAGTTTTGGTTTAGATCTATTCACTAGGTTTAGTTATGTGCTTACAAAGACAAATTTTACATTTATAATTTAAGTAAACTAGATAGTTATACAATAAATTTACAATGTTAGATGCATTTATTTGATAAATCACATTTTTTTGTAGCTACACAAATTGGCAAACATCTTCAACAATTTATATTCCTTCACCCAAATTTTGAATTAAGTATTATGCTTAATTTATTTCACTCTATAATTTTAATTTTGCATTTATTGTTTTAGTCTAAATCTTTATCCAAGACTAGTTGATTATTTTTTATCTAATTAAAGTATATCATCTATGTAGAGGAAATATTTTCTTTGTGATGATAATATAACATAATGAACATGTAATAGTATCTTTTTTTTGTTGGTGAAATTGAATTGTTTTGTATAAGTCTACTAAGAATCAAGTCTTATGAATGTAGGGTCTCCTAACATTATAAAGAATGATGTCAAAAATATGTCCCAAGTGAAAGGGATACCTCCATTCCCTAACTCTTAACCAAAGAAATATTAACTTATAATTGAGTTTAATTACACAATAGGCTACATATAGTGTGAGATTTAAACTTGAAACAAGTCTCATGTGGGAAAACAACTATTGAGTCATCAAAGAAAAAATTTCATTTGTTGTTTAATGCAAAATCAACTATTTAATGCAAAATCAATGGTAGAAGCTTCCAAAATATCAAACGAAAACATCCAAAATTTAAGTTATCATGTAAAAGCAAGATACATATTTATTTTCCAATTGGGTGGGAACATTTTATTTCCATTTTAAGTTTTTTTTTTCCAATTTGAATGCAAATTTTATTTTTCATGTGCAATTCTTTATTTTTTAAATCAACATGTGCAAATATTTTAAAATAAGATAATATCTAATTTATTTAAGGGAAAATCCTAGATCTATCTAAGTTCATTTCATTCCATTATTTTAACACTTATTATTAATTGTTTAACACTTATTTTTAATACTTACTATTAATAATTGTTTGACACACTCTATATTTTAACATATGCATAGTTTTCTACGGGCATAATCCTTAAACTTCCTTTAGATACAATTGATAGTATAAAAAAGATTAAAAAAATAAACAAAGAAAGAGCCTGAACCCATCTCAAAACAATTAAAAATGGGTAATTTAATAAATGTTGGGAAAAAATAAACACAGTCAAGATATGAGTACTAGAAAAAAAAGGTGGGATGTACATTAAATTTAATTACCAATGCTCCATTAGTAGAGTTTTTTTTTTCCATTATCTAAATATAATGATAGAATATATATATAAAAAAAATAACAAATAAGTGCTAATAATGGCTTTAGTAGAGTACTCTAAGGTTCACAAAAAAATGTTGAAATTAAATAAGCAACAAATTAACATAAATTAATCTTGAGAAAAAGTCTTTGCATGCCATAATGTATTGTCTAGATATGAGGATGTTTATTCTTATTGACATTACAGCTATAGCCAATATCTTGCATGTCATGTAAATATTTTTCCATTTTTTATGTGTTTGATTGATTTTGATTACATTAGTATAGATCTAGAGTTCATGTAAATACACACTTTACAATGTACCTTGCTATCAGATACTTTTAGTCCTTTTAAAAACAAAAATGAATACAATGGTTTAAGACATCCTTGCCTCATGATGGGTTTTATGTGTTTGATTGATTTTTTATGTGTTTGATTGATTTTGATTACAATGGTGTAAGACATCCTTGCCTCATGATGGGTTTTGGCCATCATGGGGTTGTTTTCTAGCTCTATGTTCCTTTTTGGTGCATTATTTCTTTTCTACAATTATTTCTTTATTATCATTATGCATAGTGTGCTCTCTATCTCTCTTCCCATACCTCATGTGTATTTCTATATGAATCATATAACTTTAATCTTCTCCTCCCTATCACACTATTTTTTTTGTGCTAGGTAATCAATGGTTGAAATGGTCAAGTACTTGGATAACCCCCTAGGGGTTTGACGGTTAACCCTTCTTTAGATCCTTCTGGTGGCTGCTCATTTAGAGATATCATGGTGGAGAAGTAACATAGAGTGGCTCTAGACTCAACACACTTCTTTGATATGCAAGCTTGTAGACCATTGTGTGTTCCTATTTCAATTGGAACAAAGTTATCTATTTCATATTGTCATCTCCATCCGAGATGGAAGACATGAGTAGAGTACCTTACCATAGTGTAGTTGGAAGCTTGATGTATTCTATGGTTTGTACTAGGCCAGACATTTCCCAAGCAATGGGATCTTTCCAGATATATGTCTAATCCTAGTAGAGTTCATTGAGATTTAGTTAAAAGACTCTTTAGATATTTTTGTGGTACCTCATATTATTCTTTACGTTATCACAGTAATATGACTGAAGATGAGATTTCCCATGATATTAATGGTTATGTGGATTTAGACTGGGTAGGTGATGTTGATAGCATAAGATCCACCAATGCTTATGTGTTTACTTTATTTGGTGGTGCAATTAGTTCGATGAGTAAGCGACATGTTGTGGTTGCTTTGCCCACTACTGAAGTAGAGTATATGGTAGCTACTCATGCTTGTAAATAAGCCATTTGGATTAAGAGATTGGGTTATGATATTGGAATAAAACAAGGTGTAGAGATAATTTATTGTGATTGTCAGAGTGCTATATGTCTAGCTAGGAACTTGACACTTCACGATAGGACTAGGCACATTGATGTACAGTATCATTTTGTTAGATATATGGTTAAAGATTGTAGGGTGAAGCTAGTTAAGGTGGAGATTTTGATGAATGTTGTTGATTCTTGGGTATGTGCAGGATCATCATGGAAAAAATAGGCCCTTAAGTGGTGAAAATTTTTAAAAAATTAGAGTTAGGCAACTTGACATAAAAATTTGAATAAGTTATCTATATTATTTCAAAAATATGTAAGAATAGAATCTATAGAAAATTGAAATTAGTTTCTAAACTACTAGGTTTATTTTTTTTTAAATCTATTTGGCAAAATTTTGAAATTTCAATGTAGTAGTACTTAAATTTCAGGGAAAAAATAAGTAGGTGTCTGTCTAACCACCCTAACCACAATAAAATGATAAAAAAAATTATAATATTTGAGATATAAGTAGAGGACTCGTGTCCCGATGTGATGCATATTATTTTGTAATTTTTTTCCAAGTAAATGATTAATTATGATTTTTTTATTATAGCTTTATAAAATTATAAAAAACTTGTATGTCCAGCCACCTTAACTTGGTCAAAATTTCATGAAATTAAATGTTTTTTTTTAATACTATAGTATGTGAAGCATAGAATGTGATGCATGTTTCAGATTCAAAAAATGTGATACTATTAGAAAGCTATAGATGTTTTTCAATCAGCCTATCAATCAGGACTTTAGTCGTAATTAAAATAGAAAATGAATAATAATAATTTATTAAATTCAAACCAAAACATAATTTATATTGGTGGAAATCTAAGAATCTCCTTTAAAAACCTTTTTTATTTCATCAATTCTCGGTAAAAAAAAGTCATCAGCCACATACCCTACACATACCCATCATATCACCACTTTTTGGCCCATCATGATCCCAGACATACCCTCTTTAACTAAGCCTATGAGCACAAAGAAGTTTAGATGGTGATTAGAGACTATGGCCCTTTCAGCGCCTACAGCAATTAAGAGATGATGATGATACCCTTCTACAACATGATATATCTTGCAACATGAGAAAATATCTCACCATAATCAACACCTTAACTTGAGAGTAACCTTTTGCAACCAACTTGCTTTGCATTTCTCAATACTTCCATCTAAACCTATATTTTTCTTGAACACCCATTTGTAACCAACATGTTTTCGTCCTTTAGGAAATGG
Source organism: Sequoia sempervirens (assembly GCA_007258455.2). Lineage (NCBI taxonomy): Eukaryota > Viridiplantae > Streptophyta > Pinopsida > Cupressales > Cupressaceae > Sequoia > Sequoia sempervirens. Next base: position 29,798,660 of record VDFB02049217.1, on the reverse strand, counting down.
TACAAGATCCCATGTATCATTCTTTTTCAAAGTTGCAATTTCTTCATCCATTGCAATCTTCTATCATTCTACATGATTTATACGTAATTCCTCTTCTACTAATCTATGTTCATTGATGTTAGTATTCAAAGAAAAGATATATCTCCAATCATTAGGTGAATACCTTTTAGGTGGTTGTCTATGCCTTATAGACCTAGGAGTAAGTTGATTTGGAGGTTCTTCCTCCTCTTCTAAAGATTCAGAGGTAGATGAGCTCTCCTCAACTTCTTGTCTATCCATGGGCTTTGATTCAACTTTCTCGAGTGTAGAAGGAAATTGAATCACATCTTCCTATTTACTTTGTTTTGGCTACAATGTAACAGAAGGAGGCTAAGTTTCTCTAAAAATAACACTTCTACTATGTAGTACCTTCTATGCAACATGATCCTAAACCTTGTATCCTTTCACACCATAACTATATCTGATGAAGATACATTTCATAGCCTTCTTCTCCAACTTTTTTTACTTCTCCTTTGGCACATATGCATATGCCTCACAACCAAAAACTCTAATCTATTTCTTAATGAAGTCTTGCGACTAGACCATGACCCCATGAGCATCTTATCAAAAAGAGTTGATGTAGGAGACCTATTAATTAGGTTTAACAAGTAATGGAAACAACTTTAGGGTAAACCCACAAAAGTGGTTTACAATTCGAGTGAGAAAGGAAAAGTTGCAAAAAATGATCCCATGCAAAAAAAATTGGTTTTTAGGGTTCGAATGAACCCTTTGGTTCAAGTGAACCAAAAAAGGGTTCGAATGAACCCTTTAGTTTGAGCGAACTGAAAAAGGGTTTGAATGAACCCAAGTTCATGTGAACCCATTTAATGGAAGGTCCCACCAAGAAAACACAAAGAAAACCATTTTTGAAAGGAGGTTCGCCTAAACCCCCTTGGTTCGCCTGAACCCCCCTTTTCCCACCTTGTCACCCTCTGGCACAAAAAAATTCTAGAATTTTGCATTTCAAAGCTCAGGTTGAGGATGATGTTAGAGTAATAAGTTATTATGCTTAATTAATTACATCACATTGATTAATTAATTAAGTCACTTATTCCTCTTTATTACTTAAGCTAAACTTAGGCACATTAATAATTAATTATTAATTATTAAGTGTGCACACTAGGGTTTCATTTAGGGTTTCCCTTTTTAGGGTTTCTTGATCTCCTTCATAAGGATTGATCATTTTGTAATAATTGATTCTCTTAATGCATTTTTACTGAGAGGTTTGAGAACATCTTTTGGTTCTTCATATCTTTTGCATGTGAGGTATCCATCTTGCATGTAGGTGATCTTGGATTCTAACATAGTATCAGAGCACTTTCGGTGTGTTTATTTTCAGTATTTTTCTGTTTTTATGCATTTATTGCTGTTTGAAGTGAGATGTACTTTTTATGCTTCCGAGCTCATAACTTTTTGCCATGATCTCCGTTTTTCGCCTCGTTTGAAGCTTGTTGGTGAGGTATCTAGGTTACTTTGTCCATGCACTTTTTCTGTATCTATCCCAGGTTTATCAGTTAGTCCAGATTTGGCCTGATGGGTTGTTTGGCGATTACTTGGATGTTTTGATAGTTGGGAGAGTGCATCTTGCATCTTTGCACTTCATTTTCAGTAATACATCATTCAATAATTGCTTGCTGCTTCATAGATTCTAGAGTTGTTCCCGTTTGGAGTTTTTTGAGTGTTCCGTGGCATCGGGTCTTCTTTGCTTTATCATGATTCCTTGAGTCAATCGTGACTCTCATCCGGTTTTAAAGTAGTATACAGAAGAATATTTTCTTGCTTGCCTATATCAAGTTCCAGTGTTACTCTACAGAGTTCTTCCAATGCTTCTTTGCAACATGTTATCTCATTGTAAGGGGGTTTTGTCCCACTAGGTTTTTTCCTTCTCTTACTCCTTATTGCATTTGTAAATGGGTACCTGATCAGGCCTAGTTGCTGGGACCCATCTTTGCTTTCATGCATCTTATTCTAGTGTTTTAGCTTCTTCCTAAGCTCATCTTAAGGGGGGGTGTTAGAGTAATAAGTTATTATGCTTAATTAATTACATCACATTGATTAATTAATTAAGTCACTTATTCCTCTTTATTACTTAATCTAAACTTAGGCACATTAATAATTAATTATTAATTATTAAGTGTGCACACTAGGGTTTCATTTAGGGTTTCCCTTTTTAGGGTTTCTTGATCTCCTTCATAAGGATTGATCATTTTGTAATAATTGATTCTCTTAATGCATTTTTACTAAGAGGTTTACAGAGAACATCTTTTTCGGTTCTTCATATCTTTTGCATGTGACAGGTATCCATCTTGCATGCAGGTGATCTTGATTCTAACAGATGAAAATGGAGGAGACTTCACAAACCCAGCTAGATGATGGTAGTTCTCGGAACAAGCTATCCAACGAATATAATTTTAATATGTTTTGGTTTTATTATGTATTTATTTTTTTAGGTTTATTAAACTTAGGTTTTTCATCAAAAATCAAGCTCTCTATTCTGCACATGTGGAAAAATAGAAAATTATCAAATTTTTTTTTTTGAAAAATATGAGTGCACCTAATATTGAAGTCCTTGATCCAACAAAAAATTTTAAATTTGATACATACAAAAAAATTTATGTGTTATACGGTCTGCCTCTGTCTAAATTGTAATTAGTTTGATTTCGAAACTTGATTAAGGAAAAAATATTTAATAAAACACTATCTAACCAATTGGAAGCACTAGATATCATAGTTACAAATCTAAATTTGAAAAAAATAGAATTTTATCCTTCATGGAAAAAAGGTTATGCGTTATATGGTGAGCATCACTCCTTAAAAATGTTGTTTATTGAAAAGCTAGTTTTTGAAGATGGAAAAAAAAGTGCAATCTGATTCCAAATTTTTTGAAAAAATTATATTTAGAATCTAGAGAAAAAATGTGACAAATCACTAGTTTGCATCATCTTAAAATTATTCATGGTTTAGCTGCTATAGGTGCCTGAATGTGAAGATTTAGTTAGAAAAAGTTATTTTAGTGTCCAGTTTGGCCAAAAATTGTCAACTAGTATTTTGGGATCACCCTTCAACACAAAACCTTTGCTTTAGACCAGCACCACTCAACTTACTCCTAGCCTTCTCCATCAATGTCTTGTTCATTCTTTCTACAACTCCATTTTGTTGTGGAGAACATGGAGTTATCTTTTGGCAATGAATACCACAATCGTTACCGAATCTATCAAAAACATTAGAGTAAAATTTACCACCATTATTAGACCTCAAACATTTTATTTTCTTTCTATTCTGCAACTCAACCATTGCTTTAAATTCTTTAAATCGAATAAAAACTTTAGATTTAACTCTTTAAAAATATGTCCATGGCCTACTATAATCATCAATAAATAGAACATAATATGTTGATTTACCAATTGAAGGAACATCTATGGGACCAAACACATTAGAATGAATAAGATCCAATACATCACAAGACTTATGAGAACTCGAGTAAAACTGAATGCAGTTTTGTTTTCCATAAATGCAATTCTCGTAGAAATAAAATTCAAGATTATAATCAAACAAACCTTCAATGATATTTTTACTTGTCAAGGTCCTTAAACTCTTTTCTCCCATGTGGCCAATTCTCTTATTCTATAACATAGTTTTCTCTATAGGTAACTTTGATTCAGAAGAAAGAGCACCCTTGGGTACCCAAAAGCCATGACCATCTACTAAAGGTGAAACCCTCACTTCTTCCATAGACTTTCTTTTCATAGAAGTACTATTGCACTCAACAGTGCATGCATCAAGCTTATACAATGTGCCATATCTAACACCTCTAGCAATCACCATTGCACCTCTAAACATCTTGCATCCTACATTAAAAAATACTACCTGCACACCTACATCTATTAGTTTTCTCACATATAAAAAATTTTGTGCTAAACCAGGGATATGCAACACATCATTAATCCTTTTTATTCTACCATCAAGCAACTTTATTTTAACTTTACCATGGCCAAAAATTTCTAAATGAGTATCATCACCCAAGTAAAGCTTACCTCCATCAAATTCTTAATATTCAGAAAACCAATCTCTATTAAAGGTCATATGGAAAGATGCACCTAAGTCCATTAACCATGCTTCATTACTTGCACAAGTTTCCAAAGCTATAATGAATGCATCACCATCTTCCCTGTTAGACTTAGAAACGAAATCAAATTCTTCTTTTTCTTCTTTTCTTTTTTGCGGTCCTAATCAACATGTCTAGGCTAACTACAGTTCTAGCAAATAACATCGGACTTTGTAGGAGACTTAGATCTCCCATTGGACTTGGATTTTTCATGCTTCTCATTCTTCTTGCCTTTTTCCTTAGGTCTTCCACGAACATTCCGGGCCTCCCTAGCACTGATGGATACCTTCCTCCTCATCTCATCAGAAATAAATAAACCCACCACATCTTCAATCTTTAATATAACAAAAGTACTTCTAATAGCCATGATAGGAGAATCCCACTAATCGGGAAGAATAAAGTAGGATCTAACATTTATCTTCCTCACCCATGTTTTGACACCAACTGATTCCAATTGAGCCACCAACATATTGAATGCTTCTAGGTGGTCTATAATTTTTCCACTCTCTTCCATTCTCAAGGAATACAATTTCTTCCTCAAGAAAATCTTCTTCACTAAAGATTTGGCTTAATACATCTCACCAAGCTTCTTCCATAGTTTATGTGTAGAGGTCTCTTCATGGAAATCAATTAAAATAGATTTTTCCAAGCACAATCTAATTAGACCCTTATATTTATAGTTCATAACATCATATTGAGCATCTTGAGTAAGATCTACATGCCTTGAAACATTCTCATCAATAGCATCCCACAAATCTTGATCTATCAACATATCCTCTATCATTAGCTTCCATATTTCAAAATTATTTCCCAAAAATTTATCCACCTCTATTCTCCCTGATGAACTTTCCATCTAAAAAATTCCTACAACTAGATCACAAAGTATCTTCTACATAAGCTACCACTCAAATTTGGATTAGTTTAAAAAACTCAGAAACCCACAACTAAAACCAAAGGTGATCAGAATCTGATACCAGTTGTAGGGAAGCTAAGGTAGAAGAACAACTTCCTACAATAACATTAAGAGGAGAATAATGTAAAAAATTTACAAATTTTTGATAGTTACATAAACTTAAATAGAAATAGACATAAATATCATCCATACCACAACACAGTGATTTATGTGGGGAAAGCCCTATCAGGAGAAAAACCCCACATTCCAAAATTTGTCCAATATATTATTCATAAATAACAAAGATTACCATATGCTTGTAGAGAAAGCTTACTATAGGAGTATTACCACTTAGAGATCCAGAGGCACGACTGCTATCATACTCTCAGAATACATTGCAATAGATAGTCGTAATACAATGCCCTCATAAAATAGGGCTTCCATCCAGGGTAAGTCAACCTAATAAAATATCAACCATTAGATATGAGACATAATGATGAACGGTCCAAATTTACAATAATAAAGTGTATATAAAATTTAGCTTCCAGGGGCGCTACCCCCAAGCCCCTATCAGTGAAAACTACCCCCTAGACCCCTAGTTGGGGGGATGATCCCTCCCACTTCCCCCCATCGTTGTTAGCTAAACAATACCTTATGTATCAATAGTACCTTATGTAATTGCAAGGCTAGGACACATTTCTCAATAGCCAAACCACCACCCCATTTTAAAAAGAATACAATTGGGAATAATGCCAACAATAACCCCAAGAGATCAAATAATTTTACTCTCAACTCAAGCCTCCTAAACATGGAAGATAATTTTAATAATGCAATCTCCACCTTAATGTAAATTAACAAGTGGTCGCTCCATTGCAAATCTACTATTGAAAGATTGAATGCTAATGTCTAGAGCTAGCAAAGGATCTTTGAAACCATCAGGGACAAAAAATAAAAGGATATGAGGAATGCTAAAAACCTCTTGACATGAAGGAAATAGTGTTCCCCACATTTTGGAGAGATGGAGCACAAGCCAAGGTTTAGGAGCTAGACATATTTCCCTCAAGTTTCATTCAAGGAAACCTTGGAGATCTCAATTTGAAGGTAGAAAGGGTGAAAGAGATCTTGCGATAAGGTATCCTAGGGTGTGATTAAGATCTAAAATGGGGTTCACCACCAAGCTATGGATTGGAAATACAAGTAACATGAAAAACCCAATGATCAAACCTAATGATGTGCAAGACTTGAATAGATGACCTAGAAATGAATGCAAAATAGAATAGTAAACCGGAAAAGTATAGAGGGGCACCTGCAAACTTGTAGAAGCTTGAATGAAGACCTGAAATGTTGAAAACATTGAATTTAATCCACACTATGATTCATATGATAGGGTGGGTAATTTAGTCCTACATTAGGGTTTCTAAGCAGGAACATAAATCTAGCAATGAGAAGTCTAGAACTATTGAAATCTAAAAAAATGACTATACTAGGACTCATACGCCAGAAGTGGCATATCAGTTCTGCTTAGATTTGTCAAAGGATAAAGATATGAATCTAATCTTCTATCTCTACTCTTCCTTCTAAACCTAATTTCCAAATCTTTAATGTTGAATTGTACTCTATAGATGTCTTTTAGTGATCTTGTAAACAAGGTGACAACTTTTCCACAATCTTGCTCTTCAATGTGTCTTCAACCTAGGTCTGCAAATCACACACTAAAGAGAGGGGGTAAACAAATTTAGTAGAAATGATTTTTCCTTTGTCAAACCTCATTTAGGTAATCAAACATTGAAATGAAATGAAATGGAAAGGAGGAATGATGAATGAACAAGATGATATGTTGTAACTCACCAAACCCTAGAAATAAAGTGCTACAAATATGTATGAAATGGCTCCAAAGGATGTAGATCTTGAATCTTGCTTGAATGATATGGATCTTGACTTGAATCCTTGCTTGAATCATGAAACCTTACATCAAAAATGTTAGCTCAAAAACAAACATGATGCATGATGACTTTGACATGATGCTTCATACTTGAATAATGCTCTAAAACACTTGATAATCAGCTCTTCAATTCTCTTGAATTCTCTTGTAAATTCCAATTTTCTATAATGCATGAATACTCAAGGTGCTAGGTCACTTGTAAACTTGTTAGATGAAAAATGAATGAAATAACCTTGTATTTATACTTGTTTATGCCAAATTTCCCAAAATTACAACACTAAAAGCCAACATCAAATCTAGGAGAATAAAATTCCACCAAGAATTTGAATTTAATTTAGGTTTAAGCCAGACATGACTCATACACTAGAAGTGGCATATGAGTCCCATTAGGCTAAGCTTTGGGACACATTTTTTACGAAATGCTTAGATTGATGTGAAATCTAGTTTGGGATCCTGAAAATTAGGTGGGACCCATATGCCCAAGGTGGTGCATGAGTCCCAAATCACTAAATCTGGGTCATACAATCCAAAAACACATGAATTATGATTGGATGTTCATAAATGTCAGGATTAATCTCAGAAAGATGCATTAATTAAGGCTTGTGGATGTAAAATAGGACCAAATGAGGCATAAAGAAGACCAATTTATTAATAAATCCCTAGATTAGTGTGAAAGTGTAAAGGTACACTTTACAACACCTTAAATAGGGCACAATTAAGTCTATTTAGTTTACAAGGGTCCTAAATTTAATGAATACACTTGAGAACAATAAATTAAGACAAAGAACTTATTTAGCTTAAAAGGACCCTAAAACTAATGTGAATGTGTAAAGAACATTACAACACTAGATCAAGGAAACATTAGGCTCAATTACTCCCAAATTAAGTGTGAAATTTTAAAGGCTAACATTTTGTGTCACTACATTTAGCCCCCACTTTAGTGAGAGGATGAACTTGCTTCAAACTCACACTAAAGTAGACTTTAAAGAGGGGTCCAAGTCTATAGATGTGGATGGTCCAAGATAAGAAGGATCAAAGGAGGTGGTAAAGCCCATATGATCCAAGATCCTACTTAAAATTGACATAAGAACAAAAGGATATGCACAAGGTGTATGGTATGCAACATCTAGATACACACATGAAAGAAGAAAAATTATCGTTGCTTATGGTTTATTACATAGAACAATAATAGGGTGTCCTAGGGTATGGTTTATGATTACAATCTAGGGTCTCACCACCAAGTTAGGGCTTGGAAAGACTAATGAAATGCAAGATCTACTGTTTAAACCTACTTATGCATAAAACTTGAATGAATGACCTAGAAATGCATATAAATCAAGATAGAAAATTGTAAAAGAAGAAGTGTGCACCTAGAAAATTATGGAGGCTTGAATGAGGAGTGAAAATGATAGAAATATTGATTTTAATGTTGAGTGGGACTCATACACCAGTCTGAGGGATTTAGTCCCAGACTAGAATTTTTGTGCCAAAACTGGAATCTGACAGTACCTGATTTGAATCTCCTGGAACCCTAAAAATTGGCAGTGCCTCATCACTTGACATCTTTTTTTGAATCTCGCTCCTTATGAAATATGAAACCTAGACCTAAAAATCACACACAAAGGAGAGGAATTTTTTTTTGGTGTGTTAGTGAATAGGGGTTTTCCTTGGTCAAACTCCTTGTGTGTAATTAAACCTTGAAATGAAAGAAAATATTAACAAAGAATGATGAATGAAGAAAAGAAAATATTGCAACTCACCAAATCCTAGCAACAAGGTGTTACAAGTATGCTTGAAATGGATCCAATGGATGTGGTTCTTGAATCTTGCTTGAAACACTTGCTGGAATCATAAACCCTACATCATGTAGTTGTTAGCACAATAACAAACATGATGGATGAAATCTTTGACATGATGATTGAAACTTGAATGCTTCTCTAAAATGCTTGATAATATACCCTTGAATTCTCTTGTGAACTCTCTTTAATGCTAGGTGTGAATATGAGTGAAAGAACCTTGTATTTATAGTCAATTATGCAAGAATTCTCAAAATTACAACACTACAAGCTGACATCAGATCTAGAGGAGAATTAAATCCCACCAAAAATTTGAATTAAATTTAATTTTGAGTCACACAAGACTCATTCACCTAGGGTGGTGAATGATTCCTATCAAGAATAATGTATGGGACCAAAACCCAAAAGTGCTTAGAAATATGTGAAACCTAGTTTGGGGCCAAATGATCCAGGTGGGACCCATTCGCCCAAGGTGGTGAATTAGTCCCAAAAACACCAAATCTAGGACAGAAAAGCCATAAACACTTGAATTATGATTGGAAACTAATTGGTTTTGGGATTATCCTAAAAAATATGAAATAAATGAGGCTTTTGGATGCAAATTAGGGCCAATCAAGGCATGAGAAATCCAAATTATTAATGAAAATCCTAGAGGAGTGTGAAAGTGTGTTACAACACTTTACAACACTTCAAACAAGGCAATATTAATGTTTATTTTGATTAAAAAATGGTTTATTATGTTCATTCATTAGATAAAACCTTAGAAAAGTTTGAAAGTGTGTAACAACACTTCACAACACTTTATCAAGGTACTATTAAAATCTATTAGTTCACAAGGGCCCAAGACTTAATGTGAATGTGTTATCCACATTATAACACTAAATCAAGGCAACATTAAGCCAAAATCACAAGTAGGGAGCAAAAAAGCGACAAAAAGTAGAAGGGTTACTTTTTCAGTGACTCCAGGAGCTATCCAACTCCTCCAGAGAATCATCCAGTAATCCTATTAAGGGTCTTTTGTCCAGAAAAATAAGGTCCCACCTAGAAATTCCTCCTTAGTTATTGCAACTCTTGATGTATCAAGGAAGTGTGGATCTGGATAAGATCTCACCAATTCAAAATTTAGATCTTGGATTTATTTCATGTCCCCAAAGGAAAAGATATTATTGAAACTCATCAGAAGGGGACAAAGTTGATAAATGAAGCTATAGAGACTATGTAGAATGCTACTCTTGGTACTTCAATTGATAATTCCTTAACATTGGTGGAAAATATCAAGTTTTTGGTTGATTTTCTTAAGGAGTATGCCTCTGGTTTGAGGTAATAGATTAAAAAATAAGTTGAATCAAGGTTTTCAAAGAAGAGGCTACTTGAGCTACATGATATATTTGCATTAGTACATAGCAAAGTGGTGAAAAACACAATGGGAGTTTAAGAATGTGAGGATGAGGAAAAAACTTTGTTTTTGTATTGCATACTTGGTGGCCAAATATCACTCAAGAAATTAAGGACTTAATGGACTCAATAGAGCCACAAGTAGCTAATTCCTTTGACAAGTATGACCCAGCACAAGCAAGAGATCATACCACTTGGACTGCCATTATGGATCTGATGAATAGGTTTTTCACATTGCAAAGGCAAAAAGAAGACATTATAAGGTGGTTTGGATAGCTTGGGGACTTAGTGAAGACCAAGTATATACTATTTTCAAGTGCTCAATTTGATGTAGAGAAGGTTACAAAGATAAATCCAAATCCAAGCACTTCAAAAGAGGGACAAAAAAGTATAATAGAACTAAAGTCATTGTACAAATCACTTGCAGTGCTCAGCCAAAAAGACTTGGAATGAAGGGAAGTCTACTTGGAAATAAATTATTAAAGGGCTTGAAGGTTCCTCCTCCTCCAATTAAAAATTCACTTGTATATTATTTCATTGTTTTAGTTGCTTTATATTTTTTCATTTGTACATATAGTTGGTTCAAATTTTTAGCTTAATTCCTTGAGGGAAAGTCATTACATTTCAATTTGGTTGCTCACTTGTACATATCCATCAAGTTTGGATTTTACATATGTGTTATTGGAACACCCTTTGTCCTTGATATGAAAGGGGGAGAAGTTAGATGAAGGGGGAGATGATTTATATTTAGAGTTTTTGGAGAGACTCGTTTTTGGCACATGTTGCAGTATTGTAGAAAAATGTCATCTTCTACATTTTCACACTTAATTTTGGAATGATTAACATTAAAATGGACCTAATGTTGCGTTGATCTAGTGTTGTAATGTGTTTTCCACATTAATATTGGATTTAGGGCCCTTTAAGCTAAATTAACCTAATTTTGTCTTAATTTAATGTTGTAAAAAGTATTTATTTACACCTTCACATTGATTTTTGGGCCCTCTTCCATTTATTACCTTCATATCATCATTGATATGCCCCTAAGAACCTATATTGTGCATCTTGAGGCTTCAACCAGAATCTTAGCAAGATCAAGAAATAAATTTAATTTCTCAACTCCCTCACATTTTCACCACCCAATAAGGCCTGGTGGGACCCATATACCACCTTGGGCATATAAGTCCCATCCAAATGGGACCTAGACCTATATGCAACAAGTGGAATATGAGTCCCATTTGGCCCTTTTTTAAGGTTTTGAGCAAGAAATAAGGGTTTTAAGTTCAAATTTCATGAATGCTAGCCTCTAGGATCTAATAAATGGTAAATTGGATGGATTGCCTATATAAACAAGATCTCAAATCATTATTTCACTAATCCTTCATGATATCAACATAAGCCATCAAAATTTAAGCATTCCAAGACTACACAAGAGTGTCAAGAGAGTTTAGAAGAGCATTTCTAAGGCATTCAAGGGCATAATTCTTCATCATTTGTTGCAAAAATTCAAGATCCATTATCATGTCAAGTTCATCAAGAATCAAGCATGTTGTTGAGCTAGTGTTGTGATGTAACCTTCAAGATCCATTTATAAGCATTGTTTCATATCCATATTCAAGATCAAGATTTATATTCCACATTTCCATTTCATGTTAGATTGTTGATTTATATCTCACAACATCATTCAAGGTATCATTGTTCATGTTTCATATTTCATGTTTCATGTTCATATTTCATTGTTTCATCACAAGCTTTAATTACCTAAAAGGGGTTTGACCAAGGCAAACCCCTATTTCCTAACAATCAACAAGTTTTTCTCTCTCTCAATATGTGTTATTGCAGATCTAGTTGTATTGGGGATTAAATATCCTTTGAAGATTAGGTTACAAGGCTGAATAAAGTCATCAAGTTGTCATAAGGTTTCTATCTTCATATAAAGTCACCCATAGGTTGCAAATTAGAGTTTTAGACTTGAAAACAAAGTGTGAAAGGAAGAGCAGCAATAAGAGAGAAAATCTAGGTCCTAACCCTCTAAAAAAGTAGAGTGGGACTGATATGCCACTTGTGGTTTATGATTCCCAGTATAGTACATTTTCTATATTTAAAGAGATTCAAATAAATCACTCTTAGATTCCAATTCTGGCATAGAAACCCTAGTTTGGGACTAAATTGCACAGAATGACATATGAATCCCAGTGGGCATCAAACAACAATATTTTAGGGTTTTGAATCCTTTTTTAACCTCATCACTCTTCCAAGTGCACCTCTGTTCATTCTCAATTTGTTGTTCTGCATTTTAGTTTCATTTCCTGGGTCATCTAGTTAGGTTTTGCATGGTACTTTACATGATTCATTCATCTCTTGTCTTTCCAAGCCCTAGCTTGGTGGAAAACCCCTCTTTAATTTCTAATCATACCCTAGGACATCCCTATTGAATATTTATTTTCCCTCTACATCCCTGGATTGAGATATCTAGGGTATCCTTGAATGAGAGTGTAGAATATTTTTGTTTTATGTCCTAAACCATAGTAAATGACAATTTTCTTCCTTTCATTTTAGTTAAATTTCATTTAGAACATCTTAATTCTGATTTGGAGTGCATCATTATCCTATATTTAGCTTGCATTAACATTGCATTAGGGTTTTCATTAGTTAATTGGCATTCTAGGGTTTCTAGTTCTTGCATTAGTGAGAGTGCATATAGGTTGCATTTTTGCATCTTGCATCATTGAATTTCATCTAAAATCTATAGTTTCACTTAGCATAGACATCATAAAAACTAGAAAACATAACATTCACATAGAATTTTCTGAAAACAATGCAAAAACCATAATTTGGGAATCATACACCCCTCTGGGTGACATAGTCCTAGTATAGGTTATTTCACCTACTTTTTGGTATTTTTGTGTTGTGCATTTTTTAACATTTGAACCCATAAAGATATTTTGGTATTAGAAGAACCAATCGATGAGAGTTTTGAGAACCCTAGTTGTTTCTCTCCTCTTACCTCTCCTATTAGGCAATCCAGTACTAAACAAGAGGACATAACAATAGGTAATCATGATGATCACATAACACAACAAGAGACCATTGAAACCTACCTACGTAACACTCCAAATAGTCTATATTCATCTCCCAACATTTTCCCCTCTTATTATAATATTGTAAATAATGAGCATATGTTGGTGTTAGATAATCAAAACTTTAAGATCTATGACAACCCTCTTTATGTTCCTTCCCCTACCTATCCTATTTTGGAAGACATTGTGAGACAAAGGAGTGAAATTTTGAACAATCTCAACAATCACATTTGTTCTCTTCCTAGTATCTCTCCTAGTTGTGAAGAAGATACTTTGATGTTAGAAAATACAATAGATAAAAGTCGTGAGAATCTTATATGTCTCTTCCCCTAGGGAAAACATTATTGATAAACAAGACAATCCAACCATGGATATAACTCCCTTACTTGTGATGAAGTCATTTTAGGTGAACCAATGTTTAAATGTCATGAACATCTAGTTTTTAGTGCTCCTAAAAACTCTCCTACTAGGGAAGACATCATGGTGGAAGAAAATAACAACATTTCAACTTCCTTAGAAGATGGTGAAAATATGACACTATGCTTTATTAGAAATACATCAAACCAAGACCATTGAGGTTATGAATGAAAAAGTGTCCATTATATCCCGCTTAACTAATTGACCTCCTACATACCCTATGGTACATCCTAAGAATCCTCTAATTCTTTATCCACCTTCACATAAACCACAAACTCAAAACAAACCCAAACTTATCCTTTATTTGGTCACCTAAGAATAATGTTTCGCAACAACTGAGTTATAATACCATTGCTCATACATATAACACTAGAAACAATCTAAACCAAGAGAAACACCTTCAACATCCCTCATATTTCCTAGTCCTCTTGGTTTTCCTCCACAAAAAGGAAAGGAGTATGATCTTCTTGAACAACTAAAGAATACACCTGCTAAGATATCATTATGGGAGCTTATTCAAGCCTTCCCTCATTATCATAACATGATTAAAAGTGATTTACAACAAGTTTCTATCCCTTCTAATGCACAACCAAATGACACAACAGCCATGATTCAAGAAATGAATGCTAACAGTATTTTCCACTAAAGTGAGCTCCCTCCTTTGGAAGTGCAAAAACAAAATGATGCTTTCATGATAATATCTATCTATAATAGGTTGGGAATATAAAGAACCCTAGTTGACAATGTATCTACCCTTAGCATGTGTAGTGTGATCCTTTTGTATAGACTTGGTGTGGATAAATAAAAAATTCAACTTGCCTCTTTATCTATTAGTGAGTTTGATAACATGGGAAAACGACCGCTTGGTGTGATCACTTTGCATATTACAGTTGAAAAGGCCACATTAGAAACATCGATCCATGTTATTCCTCAGAATATTTCATATAATCTCCTTTTAGGAAGACTGTAGATTCACACAATGAATGTGGTGCCTTCTAATCTTCATCGTGTAATGAAGTATGTCTACAATAATAAAGTGTACACACTTGAAGCTGACCTTGATCCAAATAGTTGTTTGAACATTGAGAAAGGAAAATAAAATCCTTTAAAAACATTAACACCAACTACACAAGTGGAACTCATGCAATATAAAGAAAAACATATTGAGGAAGTCACGAAGCTACTAGAACATGATTAGGGTTCCTTAGATTTCACATCATTCATGGGAAAATATGATATCATAAACAAAGACTTTGAAAATGGAAAATAAAAATTAGTAATATCAACACAAAATTCAGAATACCCTTTGAAAGCCTCCACCTCAACTAGTTTGGAAGAAGAAGCAAATTACACAACAAAATTTGCCTCAAAAGAAACAAGCAAGCCTTCACTCAATGTCAACATTCTTACAAAATATCCTTCTAAGTTGACTTTAACATTAGTGCATCCTAAACTAATAGACACTAGTGGTATTGGTTTTTGTCCTTTGAAAGAAATGAAAGAAACAAAGAACTCCTTGCTTAATATCAATGTCATCACGCAAAACACTGATGATTTTAATTTGATAGAGTTTACACCCTCCCATAAAGGAGAGTGAAAAATCTCACAATCTAAAGAGTGTTGCATAGGTATGACACCTTACATACTAAGAAAAAGACATCTTTGTCACAAAATAAAGTAACATCTTCTATCATTGATCAAGAGAGTATCTTGTCGAGACTCCTCCAAGATCGTTTGATATCTCTCCCTCCAAGAACACAAGAAATTTTACTACAAGAATTCACTTTATGTATATCATAGAGTTCATGGTCATTCTACTAATGAATGTAAGGCTTTAAGTGATAAATTTCAACATCTTAAGGAGTGTGGTGCTCTTCCTTATGTTGGGGCACCTAATTCCTCTAATTTATATTGATTTTCACTCTAGCATGTTTCTCATCAATCATTTTGGCTCATCTTTGTCCTACACTAATTGGGGCCAAGGGGTTAGGTAGCCTTGTCCTCGTATGTCACTTGTCATTGTCTCTTTTGGATAGTTGACCACCTTTCATGTACATATAAGAGAAATCTTGGGATGTGGATGACATGCCTTTTGTTGGCTCGTATGTGACATACTTATTCATGACATAGCTTCATTTGGAAACATATGACATGGCATAGGGATTTCTGAGTAAGCTTTCATGTCTTCTTCTACTTTGAAGCAATTGCTCATAATGGTGTTAGCAACTTCTTTAAAGTGGGGGAATACTCAGGCACTCATGTTACATTATGTGATTTTCTTTCTTCTTGCAATGCATCCTTTTCTTGGTGGTGTCATTGGGCTTGGTTTCCTCCAAGAACATGATATTTCTTGAACTTTTCCTCTCTTGCAGACATTAGGCACGATGTTCCCTAAGAAGAGACCTTACATAAACTAAGAAAAATCCCTTTGAACGTACCTTACATTATTTTTCATTAACAACATCGGTTATATGGCCACCTTTCATAAAACACTTTGCTTTCCTATGGAGCCATCTTGTTTTATCATGAGTATCAAGTATACAAAGCTCTGCTTGCCTCATGAAGCTCGAAGTTTATTATTATGTCATGCCTTATCAAAGTTATCAAGAGGTATAGCTTTGGTATGGTTAGTGCATGATGAGAAGCCTAAACATGGGCATGAATTTCTCATTATACGATGAGAAGTCGATACAAAGGCATGGCATTCTCACTAAGCCACCCTTTGGATACTCACCCAACAGACAACCCAATGTTTTGTTGCCTCATAATGAGCATGCATTTTTTGACAAACAGCTTAGATCTGATCCACAACATGCAAGAAAAATGTTCGAGGCTTGATCCACCTCTTTTTTGTTTTTTCTTGTCTTTATTTTTCTTTCTTTTAGTCATTGACATTGCATGCTTGTGTATCTTGATGTTGCATATCATACACCTTGTGTGTGTCCTTTTGCGCTTATGTCAGTTTGATGTAGGATCTTGGATCCTGGGGGCTTGACCACCTCCTTTGATCCTTGTTATCCTAGACCATATGCATTGGTACATTTGGACCCATATTGAATGTCTACTTTAGTGTGAGTTTGAAGCAAGTTCATCCTCTCACTGAAGTGGGGGCTAAATGTAGTGTAGAAAAATGTCATTGTCTACATTTTCACACTTAATTTTGGAATGAATAACATTAAAATGGACCTAATGTTGCCTTGATCTAGTGTTGTAATGTGTTTTCCAAATTCACATTGGATTTAGGGCCCTTTTAAGCTAAATTGACCTAATTTTTCCTTAATTTAATGTCATAAATTGTATTTATTTACACCTTCACACTCATTTTTGGGTCCTCTTACATTTATGACCTTCATATCATCATTAATAGGCCCCTAAGACCATATATTATGCATCTCAAGGCTCATTTCAACCAAAAATCCTGACAAGGTCAATATTTAGACTTAATTTCTCAACTCCCTAACATTTTCACCACCCAAAAAGTCCTGGTGGGACCCATATGCCACCTTGGGTGTATGAGTTCCATATAGATGGGAAATATACACCATAAGTGGTGTATGAGTCCCATTTGGCCCTTTTTTAGGCTTTTGAGCAAGAAGTCAAGATTTTAAGTTCAAATTTCATGAATGTTGGCCCTTGGGATCTTATAAATAGTAAATTGGATTTATTTCCTATATAAAAAAGGTCTTGAATCATTATTTCACTAAGCCTTCATGATATCGACATAAACCATCAAGAGTTAAGCATTCCAAGAATTCACAAGAGTGTCAAGAGAGTTTACAAGAGCATTTTTAAGGCATTCAAGGGCATAATTCTTCATCATTTGTTGCAGCAATTAAAGATCCATTATCATGTCAAGGTCATCAATCATCAAGCATGTCGTTGAGCTAGTGTTGTGATGTAGCATTGAAGATCCATTTGTAAGCATTGTTTCATATCCATATTCAATATCAAGATTTGCATTCCACATTGCCATTTCATGTTAGATTGTTGATTTACATCTCATAAGATCATTCAAGGTATCATTATTCATGTTTCATATTTCATGCTTCATGTTCACATTTTGTTGTTTCGTCATAAGGTTTAATTACCTAAAAGGGGTTTGACCAAGGCAAACCCCTATTTCCTAACAATCTACAAGTTTTTCTCTCTCTATATATGTGTTATTACAAATCTAGGTGTCTTGGGGCTTGAAGATCCTTTGAAGATTAGGTTGCAAGGTTAAATAAATTCATCAAGTTGTCACAAAATTGTTATCTTCACAAAAAGTCACCTATAGGTTGCAAATCAAAGTTTTAGACCTGGAAACAAAGTGTGGAAGGAAGAGCAAAGATAGGAGATCAGATTCAAGTCCTAAGTGTCCAAAAAAATAGAGTGGGACTGATACTCCACTTGTGGTATATGAGTCACAGTATAACACATTTTCCAGATTTAAAGAGATTCAGGTCAACCACTGTGAGATTCCAATTTTGGCACAAAAACCTTAGTTTAGGAATAAATCATCCACACTGGTGTATGAGTCCCAATGGGCATCAAACAAAAATATTTTAGGGTTTTGAAGCTTGTTTGACCTTATCACTCTTCCAGGTGCATCTCTATTCATTCACAATTTGTTGTTTTTCATTTCAATTTCATTTCCTAGGTCATCTCGTTAGGTTTTGCATGGTACTTTACATGATTCATTCATCTCTTGTCTTTGCAAGCCCTAGCTTGGTGGTGAACCCCTCTTTAATTTCTAAGCATATCCTAGGACATCCTTATTGCAAATATCTTTCCCCTCTATATCCTTGGATTGAGATAACTAGGGTCTCCTTGAATGAGAGTGTAAAAGGTTGTTGTATGTCCTAAACCATAGTCAATGACAATTTTCTTCCTTTTAGTTACCATCAATGACAAAGGGGGAGATTGTTGAAAGAATAAATAAGGAACCCTTTAATGTGTTTTCATTGATGTCGATATTGGTTGTTGATATTTTTATTAATACAGTGACAAGATTGAAGATATCCTTATCTAGTATTTTGGCCTACAATTGCTCATGTAATAAGATCTTATGCAATGAGAATATGTTATTCTTGACTATTATGTTCATCTATGTTGAAGATTTCAATTTTTTTGTATGTATAGTTTGAAAGTTACAAGCAACTATAGTTCGACATTTAGTTTTGGCTATGTACATTACGCTTGGGTATGGGTAATCCAGTCCGTGTTCCTTTGGTGATCAAAATTAGACATTACAATTTTGGGAGTTTGTTTATAGGTGTCAACACATTGTATATTCCAAATGGCATGTGGTTATATGATCATACAGATCATTGGTGTTTGATTAGTCAGCTTATTTTGTGATTAGGTCTAATTCTTGGTCGACCTAATGCTTTGTGTATGTTGTGGTGTTTAAATATGTATTACAAATATTAGTGAGATCTATTTTAGGTTCATGCTGACCTGAATTAAGTGGTGCACGTTTGGTTTAAGCACGAAGGTTTTTTTGATTCAAGTGTGGAGCCAACAAGGAAATTAAATTGAATTAATATAGAGCTATATCTAATTAGGTTGACCTAATTGATGTATGCAGATGTATTGGGTATATATATGTAAGATATTTTAAGGTTGTAGGGGTATGATACGATATGTGATGTGATGAAAATATGTGAATTTTGTACATGTACATGATCGGATCTATTGAAAAATTATTGTGAATATTGAGTGACTATAAAGCATAGCAATATTTTGTATTCAGAGCTTCAAAGGAATTAAATTTAGCACAAGGAAGGTGCATTTTGTATTAGTTCACATCTTGGTATTGTGGCCATTTTTTTGTATCTATCTTTTTGTGACTATGAGCCCTATTAGATAGTGTGTCATGATAGTGAGCCAATTTCTTATAACCAATTATAATATATTGTGAGCTAATCCTCACTATGTTTTTTCCCATTTTGGGTTTTCCACGTAAAAATCCAAGTGTTCATGTGTCGTGATCTTGTGATTGTTTCATGCTTGCATTCATTGTTGCAGTTAGAAATGTTTTGTTAATTGGATGGATTATGATCAAATGGTTTAAAATAATACTTATTCACCCCCCCAACTCTTAGTATTTTTGGTGTTCAACAAAGATGTATAAAATCAATGGTGTCTCCCAAATCTAAAATTTGGGACTAAAAAAAAACATGCAATGTCTATCAACTACTCATCCCAAGTAGACATATCTAGAATAGGATTTATATCCTACTCCAATAGGACAACACAAGCATCATAAAATGCAACCAAAGATGGAGGAGATGGAAGGAAAGGCTCAAGAACAAGATCCAATGTGAACAAACTGAAGTTCAAGTAGCAAAAAGTCTCTTCAAAGTCATGGTCCACACTAGAAGTGTGATCAATTGCAAAAGGATGAAAGCCACCATCAGAAGAAATTGTATAAAGATGTATAACCAAGATAAATGATAAACCATCCAAGTAGCAATAATCTCTCTAATCTCCTAGTCTCTAATGATAGTTGAATAAGGAGTGAATTCCATAGTCCTCCCCTCTCCACCATGGGTAATCTGAAGAATGGAAAAATTATTGTTTGAAAAATCAGGTATACACAAAATATCATTGAAAATCTCATTCCCTACTAACAATACATCCATCCCAATTAAATTCATCTATGTATTATTTCTCATCAAAATAGGTGACATAGTACAAGGCTAATAAAAGAGAAAATTGAATGTGATGATGTCATACCATGTGAGATACTCCCAAATCTTGAATCCAACTTCCTCAACAAAGAGCTCTAGAAGCACAAAGAGGTTTTCCTTTTTTACCTAATGAAGTAACAAAACCAACATGGCCTTTGTCCTTATTATACTATTTTAAAGAAGTTGAATTTAACATTCTAGAAGGTAGATCAATGTGATTTTTTTTAAAATAATATTTCAATTCATCAATATCCTTCTTATAACAATTTTTTTTATCATATCCAAGCTTCTTGCAATGTGAATAAGTAGGATTCTCCTTAGATGATTTCTCTTTGGGAGAGGATTTATTTTGTGCTTGATCTAAATGTGGATTGTTCTTTTATTTCTTTTATTTCTTATCAAACTATCCAAACTCTTTCACTTGAATAACTAATAATTCCTAATATTTAAGTAACTTTATGAGACCCATAGAAAGGAAATTTTTATAAACAAAAGTTGTGGCCAAGTTTGTTCAATGCATTATAGACCAATTGAATGTCATTTTTGTTGATTCCACATACTTAACATTTCTCTCTTAAATCATTGACCTTAGTGATGTACTAGAAATTTTCAAAGTTCTTAGAACTCAATGCTCATCAATTTGATAGCCTTTTACTTCATCTATAGTATTGTAACATGTTTCTAATTTGTTCAAATTTTAATGAGAATATTTACATGATTCAATTTGAAAAAATATATATTGAAAAATTAAGTTAGGAAGACACCCAAGAGCTTTAGTTTGTTCAATAATCCATTTTATCTTTTTATCATCATCATTAGGTTTAGGTACTAAGAAAGATTCCTAGGACCTAAGTAAACTTAACATGTAAATATGACCTATAAGTGAAATAGATAAGTAAAATACCTATTTACACTAACAATACATGTATGACTTGGATAGATTCAACATATATTGTTTGAAAAGTTATCACATGATATTTTATCTTACCCCTTGAAACTCTAGGTTGTGATATATATATACATGTATACTAATAGAAGTTTGATAATATATAATTAGGCAACAAGATCAAGTGGGAAGCAAGTTAGATATAAATAAAATTTAAAAGGTGGTCCATTTCATCATGTTCTCAAAAATATGAAATTATGCTTTAAAGGAGATACAAATTCAAGTATTGTTGGTATTGTCTACTATTTAAGTAATAATTAAGTGCATGCAGTATGTGAACTTAGTAGGTTTTTGATACATAAAGAATGAAGATGTACATATATATTGTAATGAAGAGACAATAAAAATAGAACTATGAATAAGGAACTTATGAGCCATTTTTAGGGGATGAAATTAGATCGACTTCCTAATTTGGTGTGAGGAAGGCTCTAGCCCCAATTAGATGCCAAGCTCCATTTCCATTACTCCATTCTAATCAATGGAGCCTCCGAAAATTCAAGGCAAGGCCCTTAAAAGGGCAATTGTATGCAATAAAACAAGATGACTGTAAGTTTCATCAAAGCTAGAAAATATAACTCACCAAGCTAGGTTGTGTATGACATATTTCTCTTTGAAATATAGACCTTTAGATAGAGAAGCTATAGATCTTAAGGTGCCAATTGGACATTTCAAGGTTTGAATTAGAGATTTTAGGGTTTCACATTTCAAAAGTTTAGGATATTGAAGATTTTAGGCTTTCAAAATAGCTATTTTGGGTTTCAATTGAAAAATTTAGTATTTCAAAAAGTTGTTTAGGGTTTCCATTCAAGATTATAGGGTCTCAAAAAGGTTATTTAGGGTTTCAAAATAGTCTTTTAGGGTTTGAAATTATCTATTTAGGGGCTTAATTTCAAAATTTAAGGTTAAAAATCTAATTGTTAAGGTTTACATTAGGCTAAAAAATAAAACATATAAAATTTTACTATATCAATTGAAAACCACAATGATCTGATATTGAAAAATACTTATTAAATAAAAAATCTTACAAGTGATTGTGTGTAACAAGCATCAGTCAAATCCATGTGATATCTTGATTGTGCAAATGATTGCTTGAAGACTTATGAATGCAATGTTGAAATTGACAGGTTGTAAGTGAAGGTTGTATTATGTAAGAATCAAATAAAAATTAGAAAACACGAAATCACTCAAAATATCCATACCAAATAATGTAAACACACACTTTTCACCATTAATTAGAGAATCTAAATAAATTGTCATCCTTATGAGTTGTGTTCATCCAAATTTATTATAACCATGCCGTAATACTAGTGAACCATACGCAATCGATATCAAGTGAACTTGGCGAATCCATATAAATCAAGACCATATCCTCAAATCCTTCGATGGATACGGAGAACTGTCATTATCGATCAAAATTCTACAAAATCCCGTAAAATAATATTCACAGCAGGGTTGTCTTTTGCAGCAAGGTCTTAGGCAATCTGGTTACAGCTGTGGATAGTGTGGTCATTAATTTAGTAGTTGGCAGGCCTTTGAAGGAACCAGTAAACCCAGTTGCTTTCCCTCCAAAGAGGTGCACTGGAGTAGTCATGGCTTCTTCAAAAGAACAGCAAAGAAGCAGAACCAGGGAAGTCTCCAGCCATCCTATGGAGAATGTCTCTTTGTAGATAGTAGGTTATTGTTGTTAAGGATTAGGGATTATGCTTCTAGTAGTTTAATGTTGTGTAGGGAAGGGCTTAAATTTTTTTCTTTCTGGATAGTTAGTATCTTACAATCAGGGCATTTTGATAACTATCCCATTCAAGAACAGGGCATTTGGAAAGAGCTATGCCGGTTAAATAGGAGATCTTTATATGTTTAATATCCATGATGAAGACTGGCTTGGGAAGTTTAATATTTATTTAGATGAAATCACAGATCTATTATGTTTAGATAATTGCTAGACAAAACAATATGAACTGCTAAATATCAGCTGTGTGAATTCATACACATTAATATAATTTGACTTTAGCCTCTTATTTACCAAAAAAAAAAAAAATATTCACAGCATAACACGAATCAGCATTTGGTTTGACGCTATCTATTGCAAATGAGAGGTGCAAAATTTAATGATAGTACCAAGTTACTGAAAAAGCCCAAAACTACTAGGCTTAGAGTGTGCAGCTGAGATTGAATCTTGAAACTTATGCTGCAAAAAACTTGTCATCTCTTATATGGTAATAAACTTCACAGCCCGTCTTTTTCTGGATTCGACACCAGAATAGGAAATGTGAAGCTTTTTCTTCCATATTCCTCATCCCAGTCATCTCCTCCAGACACAAGAATAGGAAATGTGAAGCTTTTTCTTCCATTTTCCTCATCCCAGTCGTCTCCTCCATCTTCATGTTTCTCTTTTTCTTCACTGTCTTTGGAATGCTGGACAGCATGCTTGTTCTCTTTAACCTGCGCAAATTCAATGTCCTTAATATAAAAAGCAATAAATCTGCCCTGTGTAGAAAGATTAACAGTCTTTTTATTTAAGATATAAATGTCTACATCTCTATCATATAACACATTACAACAATATGAATTCTTGTATGCAAGACATTCCAATGTTTAAGCTCTTGGTGGGAAACAAGGACACTGGTATTAAACATGGGTTGAATGTAAATCAGTCTAAAATTATAATGACTCGCTATGTACTCGATTATCTTCCATAAAATCTATATTTTTCATATTATTAAACATGGTTGAATGTAAATCAGTATAAAACTGTAGTGACTCACTATGTACAGGGTTATTATCCATAAAATCTAATTTTTCATATTTAAAAAGAAAAACTGTACAGATTTACTTTTAATCTGTACCAACATAGAATTTTGTACGCTTACTGGTAAAACCTACCCGTTCAGAAGACCATATTTCAATATGGAAATATAAAATAAAATCAGAATAATTTTGAATAAATCATAATAGTGATGATGAGAAAACGATCTTATTTGTTTTAGGATGTACATACATTGTTAAGAATTCTCTGTGCGACCATGCAATTGATCAAAGGATAATCATTCGTATGATGATGGTGGCGTTTCTGCTGATGCCTATCAATGCTATGCTCAGCATTTAGCCTCCTGATGGCGGCTAACTTCTGCCGAGTGCGTCTATTTTTCACTTTGAAGTTATGGACATGGCAAGGAGGAACAGGAGTAGATGTGCTGACACCCATTATCTTCTCTTTATTCGATCTTCTGCTCTGCACAAATTTATGGAAAATAGCATTTAGGGCATCCAACCCGAAAAAACTTCGAACTCCTTAAATGATTTTAACCATAGCTCATTCATTATATTTGATGACCACCCAACAATACTAATTTCAGAATAAACAATGGCATCTATTGGAATATGTGAGATATTTTTGCATCAATGGATCACATTCTGTTATCAGAATCTACCATCATTTTTCTGTTTTTTTGAATTGGATAATGAAATGTGATCCAAAATGTTGTGATGCATAAATATCTCTCACAATCCAATACAGAAACAACAACAAACACTATACTGATATCTATTGAAATATCTGAGTAAAACAGAAAAACAAAATGTAGTTAATCATGTTTCGGCTGCAAGAGCGACAATAAGCCAACAAAATACATAAACGCTTGATTACCTGAGTGCTGCGCCCGCTTCTGGAAGGATGATTAAAATAGAAGTCTTTCGAGTGCTTATAAGGCTCATGATGTCCGACCTACCAAACCATGGAGATCGAGCTTCATCTGATCTCTTCCATAATTGTAGCAGAACCCTAGGATCTGATTTGTTTAGTTTTCTTGAGTACAAATAAGAACCGATCATGTTTGATGTTTCTAACAGCTTTTTTAATTGTCTGTTTCAACCGGTCACTTTTCACATGTTTTGATGTGGAGGATATTGAATGGTCCTCGTAGGTTGTGAGATGTATTTATTTAATTTTCAATTGGTTGATGTTGGGCAGGTAATAATTGGGGAATTTCATTTGTGTCTCTCTCAAAATTGAACCAACAATTTAGGTGTCTAAATTATGGTAATTTTTTGTTATATGGCGTGGTCATGATAATTGGAAATCTAAACATATCTTTATTTTGTGGAAAATATGTTTATTTTAAATTTTAAATTTTCTAATTTGTTGTTATATTGGGTATTCATATATTTTTATTTATAGACAATTAAGAAACTCATTTTTTAGGGTAATTGAAAACCTAAACATATATTGCCTTTATGAAAAACATAAATACTTTAAATTTCTTATGTATGAGGTTAATTATGCGGTGTAATGCTTTACATCCCAAAAAAGATTAAAAAAGGACAATTTTACAATGAGAATATAGTTATGTATTTAATTTTTGAGAAACTACAATTTTTTTGGAATATGGTTATACCCTTTACAAAAATTACTCTACAATATGAATATGGTTCTGCCCTTCACAAACATGATTATATTTTTAGTTAGTGATTAATTTTTAAATTAAAAATTTAAGACGTATACATAATATCAAATGGTAACATCTTTTAACAAGAGCTACAGAGCAGCGCAGTTCCTACCAAAAAGTTCTAGAATAGTTTTGTTTTAACTTGTTGTGTTTGCTCCAGTGTTGTTGAATTATAGAAAATATTTCAAATATTGTATGCAACTTATATGTATTTGACAAATTGCACCATCTTTGGTATCTTTCAAAGGGAATTTTCTTGGCTTCCTTTACATCTCAAGCATGATGAAGTAAAATTGTATTGAAATTGTGCATGTGGATTTTGATGAAACTATGTAACTATAAAGGCGTGAGGTTTTTAGTTTTCATCTGAATTTGGATACTGTTGAAAAGCATATACCAAACGAGATTCAACTATAGGACCTCCCATCTGCATGATAGGGTGCTCTATCACTGATTTGTTTGTTCCTCGCAGATTCTGTTTTTCCTATATTGTGAATTGCCATACAACAGATACAAAAAAAATTGTTTGTTTGGTTAAAACATTTTAGTTACATGAAATTGAGAAAATTCACAATTTATGGTGTTTTACAATTTATGCAAGAGTTCCCTCCACCTCACATTTCATCTCTTGGATTATAGACCCCCCAAAATAGATAGAGTGAGAATTTTGAGTGTTTTAGAATTTCAATTTCTTACATAGGAAGCAAGGAGTTTTTAGTGAGAAAGTCGCTTTTGTTTATGGAGAGCTACATTAATTAGGAAGTTAGACAAATATTCCTAGCAAATAATTGAATCAAAATAGTTTTCCTTTTAGAGAGAAAGGGATGTTCGGGATGTTTTGGAATTGCACTTAAAGGGGAGAACCTCTTGATTGTAGGGTGGTTCAATTTTTGTTGCTCTGATTGACATGCTGCAAGCTGAATTTCTAGGGGCCATATACTCCATTTTTTTTTGAAACATGTATGTATTCAATGTAACACCCTAATACTCTCTATTTCAAGTAATCCATATGCATATAAAGATATGTGGTAAGTTGGTTACAAATAATGGCTGAAAATCACTATCTAATTAAGCCAAGAGGCTTCTATAATGAAAGCACAAGAAATGTAACCAGCATGAAAATTCATTTTTTATATATACCAGAATATCTCTCATTTTTTTATAAATATTATTAATAAATAATATATATATATACTAGTTGATATTTTCTCAAAGAAAAGGCAACTTGCCATTGTTAAATAAATGTTATCACAATAAATATTGTTGATAGGTCAATGATGCACCTTTTTGAAATTCACATGAAGCATTTCAAATGGAGATACTTGCTTCACATGTGGTGAGGACAATTTTTGTCTTCTATTTTTGGTGTTTTCCTCTCCTCAAAAGGCACTGTTTCTCAGAGGAAATATGTATAAGTTTCAAAGGAGAAAACATGTAAATAGGTTGCTTGTGGGTCAAAAACTTGAAAACAACCAATATATGTTATATCTTCAATTTATAATAAATATTTAGATATTCAACTCTCTGATATTAGTATAATGACTTTCCAAGATAAAAATTGAATGCATAGAATACAACATTGATTTTGTTTTGAATGTGGTCCTCTATACAAGATTATGAATCAACTTCAATCTTGAAATTAGAATTTTAACAAATATAGGTAAAAATGATGTAGGGAAAATTTTGAATAAAATCATATATAAGATTAAAGTTATTTAACAACAAGGAACAATCATTTAAAGAAAACACACTTTGATTGGTGCTAATGAAAATCATTGTAATCTTTCTCCTTCATTACACTATTAGAATTTTATCAAATATTACCAAAAAGAAACAAGTTCTAAAGATTCTCACTATACTTGGAGCATTTTAATGATAATATATTACTCTACAAATGTAACAAAAAGAACACAAGGATTCAAGAAACTCCACATGATAACTATTTACCATTAATTGAGAGTGTAGTTCCTTATGAAGCTTGTTTATGGAAGCCATGAGGATAATTTAGATTTTATCACTATCAAAATGTTATTTAGACTTAAGAGGATGTGAAATCTTATGAGAGCTATCTAACGAATTTCATTTCCTTAGCGAGCTATCTTACTCCTTTTGTTGATAAATAGTGGAACAACATTAAGCACTAGTATGGTTAGAGAGGGGTTCTACCTTCAAAACGGTATCTGAAGAAGCAACTCCAGGTATGGTTGAGTTCAACACCACCTTGTCAAGCAATACACAAAGTAATAAATAGTCGTAAACTCAATGCTGAAAAATATGCAATGAAGAGGCATCAAATCTATATGAGAAAGAGGGGAATGTTCCTGAGGAAGATAATTCAGATAAGATTGCAAAATATAATTAAGCAAAACAATGCATTTGTTACAACAAATACTACAACACTATAAATATAATTTAAATTTATCCATATAAAGTTTACTGTTAACTATATAAGTGGTAAATAGTGGTTTAAATAAATTATTTGAATAAGTTTAAATGATTTATTTAAATAAGTTTAAGTTTAAATTTATAAGAATGAATTATTTAAACAATTTGTTTAAAATTATTTAAATAATTTATTTAAACTTTTTTAGATAAATTATTTAAACCACTATTATTTAAATCATTATTAAAAATTATTATGTTATTTGTATTTTTATTAAGAACTTGTGTCTTTCTTTGAATTATTTGTATGATCAATAAATTCTTCATAACGATATAAATTATTTAAATAAGCTTAAATAAATTATTAATATTGATTTATATAATTTATTTGTATGCTCAATAAATTCTTAATAGTGGTTTAAATAATTTATTAAACCACTATTAAAAAATTATTTAAATAATTTATTGAATTTTTTGTATAACACGTCAAATGCAATTTAAGTGAACAATAAACAATTTATTTAAATAAATTTAAATATTTTAAAACTTACTTTAAGAATCATTTTAATATTAAAAAAAAAAGTTAATCAATTTTAAATAATTTATTTAAATAAGAATATGATATTTTAGTAAGTATTAAAATATAAAGTTAAACAATATTCAGAATTTAAATAATTTGTTTAAACCACTATTCTTATTTAAAACTAAATTTAATATTATATTAAACTATTAAATTTACATTATAAAATTTTAAATAATTTAATATAACAATAAGTTTTTAAATAAACAATTAAATCACTATTAAACTAATAAAGAAAGTTAATTAAATAATAGTTTAAATTTATAAACTTATTATATTATATTAAATCAAATAATAAACAAATTAGTAAATTATGTGCATATAATAGATTAAACTTCTTAACAATATTTTAAAATGGTTTAATTATTGTTTAATTTATTGTTAATTGTTTATGCTCCTCTTTAATTGTTTACTATTAAACATGTGGTTAAGTGAATAAACTTATTAAATTGAATAAATTCTTAATATAAACCACTATTATTTAAAGAGCACATGTTTCAAATAGTAAATTTAATATTTGAACTTAATAAATTCTTAATATAAATTCATAATAATTTAATATAATATTTAAGTTATCTAAATTCTTATCACATTCTTAATTTTATGTTTAATATTTTAGAAAGATAGAAATAATTCAATAAATTATTTAAATAAGTTTATATAATTTTTTAATAGTGGTTTTAAAAAATTATTTAAATATGAAGAATTTATTGAGCTTACAAATAATTCAAAAAAAGACACAAGCTCTTAATAAAAATACAAATAACATAATATTTTTTAATAATGGCTTAAATAATAGTTGTTTAAATAATTTATTTAAATAAGTTTGAACAAATTGTTTAAATAATTCATTCTTATAAATTTAAACTTAATCTTATTTAAATAAATCATTTAAACTTATTTAAATAAATTATTTAAACCGCTATTTACCACTTATATCACTAAATAATAAACTTTGTATCTATAAATTTAAATTATATTATTGTTAACATTAAATTAAATAATTTTAATAATTTTAAGTTATATAAAAATGATATACAAGATTAATTTAATATATTAGATATTAATTTAATATAATATATTATAAAAATATTTAATAATATAATATATTAAAAATATATTAAATTATTTAAAAGGTAATATATTACATAATTTAAAATTAAAATATACAATTATAATATTATTATTTAATATATTATATTATATATATTATAAAACAGTGTTAAAATTATATATTATACATTATATATGTTACATATAGTATATATATATATTATAGTATTATAATATTTTGTTAAATTAATATTGTAATATTATTTATTTGAATTTTTTACTAGATTATTTTATATTATGGTCTTTGTGGCAGAAAAATCTTAATAATACACAAATATTTGTTAAATAGAACATAAAAATGATCTCTCATTGGTTAAGAATAGACTTATTAATCACTAGTTAAAGCACAGGGGTGCCTATAGTTCCTTCGAGAGGAACTAATGAGTAAATTGAGACTGTGTTATAATGTGTTACCTTTATTTATATTTTATATTATTATATGAGAAATCACCTTATAATAATGTAATGTTGATATTTGTAGACCTATATCAATTAATTTAATTTTGAAACTATTTTTTAGAATACTTTAATGTAATTAAATATTGATAATTGATGTAGTTTGTGTAATGTTGGACTCATTCTTTAATCATTTCCCCATCATTCTTGACACATATTCCAATAAATTTTACCTTATTGTATTATTATGCATAAATTCTTGTGAATTCCATTCTCACATTAATAATAGCACACCCTTTTATTGGTTGAGCCCACACTTGGAGAATTGACACCAAAAATTAAAATATTTAAATTGAAAATTGAAGTTTTGAACCCATTCTCTTAATAGCCATGAGTTGAATAAATGCACATTTGAGTGATTTAATACTATGTTATTTTATTTAAAAGTATAAATTATATTTCTTAACAATTCATACATATTATTTATTTATTTTATTTAATGAAGGATCATGTTAGGAACACTTCTGTTGGTGTACTAAATGAATTAGAATGTGAATTATCAATCTATAACATTTGTGTACCAAAATATTTGTCTTCTAAAATATTCACATGATCATGAAGCTATTTATTTATGGATTAGCCTAAAACAAATTATACCCTAATAATTCAATAACTCTCTGATAGTGTTCTTAACAACCATGAGATTAACACTCAAATCTAAGAAAGAAAAAAAAAGAAAATAAGATAAAAAGCCTATGTCATTTATCATATTAAGTGTGTGGCTAGATATTACATCTACAAAATTTCAAGGAGCCACCAATGTGACCTTTCAAAAATTTGATAAACCATTGTAACTTATAGGTGAAACATATATAGAGCTTTAATAGTCACAGTATCAAGAAAACAAAATTTAAGTGTTAAGCACAATTTTTTGGACCATAATTGTATCAAGAGATAATTACCTCAATCTATTAATTTTTTTATAGCTTAAGATTAAAGTATTTAATTTATAACTTCTTAAAATATTAATGAATTGATGTAGAATGATTTGTGTTTTTGATGGTTGGATTCATTTATCCTACTAATTTTAGAGAAATTTTATTTTCCTTTACAATTTGTTTAGCATTTTTATTTGCATGACATTATTTCACGAGAGATTGTAATTTTTATTTGAATGACAATAGTTTATTTTGTGTGGGCTCTCCCCCTTGGATAATGGGCATAGTTGAATAATCCACTTTTTTCCCCTTCTTTTTAGACAAAGAAGCTTCCTAAGAATCCTTCCCAGTCCTCTTACCATGGCTATTATGCAGCTCCTACTAGAACACCTAAATGGTGACCGTAGAATTTTTCACCATTTCATTGCTATAATCAATTGTCTCCTCTAAGCATTTCAGAGTTTTTTTCCTAGTCACTATGCATACTAGCAACCTCTTCCTGTAACTTTTCCCTCTCCTCTGCACCACAACCTTAAGCTCCTCAACATCATTTTTCAAATTTGTCACCTCTCAAAATACTTATCAAGAAAACACAATAGGTCATAACTGATGTAGGGGAAAATTGGATACCTTGAGATAACACTCTTTTTCACACACAATCATTCACTAATGTCATGGGGGTCCCAATTGGATTGATTAACAAGCTCATGAGGTGAGCCAATTTGCAATTAGCAAGGACCTAGGAAGGGGTTCTTTAACTTCTAAGGGGTTCACTACAAATCTAAAATGGTTGAAAAAGAAAATGTTGGAAAACACGTTGTGATTTGTAGAAAGACCTATAACTAGAAATGTAAGCTAAATGAAAGATGCAAATTATGCAACAAAGAGATAGTATGTGTGCACCTGGGAAATCTAGAGATGTTGTGAGGATTCTGGAAATGTGAAGAAGTTTCCAAAATATGTTGTGGAGGACTAAGATGCCTAGAATGGCATATTAGTCCCACATCTATTTTTTAGGGAAAATACAAAGTCTTCAAATCTCAGAACTGGATCTCTAAAAAAATAGACTTGGGAGGACTAAGATGCCCAACATGGTGTATTAGTCCCATTCTAAATTTTTGCAAACTCTAAGCAGGATCCTAAGCTCTTAGGTCCGAACTTGCTTCCCTTCATATATCAGGTTCTGAAACTTCTAAATATAGCCTGTAGGTGAGTTTCCATGAAGATGAAAACTTTGTAATGAAATTTTACAAATTTTGCAACTTTTCACTCCAAGAAATCCTTGAGACTTCAACCTAGATCTATAATCACAAATATGCAAGAGGGAAACACTTGAACATTGTTTGTTAGTGAATGGAGGTTTGCCTTGGTCAAACCCATTGGCAGTAATTAAACCTTGAAATGAAATAGAAATAATGAAGAACATGCAATGCTACAACTCACTAAACCCTTGTCAAGTCTACTGTAAACTTGTGTGTAATGGTTGCAATGGATATGGATCTTGAATTCTTGAAAGATTGGACTTGAATTTATTTTCTTGAATCAAAACCCTACATCACAAATGTTATCACAACAACACACATGATGAAAGAAAACTCTTTGATATGATTCTTGAATTTGAAAAATGGCTCCAAATGCTTGATGAATTTTCTCTTGAATGCTCTTGTGAACTCAATTTGATATTATGAATGCTCTCACAAAATACTTGGATTGAAATAAATGAATGAACCTTGTATTTATGCTTATCTATGTTTAATATCTTGAAATTATATCACACTGAGCCGACATATGAATTCATTAAAGAAAGGAGGATAAATCTCGCTATAATTTGAAATTAAATCTCAAAAATGACTCAAGGAGGACTAAGATGCCCTAGGTGGTGTCTTAGTCCCAAGTCCTAAAAACTTGGGGTACAAACACCAAAAAGGGGCCCAATCCAGATATGCCAAAATCAGGGTCCCGAGAGCCTTGGGGGACAAAGATGACCTAGGTGGCATTTTAGTCCCGACTTAAAAATCAAAGACACACCCTCTGAGTCATTAAATTATCATTTATGCATTGGATAATTTCAAGATTAACTAGAAAAAGATGTCATTCATAGGGCTTGTGGACACAAAACAGGACCAATTAAGCCATAAACAAATATAAATAAAGAAAGGGTATGAATTTTACTACACTATATTTAGCGCCCACTTTAGTGAGAGGATGAACTTGTTTCAAACTCACACTAAAGTAGCCAACCATGCAATCAAGAGGGGTTCAATGTACAAATGTTAGCAAGATAGGATGACAATAATCAAGAGGGTGGCCAAGCCCCTAGGATCAAGATCATATGGCAAGACCAACATAAGTACAAACGAACATGCTTGCAGATGATATATGAAGCCATAACCAAATTGCAAACATACACCATCAAAGACAAGAAAAAGGAAAAATTCAATGGATCAAGCTTTGACTAGTCATCCAACGCGGTGGACTGGGTCTAGATTGTTTGTCCAAAAAGAAGTTTACAAGTGGAATGGATTGTCCACTATGCAAACAAAATACATGCTCACAAGGGCTAGTGGGAGCTATTTGTCCACTAGGTGAACCCCAAGGAGCTATATTAAAGCCATACCTCCATGAATTTAATAACGTACAAAAATGCATGCTCACAGGAGCTAGTGAAACTAGGTGTTCACTAGGTGATTCCTAAGGGACCATATTAAATCCATACCTCCATGAATTTAATAAGGTACAAAAATGCAACAAGAAAGAGGTATGCTCAAAGGGATTTTTCTTAGTTCACATGAGATCTTACCCTTAGGGGATATCGTGCCTAATTTCTCCAACAGAGGACCAATCAAAGAATAAAATATTCACCACTTAAGGGATGTAGTGTGTCAAATCACCACTAAGGTGAATATAATATGGTAAGGTAGATCACGCTCTTGAAGGAAATTATTACCAACATCACCACAAAGAGGAAAGCACATCATGTAAAATAAGAAATCACATCAAAGAACATGAAAAGGAAAAAAAATGCAAGTGAAATCATGCTAAAATAATGCCAATGTATGCCCCTAGTTTAAATAAGTTGCTAGCACCATGATGTGAGCAATTACTTTAAAGTAGAAAATGTAAATGCAAACAAGAATGAAGATGTGAGAGCCAACTTGGAAAGCCCTATTCCAAGTCATGTGTTTTTGAGTAAATCTATGTCATGTGAGAGAAAAGGAAAGGAATGGGGTTGCCCCCAAAATGATAACACCAAACACATAAGGGATCTATAGATTTGGGGTCAGTATGTTCTTTGCTATAATTTTTTTAGAGAGCTCAAAATTATCATTCCCCAAATAGTACACAAAACTAGAATAATGACACAAAGAGAGTGAAAACAAAGAAAAAGAAAGAGCCTTTTGGGTCGACATAGAAGAGACATAGGGTGTCTTGATGCCTTGTGTCATCCCCAAAAAGAAAAAATAAGACAAATGAAAAGGAAAATGAAAGGAAAAGAAAAGATAATGAAAAATATTTTGGGTCAACATGAAGGAGACATGAATGTCTCAATGCCTTGCATCATCCCCAAAAGGAAAGCATAAGAAATGAAAAGGAAAGTCAATGATAAAAGATCAATCAAAAGGAAAAAGTATACGACATATAGAAGAATAGAGGTACAAATAGAGGAATGGACATAGAGAGAGAAACATCAAACAAAACATCATGGGGGATCACTTTATGCACATGCAAGCAAACAAAAACAAAATGAAAAATACTTGTAAGGCATAGGCGAGTCAACCTAAAGATAGTCATATGCCTCCCCAATCTTAGTATGTATAAGTGGAAGGTAGATAATTAACCAAAGGGACAACAACAAATGTCTTACTAGGACAATGCCAACGGCTCTTTGTCTCCACTAAGGGCAATACAAGAATGGGCTGAGGTAGGTGATGAGAAGGATCATGTAATAATGAGAATAGAGTATTCTACAACTATTGCATGATGAGAGGTCCCACTTTAAGGGATTATTTATATAATGTCAAGCTTTTTAAATTCTTGTTTTAAGGTGTGACATGCATCGGTACTGTGAGTGAAAATTCTTCATGATATTTGCAATAAGATGTGTTTTTGTTCTTAGGATTTGGAAATTAGTTTTCAGGAATGGGTGGTAATGTAATAAGTCCTTGACTTAAAAGGATATGTAAAGTTCACTTGGTTGAAGATGGCGGACAAGGGTATTGAGGTTTCTTTATTCTATGAGATGTGTTTCTCTAGCTATATTCTCCAACTTTTGTAGTTGAATAAGGAGGAGGACCTAAGGTGATCCTATCTTCCTTGCCATTGTTATGATTTATTGGTTGTTCTTGAGGGAGAAGGATATTTAAATTAGGGGGATAATCTAAGATCACCATACCATCACTTTCGAGCATTAGATATTCTTTAGGAGGCTTTTCTTTATGAGATGGATCTTGGTATCCTAATCCCTTTGTGTTTTCATTGGTTGGTTTTTTCTCTAAGATTTGATGGATTTCATGTTCACTTGATGTTTCACATCCTTGTTTGCTTAAGATGGTGAAGCCTTTGCCATATGTTTCTTCTAGGTTGATTGAAGTGTTTGTTACTTTGTTATCATAAAATGGTTGAGTGTTTCCTTGTTTAGAGGAACTAGGTTCATCTATTTTAGGGAACTTAGGTTCAACTTTTTCTTTTATTTCAGGATGTAAGTTGTGTGTGTAAAATATGTGAACGAGTAATAAAACCACACAATTAATGAAACATTATATTAGAGAATTCAGATCACAAATGTAATTGAATTGAAACAAAACAAATTCCCTAAAGTCATCCCATTGTTTCTCATCGTCAAGGATTTGTTAAATCATAATGGCTATCAAATTTTTTGTGCACTTATGACCTTTAGAATGACAACCTAAAGAAAGGAATGTTGTAAAATGCAAGAAATCTATTCCTACATGATTGATAATCTACATGTTTGATGAGTGATATGATAATGATGTTGTGATAAAGATATGATGCTAAATATTGTGGTGCAAATACTATATGAAAACTACCATGATAACTAAAATGTAGCTACCAAACTAAGCCATGATTATGCTAATCAAAATTTCTAAGTGCTAATAATACTAAAAGCTCACAAATTCTCTAATGAAAATTTTGTAGAGTAAGATTGCTCAAAGTTGGGATATGAAATGTTGTAGAATGAGGCTGCATTTATGGATTTTCCAAGACATATTTTGATGTGGCAGCAACCAACGGTCAAGATTTTAGCTGGAGAGATCGAGGGTGGAGGATGAAGAAGTTAGAGAGAATCAAGGAGAGTGTTCCCTTTAATAGAACACTTTTCCAAGTGTGAGAGGGAATAAATGGAGGAAGAGAGCCAAGTGTCTTAATTTTGTTTCATAATTTGTTGAAGATAATGTCAATTTAAATATTAAGGATATTTAAATTCATGAGACGCATGATGAGGTGGCAAGAGTAAAAAGTTGTAGACATGTAACTAAATTCAAATTTTAGAATTTAAATTTAATAAGAGGAAAGATAATTAAATAAAACAAACTATTGACATTTGTTTATTTAATTAAGATTAGAAGAATGTGATAGAAGAATTATAATATGTGAGCTATATAAATAAATTTATAATTTATTTATAAGTAGACAAAATAAGAGGTTTATTAATTAAATAACTTGTATTTAATTAATTAATTATCTAGATCGATTTTAGGTGTATACATAAGTAACCAAACATCTCAAGAAGTGGTATTGTGGGAGGATCTAGTTGTTTAATCGAGGGATAGAAAGATGCATTAGCTTCAAGGTTATGAAGACAATCATTTAGGAACTTATTCATGTCATCGTCATCTTCTCCAATTCTTTCAACATCATGAGGAGGACATGCATTAGGATTTGGGTGAGCATGAATGGGTTCGATTTCATTAGGGTCATTACCAAAGGCACAATTTGACGCATCTACCAAAGATTTCAAGGACATCCACAATTTTCCAAAGCACATATCCATGATGCAAGATTGAACAAATGCACTTGAAATGAAATGAAATGGAATAAAAACAAATCTAGAAACTAAAACAGAAAACTAAAGGTAGCCAACAGAAACACAACAAGCAATTTCAGATCCTGAAAACTAGAGAATCAAAGTCAATAGGGACTAAGATGCTAGGAAAGGAATCTTCATCCTCCTGGTGAGATTCTAAAGTTCCATAGGCTGAAATAGGTAGCAAACAACAAAGAGATATTTCTGAAGCAAAAATACTGAGAGGGACTAAGATGCCAGGAAGGGCGTTTTAGTCCTAGTAGAGGTTTTTTACAAAAAAGCAATGAATTATAGAAAAAAAATTATATGGTAAGAAACATTTATAGGGTGTTTTACCCTTTACACGATGAGCCTCAAGGGCCAAAAAAGATCAAGTCCAAAAGACAAAAAAACTAGCCAAAAAACACAGACATAACGGATCAACAACTGACAGACACACCACACAGTAGTAGCAGATTAACTTGAATTCTCCCAATTATGAAAGAGGATATTGACAATGTCATCCCTAACCCATTTGAGTCCTTCTTCATTATTCTTTTTATCCATCTTGTCCTTCATCACATCAGAGAGGGTATTGGTAACACAATGGACTAACTTGACAGTGAAACGGTTCAAGCCACTGAACTTCTTCTCCATCTTCCCCATCCTTTCCTACAACACATGAAGATCCTCCCCTTTATCCATAGTATTCTCAATATTATCACACTCCACATCTAGAGGGTCAGAGTACTGGGAAGTCAAGTTCTCCTTATTCACTTTTCTAAAGTCAGAAATGGTGTGGGGCCCTTCACCATACTCCTCCTCACCATCCCCAAAGTCCTCCACATCCCTAATACCTTTGTTGTCAGACCACTCCTCATCAGTATCCATTTCATTAATCTGCACTTTATTGTTATTTTTTTCTAGCCTACCAGACCTCTTGATGTTGGGATTTTCGACACTAGTCTCCATCGTAGCACCAACCATAGTATCCCCCTTGAAGTCCCTACCCACCACATTTTTTCCTCTGTTGTCTATGGCCAGAAGCTCCATCAAACCCTTCTCCTCATCCTTCACTTTATTTTTAGTGGTAATTTTGCTGACAGACTTGGCTGGGGTAGACTTAAGCTCACAAAGACCAGCCACAACACTAAACTAGGAAATCCCCACACTCCCCTTAAACTTCTTGGTGAATAATTTAGGCTTATGAGTTTCAACGGTAATAGGAGGGGTTTTTCTTATGGGACCTTTGGACTCAACCAAGGAGATATTGGTCACAAAAAGGGGTTCAATTTCCTCAACACAGATAGCAAAAATAGGCTTGGGTGGGCATAACACAAGATGAAAGTGTTAGAGCCTCAAAATGAGGCCTTGGTGGAGCAATAGGGGAGGAGTACCCTCTGGGTTTTGGCATGTAGAATCAATGCACTTCTCAACAGAGCTTTCTAAATCCTTAAGAGAAAATGGAAGCTTAATATAATTTTGTATTGGAGGTGATTAAAAAGAGGAAAGTGATAGAAATAGTAGGTTTTGTATCTACCTTCTAAGGTAACATACTTCCTTGAGAAAGGAAAACCTGGTCCCAAGACTACGGGAGAGCTTCTCTTTCAAACCCTGATTGGTTATGAACAGGTTTTTCATTACCAACAAAGAAGGAATTTAGGCTTTCATTTTCTTGGGCCTTAGTATTCTTTAGGTACTTCTTTCTAGTACACAATAGCCCCATCGTTTGAGCAATCACCTCCTTTTTTACTTCAAACGAGATATTGCCCATGGTAACCCTTCTTTCTTTCCAGGAATTCACAAACTGCGTTGATAAAATTGGGTCATGACCCACCAAAATTTCCATCAGAGGCACCAACCCACCTTCAATGCAAATGTGCCAAATTGATGGGTCTTTGCCAAATTCTCTACAATTTTGAGGCTTCATTCTCACCCTTTCACCTCCCATGTCATTGCTCTACACATAGAAAAACTAGTAACTTTGTGAGAGAAAAAGGTTAGAAATGTTGGTTAAGTGATAGGTCACCCACACACTTAAGTTCTTAATCCAAACAATGCATTATTGGGAAATCAAGGTCATGTACAGTACACACACTTGAGGAGTTAAATCCCTAAAGGAAATCTTGGCAATCTCATTAATCAAAATCTTCAAAAACTTGCAATAGGTAAGCAAGAAATGATGGAAATGGAAGGTTTTCCTTCCACGTTGCTTTTGCACAAGTACCTATGCAAGATGACCACAAGGCCAAATTTAGATAAACCTAAGATCCTTCCCTTTAGCAAAGGAAACAAATTAGCATAAAAGATAGGACCAATCAAAAGCTTCACCTCGTAATTGTTGGTCACATCAAATTTGAAATCAAAAATCTCTAAGGATATATGAGTGTTTAGTGCAAACCCCAAAAAGAGATTACATAAGGCACAACCCAACTTGGCCTTAATCATAAAGTACTCTCCAAAATTCCTCATAATAGCATTTTTAAAAATGAACTCCACCCCATTATTCAAAATTTTCCACTTGTAAGACACCTCAACATTTAAACCCATCCACATAGCCTAGAAGACAAGAATGTGGACCCCCCATAAGGCCAAATAAATCATATAATTAGTTATTATCGTGGATCAAATATGTGCCTTGCTCCTTAAGGATTAAACCCTAAATACCTAGTAGTAGGTTCCCCAAATTTTGCCAGCACTTAGAAATTTTCCAATGGGTGACAAGGTTAGCCAAGGCATTAGCCACTTGATTACCTTCCTGGTAAATGTGGGTAGTAATCTTCAAATTCAACTTAGACACAAAAAATTTTATGTCTAATAAAATGTCTTTAGTACTCCATCCCAATAATCTATCAAGCTTAATGGCATCGATGATAGACTTATAATCTCCTTCTATATGTAGATTCTCAATCCCCATAGTGATAGGTAACTGAATTCCCTTTAGCAGTGCTCTTGCTTCCTCAATCATAGAAGATTGGATTTCAATCCCCCCTGAGTAACCAGCCATGAAATTACCCCTTCAATCTCTGATTAAACCTCCTATGCTTGCTCTACTCAGGTTGCCTTTGGCTGCCCCATCAAAATTAAGTTTATACCAACCATGGTCTGGAGGTTTCTAGACAATGTCTCATCTAGCTAGGGATCTAGAATTTTCAAAGGAATTGACATCAAGGTTTTGATTCCAAGCTTTAGCCATATTAATTTCCCACTCAGTCGGGCATTTATTTGGGATTTTCCCTTTGAAAAGGGATATGTTTCCCATGATGAGCCTTGACCCTATACCAAACACCTCCTTCAGGCTCATCTCAATATTCCTAAATATCCTATTGTTCCTCTCTTTCCACAAGCACCAATAGATAATGGGGGGGCCTGATTCCAAATCTCATGAGGTAAGGAGTGAATGAAAGGTCCTGACCAGCTCAAGATAAAGGATTTAATGTCCTTGAACATATTCCACCGAATTCCCAATTGCTCCAAAGCCACTTCCCATGCACCAACAACAAATGAGCAGTGTAGTAGCAAGTGGTCCATAAATTCTTCATTGCACTTGCATAACAAGCACCTGTTATGGATCTGGAATCCCCTTTTCCTCAAATTGTCTTGTGCAAGAATCCTGTTATGGCAGGCAGTCCACTAGAAGAATTTTATTTTCGGGATCATGTGTTTGTTCCAAACCTACTTCCAAAGATCAAGGACCACACCCTGGTTCGATAGTAGTTTGTAAGCCATTTTAACTGAAATATCACCCTACTTATCATGAGTCTAGAAGAATTCATCCACCATGTTGGTTAGCAGTAATCTGGTAAGGGAGAGCAGCTCTTGTAGGGACTTGGCCAAGAGACTCAACTTAGGAGACAAAGGGTAGCAAAGAACCAGGTCATTCCAATTCCTAGCCCCTTGTAGGCCAAGGAGGTAATCTCTAATGTAAATTCCAAAGAAATGTTGTGTCGGCCTTGTTAGGTTCCCAAAGTTAGAGTGTGCCAGAGGGGTGTCAAATAACCAAAGGTCCTCCCAGAATCTAATACTATTACCATTTCCTATCTTCCATTCCATCCATGTCCTAAGCATCCCCTAAAAACTACAAATGCTCTTCCAAGCTAAAGAACCTAAAGGATGATCATCAAAGAGGTAGTTAATAAAATTTATATTGTGAAGGTACTTAGCACTCATAATCTTGCACCAATATTTCCTATTTTGTAGTTGGTTCCAACCCACCTTAGCAATCAAAGACTTATTGGTACAAAGGATATTCCTTATCCCAAGCCCACCACAATGTTTAGGTTGAAAAACTTTGTCCCATTTAACCAAAGAAAACTTCTTCTTTTCCTCGGTCCCTGACCATAGAAAATTCCTTTGTATTTTTTCAAACTTCTCAATAATATATCTGGGGATCTTGAAAATGGAAAGGAAGTAAACAGGGATCCCTTGAAGAGCAGCAAAAAGGAGCTACAATTTTCCATCACGAATAAGGATGGAACCTTTCCAGCCTTCCAACTTCCTTTGGATCCTTTCAAGGACCAAATTCCAGAAGTTAGGAGTGACTTCCCTAACAGTAAGGGGTAAGCCAAGATACACTAAAGAGAGATAACCACTCATACAACCCAAAACAACAACCACCTGAGCTTGAAGGGTAGGAATGTTGTTTAAGAAATAAACTATACTTTTATTATAGTTAATACATTTCCCAGAGCATGTACAACATAGTTATTGAGACAATTTATCCATTTCCTAGCTTCAATCACAGAGGCTTTCCCAAATAGAATGGTATCATCCAAAAATTGTTGGATAATAGTAGGTTCCAAAGAAGAGCCAACCTTAATACCCTTAATTGACCCTTCTGATAGTAGATTAGATATGTTCCTACTCAAGACATTTGCAATCATGATAGATAAATAGGGTGAGAGGGGATCTCCCTATTTGATGCCTTTCCCAGCATTAAAAAAACCAAAAGGAGTCCCATTAACTAGAACAGAGTACTTCACCATAGATATGCATTTCATTACTATTTTAACCATAAATTGGTCAAACCTAAACTTAGCTAAGAATTTAGGGACAAAGTTCCAAACCACCTTATCATAGGATTTTTAAATATCCAATTTAAGTGTCTTACTAGCATTATTGCATATGTCCATAGAATGGAGTAATTCATGAATAGCTAAAGTAGCATCTAGAATATGATGACCAAGTACAAATCCTTTTTGAGAGGGGTTGATAATGTTGTCTAGGAGGGGTTTGAGATGGTTCACCAAGATTTTAGAGAGGATTTTATAAAAGATATTGTAGAGGCTGATGGGCCTAAAATTAGTCATATACTTGGGATCAAAAATCTTGGGAATTAAGGAAATAAAAGTGTGGTTCATGTTTGTTTGAGAAGCTTGCCAGATTTGAAGAAATCACGAGCAGCCAAGACAAGGTCCCCACTAGCAATCTCCCAAAAAAATTGAAAGAAGGCCAAGGGGAAGCCATCAATTCCAAACACCTTGTAGGCCCCCATGTTGAAAGTAGCCATCTAGACTTCCTCAGGAGTGACAACACTAAGGATGCTAAGGTTATCATTCTGGGTAAGGATGTTCTGGAGAGGGTCCAACAATAGATTGTCCAAAGCCGGATTAGGAGCCTCAGGAGGGGCCAAATAATCCTTCTAAAAATAGTTTGCCACCAAAAGGTCAATTTGGGTGGGTGTATTGACCACAACTCCTTGCTCATTATGCAACTTATTTATTTGATTCCTTTTCTTATGTTTTAGAGTGGAAACATCAAAAAATGAGGTATTTATATCCCCTTCTTGCAACCATTGAACTCTAGATTTTTTTTTTCCAAAAATTTCCTCTTTCCTTAAATTTTGATCCTGCTCCCTTTGATTCTCTCTTTCCTAGTTGCAGGTTGGCAAGCTG
Organism: Sequoia sempervirens; assembly: GCA_007258455.2. Lineage (NCBI taxonomy): Eukaryota > Viridiplantae > Streptophyta > Pinopsida > Cupressales > Cupressaceae > Sequoia > Sequoia sempervirens. The sequence continues at coordinate 29,755,604 of VDFB02049217.1, read as the reverse complement.
ACATCCCTATCCTCCATTTTCTTTTGGATAGTTTTCAACTTATCCCCTAAACATTTTTTTTTTTTGAAGACATCCCCAAAAGCTCTTTTTTCCAACCTTTCACCATGCATTTGATATTTTTAATTTTAAAAAATAACCTGAACATGGGGGAGACACAAACAAGAATATTCCATGATTCAACAATTTTATTCTTGAAATTAGGGTGGGAATTCCAAATTATCTTGAACCAAAAGGGGAAAGGTCCAACAACAGAATGGTCTTTCATGACTAGCAATAGAGGGTTGTGGTTAGAAAAATTCTTGGGTAGGACAAGAAGATTATCACTGAGCAGGTTCATCTAGTTTTTGGAGAAAAGGAATCTATTTAATTTGACTTGAATCAAGCCCCCCCTAAGATGCTTGTTGTTCCAAGTAAAGGCTTGCCCGATAAGTCAATGTCAATCAATCTAGTAGTACTCAAGAAGTTTGACAGATCAACCATCTTGTCAGAATAATCCACTAGACCACTTTTCTCCAAAGGATATAAGGGGGAGTTGAAGTCCCCCACCACTAGCCAACGAGACCCCCTATTATTTTTTAACCAATTAGAGAGATCCTGCCAAAGGGCATTCATAGCATTTCTCTGGTTAGGAGAATAGACATTAATAAGCAACCAAGAGCCACTTGGGTACGAGAATAAGACTACCACACTACTCTAAAAATAGAATAGTTTAGAACCATTGATCTTGGAGGGATTCCATAACACAACAAGACCACCAAATGCCTCCTCGGCATCATTATAATAGTAAAGGTCACCCAACCATATATAGTTAGCAATATTATCAAAATTTGCTTTCTTCATTTTGGTTTCTTGTAAAGTAAAACATCAATCTTATGTTCTAAAACATAGTTCTTCAACACAAGCTATTTATGAGAGCTATTCATCCCTCGCACATTCCAAGACATGACCTTCATTTTTTACCCTTCTTTGAGGACATTTCCAATGTCCTCTATTTACCAATGGCTATCTCATTCGCTATTTCCCTCTGCCTAATTTGTCTCTAGCTGGGCCTTCCCAATTTAGAGTTGCTTCCCACATTCACCTTCTTCCTTTTCCCTTTTTTCTTTGGGGTTAACCAAATCTCCTCTTCCAAGGTTTTCTCCTAGTTCAAAACCACAGAATTAATAATTGTCTCCTCTTTAACTTCGTTAACCACTTCTTCCAAAATTTCACCTTCTTCACCCATGGTTACACTAGTCCTAGCAGAAAGGTCAGATCCCACATCCTTTAGGGAGCCTCCTAGAACCACATCCCCCCAGAGAGCCTAGCCAGGGGATATAACTCGAACTTCTAGGACCCTACAAATGGTCAAATTCTTAGCCAAAACTAGAATAGTAGGAACCAAAGCTAGATCCACACAAGAAATCTCCACCCCACTAGGAGGAACCCTAGAGATTGGGGGCTCAACCAAGACAGGTGAGACAGACTTGGCCGGAGATTCAACAATCTTCAAAATGTCTTTTTTGAAGGGGTAGTGATCTTTAGCAGCAGAGTCTCTTGGGTTAGGCACTCAATTAAAAGAATATTTGTAGTCAGAGATAAGGTGGCCAGGTCTAGAACAATTCTGAAAGTAAACTATAGCATTCTCATAAAAAATTGGTTATACCTAGGTACCAAACTTAGAGCATAGCTTCACATATTTAGGAAGTTTCTTATGCACACAATATTAACACAAAAGTGGGAAAAAAATAACCTGGATTTGGACTTGGTAATAGAATCTAAAGTAATAAATTGGCCCAACGAATCCCCAATGCATTTGAAAATGGATTCATCCCAATACTCCAGAGGCAACCCAGAAAATAAAATCCATACTAGCACCAATTTATTTAGATCCACAATAGGGTCAAATCCTGGCTTCTAGCGACATAAGGCTAGACTATGCTTCTTATACACCCAAGGCATAGAAGAGAGGACCGCAACCAAATGATCTGAAGCTGTGAACTTGAAAAGGAAGAGCTCACCTATCATGGCACAAATTTCCACACTTCCTTTGAGGCACCATTTAGTAGCATCCCATCTCCAGACCATATCCACAGAAGGTCAGAAGGAGAGAAATCGACCCACAACTACATTTTCCATTGAGGAAATAATCTTATCACTAATTGAATCAAAGATATCAAAATCTATGACTGAGACAATGACTTCCCCTTCAAGGCTAGGAGAGGGTCCTTTAGTACTCTGACTACCATTGGTTAGCACATCCTTCCAGCCTTTAACCTCAAGAAGGACCTCGACTGTCGGCACTTCCCTTCCAAAAAAAAACTAGGATCATGGGTGACCCAGACTAACCCGAAATCATGGGAACCTCAATATCAGACATGTCAGGAGTGGCTCCAGAGAGACACAAGTCCACATGTGACTGGGCAAGGCTTAGGTTAGGAGGGTGTTGATGGGTGTTTTTGCACCTCTCAACATAGGTAGCACACAAGTATGCTACCTCTCTTGAAAGGTAACTTCCTACAAATGAGTTGCAAAAAATTACCCCAAGGTCTCTCGGGTTTCAGGTCGTGACTTGCAAAAACAACTCAGTGGATTAATTTGTGATTTTCTGGTAATCACAAGGGGCATAGATAGTTTGCTAATTTGTGACAAAATTAAAATCTACAAATTGTTGGTAATCATAAGGAGCATGAAAAATGTAGTTTATGAGATTCTCAAAGTGAGATACAATTGTTGCAAGTTCAAAATAGCGGCCTAAAACTCCATGTTAAGTATCAAATTTGGCTTTACAATGATGTTGTAACTTTGTCTTAACTAATATTTCAAAGAAAGGTCAAAATGGAAAATGAAGGTAAGAGTTCCTCGACCTTCAAATAATGATGAAAAGTGACAATGGAGGTTGCTACAGTGGATAGCCTTTCTAAAACTAAGTTTCACTTAACCAAACAACATACAATCTCATGAAACTAGTGCTATCTTCTAAGGTCTATAGATTTTCAGGTATTCATTCACCATAAAGCATGAATAAAATATGAATTTTAAGTGCAGCAATAAGTTAATGTTCAAACTAGCTTTACACTGTTGTTCCTCATCAACAAACAACAAAAAGCATGAACAAGGAAGGCATCAACACAATAAAATTCTTCAATATCAATGTGTAGCATGAACTAAACTACTAAAAGCAACTCAAAGTGCTTAGAATAGAAAACTAAATCTATCAACTTTGAGAAGATGAATCATGCAACATGTGAGAAAAATAAGAATCCACCAAAAGCAATGAAATTCTATTGAAATTTTTGTAGCATATCTTTACACAACAACTCAACTCTCTCTTGAAAATTAGAGGAGACCCCTATTTATAGTTTTCCAAAAGTGAAATGAATGGCCAAGATTTACTTTCATTGTGTGGCCAAGATTCATTTTACATTAGGGTTTCACCTACCCCCAAAATATATTAATATAAAATACAATTTTGTCCCATTCCTATTTTGTCTTCTAGTGGCTTTAACACTATAGCAGTTTTGTCTTCTAGTCACTACCTTCTTTTTCTAGCTTATACTATTAGAAAATCTTCATCAATCACTGGCTTTCCTTCATTTTTCTGAAGAGTTGCATATTCCACAAATTTTCCAATTAGTTCTTGAAGCTTGTCTCATTCCATGATGTCAAATTGAAGAACTTGGAAGGTCAGCCTATTAAATTTGCCAGTGATTTGTTCCCTATGCTTTATGCATCTTGGTGTGGCCTTGATTACTTGTTTAGACTGAGTGAATGCCATTGTAGAAAATTCCATGAAATTTGATGTTAATGAATTTGTTTCCCCTTGCTCCATCTTCTTATATAAGAATGGCCTAATTTTTTCTTGAAGGATAACTAGCCTGAGGCTGTATATGTAGAGGTTGATTCACATTTTTCTGAGGGTAACTAATTTTGGATGAAACTTGTCCCACAGGAGGTCCTGGGTGAGGGACCAGAGGCAACTGAGGTATTGGATTCATGATTGGAGTATGGTTTTCTAGAGCCTGGTTGAGAGATGGAACTTTTCCAGGGTGAGCAACAGGTCCTAATGAGGGTAGAGGTCTAGATAGATGTTGCCTTAGATTAGTGCTAACTTTCACAGCCTCTGCATATGCATCAAGTAGACTAGCAGGAGGGTTATTACTCCACTTCATAAAGGTAGCTGTCAAACTATCAAGTCCCTCATAATATACTTCTAAAGTAGTGGGCTCATCAATAGCATAGGGGGCCTATAGTCTGGTATAAGCACGATGAAACCTATTGTTGAAAGATCATATAGGCTCATTGACCTCCCTTTTAACATTAGTGAACTGACGGTAGAGCTCATTGGAACTAATGGGAATTTGAAACTTCTGCAAAAATGCATTCTCTAGCTCAGTCCAATGTTGGATAGATCCAGTAGGTAAATGATAGTACCAATAAAATGCATCTTCCCCCAGTGAATAAGGAAAGAGTCTACAAGCTACATCCTCCTGGTTTATCCCTCTATCCTTAAGGCTAGTCTAAAAGATCTTGATGCATTCCTCAGCAGTTCTATTGGGATCATTGACATGGAATTTTGAACAAAAGTGTTCAGGGTTTTTGGGCATGACATTAAAAAATGGAAAAACTCAATGGAGATGGGTTGGTTGCTAGGAAAGCCATTGGTAGAGGTGGGGGTGGTAATGGCTGATTTATGACTGGTTGAGGTTGTGGACTGGGAATTCCGTCAGACTCAGATGAACCTGATGAAGATGGGGATGATGGAGATGAGGGAGGTGGATGGGATGATGATGATTCTCCCCTTCTATTGGTCCTTCTAGACCTAGTGGGGTTTGGTAATTCCTAAAATTCCTCCTCTCCTGGAGCAGATCTTGTTCTTCTTCTAAATCTTTCAGGAGAGATGGCGTTCAAAAATTGATCTAGCTTGCTTATTTAGGCCCTCCTTCTAACGCCAATTTGTTGATGATGTTTTTTGCACAGCAACAACTCAGACATAATATAATATCCTATCTCACTTTAAAGGTAAATCTCTATCAGCAAGCCTCAAGAGATAACCCCAAGGTCTCTAATGTCAGGTCTTGACAATGCATAAACAACTTAGTGATAAATGTGAAAATGTTGGTTATCACAATGGGACCTTATTACAAGCAAAATATTGAATCTAAATTTATCAAATCTAACAATAAGATGATACTTCAATCCTAAATTTAACCCAATAATTGAAGAAATAAAAAAAGATAAGGGTTTCAAAGAGATTTCTAAATTTAATATTAAACCTAAGATTAACAACGCAGATGACCAACACTTGAAATGGACCAATCCCTCAAAACTGATCTCTACTTGACCCAGATAAATCTGTAATCTTATAGAAATAGTGCAATCTTCTAAGGTCTTAAGATTTTCAAATCATAAACATTCATTCAAACAACCCTATCACAATTGAAATGAATAAACCCTCACAATTTAACTAAGCACAATGAATATAAAGGTCCAGGCTAACTTTGCAAAGCAACTAACAATTAGTTAGTTGTGAAAAGTATGGACAAGGGATTGCTGCAACACTTCAAATATCAAACCATAAATATCACTAAATCAAATCTAATCTAAATATTAACCTCCTCAAAGCAATTTTAAAGATAGGATGACAAGAACCATGCAAAATAAGAAAAACACAAGTATGGCACCAAATCACAATGTCATTACTTGCATCAAATTATCCACTGTAGCAACAATTCCAGCTTTCTGTTACAATATTTGCTTGAGAACAACTACTTGATAACACTTGCTCTACTTAGTTTTCTCTAACTAGCTCTCTATTTGTCTATGTCTAAAACTTCTTAACCCTTACAAATGAGGAAAAATGCCAAATTTATAGAACCCCCAAAACATGTCGGCCTAGATAAGATTTTGCAATAATAATTAGGCACAACAAGTCGGCCAAGAGAAATTCAAAATAAAATAAATTATGCATTAAATGCATGAACTTCATCTAGGTTGGCCTGGGATCTCCAATGTAGCTCAGAACAATGCATGGAAAAATAATAGGGAAGCACAAATCTTGATGTAGCCAATCATTTAACTGCCTTCCCTTTTGTCCTTATTCCAATCTAGCATTTCATGACCGTTCAAAAGCACCCTATCCAAGTCGGCCACAGGTGGTAAAGGAAAAACCCTAAGTCACCTTTCAATTGATGCAATTTATTCCCTTGAATGTTTTACCGATTTATCCCAATCAACCCTATAGGTTAGGTATTTATCAATGACAGCAATGTATGTAGCCGTATCATCCAACTAGTGCTCCAAAATGGAATCATCATTAATTGGGGCATAAACATCATGCCACCACTTCCTCAACTGTTCCAAACTCAAATATTTGGGAGAAATCTTCCTTCTCCCTGTCATAATCTCAAAAAAGGAAATGGATCCATTGTACACACCAGCCAGGGTATCATCAATTTGCCTCCTCTATTTGTAAATCTTTTTCAGAACCTTCTACCTAATCTGCAATGCTTCAAACCACTCCCAAGGTTTAGCAGCTCTAGAGGAAGGAAGAATTTTATCACTTACCAGCCTATCCCTAGTGTACTCCATGATAGTTCTAGTTTTCTGCAGTAGGAGATCTGTATCTTCCTTATTATTGTACACACCAGCCAGGGTATCATCAATCTGCCTCCTCTATTTGTAAATATTTTTCAGAACCTTCTGCCTAATCTGCAATGCTTCAAACCACTCCCAAGGTTCACCAGCTCCAGAGGAGGGAAGAATTTTATCACTTACCAGCCTATCCCTAGTGTACTCCATGATAGTTCTGGTTTTCTATAGCAGGAGATCTGTATCTTCCTTATCCTGGGCCAACACAACCTTCAACCAATCAGTTGCCCATATAGCATCCTTCCCAGTCAACAAAATCTCCTTTATAGCTTCATTACCCTTGGTTTGCACCCCTTACAACCAATTTGTAGTGGCAAGGGTGGAAGCCTTCATCTTTTCCAACTCGATAATGGTCTCCTGAGGTAAAGGCTTTGCAGCAGAAACCGAGGGGTTAATAGATTGCAGGGGATTCATCAAATCTTCCAAGCATTTCCTGACATTCTCATTTTCCTTCTTTAGCTCCTGCTTGGTCTTTATTTCCTTCCTCAATCTACCCAAGATAACTGCACTAGAACCCTAGTAATCTTCAATATCTTGCTCAATAGAAGTAGGCCCAAGATTGAAAGTCTGAACATTCTAATCTTTTCCAGCCACATCATCTCTATTTTTATTTGGAGCAGGGGTAGCAATGTGAACAACTTTGGTGCTGGCCTCATCTCTTTCAATCCTTGAGATCACCCTAGCCTTCTTACCTTTGTCTTTTCCAATCTTGGCTAGCAGCTCATCCCAATTTGGTGGACTATCTTCCACAAAAACTTATTTTCTCTTTATCCCCTTGTCCAACCAACCAGGGATAGTGGACTCAAATTGCACTTCACCCTATTTTTCCTCCTGCTGTTCCTTAGGTGCCTCTTCACTCAAATTTTGTTTCTTAGGAGTTTCATTCATCTTGCTTTCCTTCCTTTAGCATGTTCTTCTTCTTGTACAGGTGATGGAACCTTCACTGTTTCTTCTTCTACTAGAGGTGATTTAACCTCTCTGGTTCCAACAGGTGAGTTCGCATAAGCTACCAAAGGAGACTATATTACCTTATCAATTTCTGCCTCTGCACTATAAAGGTCACCTTCATGAAATTCTTCTCCTTCAGTATCTAGATGATCCTCAACATTTTCTGACTCACCTGGTTTTCTTTGAGCTTCATGAGCAGAAGGCACATCATCATGCTGCTCCTTATGAGAAACAACTAGAGGGAAATTTGCTTTAGGCACACTATCCTTAGGAGAAGGAGTCCTAGACCTCCTTGTATACACCTTGGCCTTCTCCTCTGAACTTTCAACATTTACCACTAGTGGGGCAACTTCTTCCCCTCCTACCTTGGAGCTTGCCTTCTTTGAAAATTTTATGACTCTTCTCCTTTTGGGTATAGGATCATCAGCCTCAGGATTCTACCCTTCAGTTTCTTTCTGCTCAAGCTTCTTAGTCCTTGTCCTCTTCTTATCCTTTGGCTCTCTCTGCTTTTTTGCTTCCTAGGCTTCTATTTCTTGAACACCTTTTATCTTGATTTTGAAAGGAGAATCTAGCCTACCTTTTCCCTTAGGATCTTGCTCGGCCGATTCTTCAGAGGTGGAGTGAGGATCCAAATCTCCCATTAGTGCATAGGTGCACTGTACACCTTCATTTTCCAACTCCCATAGCTCATGCTTTAGCCACATCTTGGTAAATTTGATAACTGTATCCATCAGTTGTTTTAATTTTGTCTTTTCCTCTTCTAATCAATCCACATCACCAATTGGTCTGTCTTTTATGGCCTCATAAGCATGATCCTAGATCAAGTTTCCACCATCATCAAGTTTGTCTGAGACTTCCCTCACATTATATAGTTAGATTGATTCAACTAGGAGGTGAGAAAACTTCTTCTTTCTGACCTCAAATTCATCACTACAATTGGCCCAGTAGTCCTCCAAATCAACCTTATGGCTATACTCTCTGTTGACATTCTTTGGGCTTCTCCTGTGATATCAAACCTGGATCTCTTGGAGTGGAAAGATAGGCCAAGAGTACTCATTTCTTCTTCTGAAGCTTGGGAAAATCCAATGGAAGGACAAGCCTCTCCAGTACCAATCCTCAAGGGGAATTCTCCACCAAATCCAATCTTATGCTTGTCCCTCTTGATAATGCTAACAAAGTCACAAATTTGTCTAGTGACTTCCAACAGTAGAACATGATCATTAGGGTATCTTGGAAGTCTATAAGGAGAGCAGCCATCAATCTGAATGTAGGAGAAAGTTGGGAACTGAATAAACCATTCCCCATCTTTCTTGATGAGTTCTTTTTCCTGATCTAAAATCCTGACATGTTCTGCACCTTGAAGTAATCTAGTGATATGCATGGTGAATGCATCATTCACCCTCCTATAGCTCAGGCTTCCTAGATGTAATTGAGGGTAAAAATCATAAATGATATCCTATCCAAAGGTGCCCCATAAACTCAACCCTTTGTAGGGGTGGAATCTTGCAAGTGCGTAGACTAAATATGAAGTCATTGTGAAGGACTTTGTTTGCAACACACTGGACAACTGCTTGTGAATTACTTCGCTAATGACCCCTACCCAATGGTAGTTAATCTTCTCTTGATCCATCCTCACAATCACATGGCACATCCAATTCTCAAACATGCCAGCATTTTTCAATCCAACCACCCTGCTGAGAAGAGTGATGGCATCATAATACTCCTTCTTGAACTTTGCTCTGAATAGCTGCTTGGGCAGTTTGGAATAGTGAGACTTGGGCTTCTCCAGCTAGGAATTGATAAGTTGTTGTGACTTCATAGTTTGTTTATTGTAGAACTCCTGAGCTTCCTTCATGTTGAATCCCACCACATGAGACCTATCTGGCATATCAAAAGTTTGGGCAATGGAAACAGGGTTGATATTTTCTCCAAATCTCCCTTGAGGACCAATTATTCTCTGTGTGTCCTAATCATTGTGTCTAGCACACTCAAGGACCAACTCATAACACTGCACCATAGAAGGGAAACTAGCTACATGTGACAAGCCTGATTCCATCATCCTTCTAGCCAACAAAGGAGGATCCTCTGCTGCCATTCTTCCTTTAAATTCTTCATAATCCCACAATCCAACATTTGTATCTGTCACCTCTGACTAGACTGATGTAATCTTACTCTCAGGGATCTTGCTCTTAATTTCCATCTTAATCTTTTCTGCATCAGACAGTGAAGACCCAACTGCTGCCATGTTAGGTTCAGCCTGCACTCAACATGGAAATCATAGTAAAAACCACATAAAGGGAATGTTAATCCATCAAAACATGATTAGAATGAACCTAATATAACCAAGGTGTTATTAAATCTCATATAAAATGATCACAACAAATTTTAGGTTTCAGGACCATCTGCGAAATCTGAGCCAAAGAGGAATTTTGAGGAATTCTGGGCTAGATGGATTCTGGTGGAATAATCATAAAAACACCTACTAACAATTAAATCTGATCATTTTCAATCAAAAAACCACATAGGAGATCACAAGATAGCATGAATAAAACATAAAATGCAATAAAAATCACCAACACATCATGTTATTCCATAATTCTTTACATTTCACCAAATTTCAGGAAAATCTACCAAAGATGGATTTCCATGAAGGCAGAGACACTTTGCAAATCCAGAAAAAATAGGGAACCAAGGACCTCAGGAAAATCTAGAGTCAACAAAAATACATGGATAAGGTGAAACTCTGAAAGCGAAAGCGGATTCTGGGAACTCAAAGGAAATCAGGAAAACAGAGGAGATTAGGAAAATCCAGGGTCGGCGAAAATCCGCGGAATATATGAAACTCTGAAAGTGAAAGCGGATTCTAGAAAAGCAGAGGAAATCGAGAAAATCTGCCAGAGGAAGATTGTCCCGAGGGAATGAAAAATCCCAGACTGAGGACGAAACTCAAACATCGGTGCTAAATCATGATTATGCTCAGAATACCAGATCGATTATGAATTTCAAAGATTTAAGCTTAGAGCAAGTTAGGCATGGACCTTCCATAGATATTCTTTGCATTCTAGGCCTGTTTTACAGTGAAATAAGGTGGAATGGTATCCCCCTAGGTTTCAAACCCTATACATCTACCATTAACACATAGGCAAACCTATGATTCAGGTATTTCAACTATCGATACCATACTAGGGGAAAATCATGATTCTCAAGAAAGTTCACCAAAATGCAAATAAACAAACCAACTCAGACATTACTTGGGAGACCATAAATTAATCAATGCTACACAACCCTAGTCATGAAGCAATCAAATATTCAGGAATTCAAGCCCCAAAAGCTTTATAACATAAAAATGCTATTCATAATCCTCAATTCAAAGCAAAGTAATCAAAAACATACCATTATGAAGCAGAAATCAATCTCAGAAATAGTAAATACAAAATTCAATGGTGTCCACAAAGAACAGCAAAGAAATCACCAGCAAATTCACAATTTGCAAACTCAACACCTCAAATTGGAATGCACCAAAGAAATCACCAGCAAATTCACAATTTGCAAACTCAACACCTCAAATTCAACCAAGCACTCACAAGAATGCACTCTGTAGCTCAATTGATAGCAAACAATAGCATAATGGCATAAAAGACCTCAAAAATTAATTAAATACCTCACTCAAAGCTTGTACGAAGACATTAATGCCACCGACAAGACAGTCAAAAAAAACCTGGGAACCCAATGATAGGACGAAATCTGGAAAAATTTGGCCCATGTAGAAATCCGCAAAGACCGAAAATCTTTGAATGACAATGCTCAGCCAGAGTCTGAACAGGATCTGGGAAAATCTAGGAAAATCTGTCCAGGGTGGAAAGTCCTGAACTTCAGCAAAAACCCAAACTTAGCTCAAAATTAAAGATCTTCAAAGAATAACTTAGAGGAATCACCAAGGCAATCAAAATAAACATTTAGCACATGCCAAAGTAAGATAAAACCTCAAAATGAAATGGCTAAGAGACCAAAACCAAAGCGAAAGAGGGTCCCTACTTTCAACAGGGCATGTGTGCAAAAACTGTACAACAGTTCCTTTGTAGCTAAGACCCTTGTACTTGGTCTTGTGTACCAACATGTACACTAGATATGAGGTCATGGTGAACCTGTTAGTTTCTTTCACACTCCTTAGTTGGGCATCCATATTGTTTCTTATAATCCTTGCCCAATGATACTTTGTGTGATGGGATGGAACATCCAAGTTTGAAATATGTGTGCCTCTTCCACTCCCATGAATCTACCCAAAAGAGTTATAATTTCATGGTACTCCTACTTGAAATCACTCCTGTGCAATTGCTTAGTCAATTTTGAGTAGTGTGGCTTAGGCTTCAGTATCCAAGCATTATTCATAATCTACAAAGCTCTATTGGGGTCTTTCTCATAAAACTTGATAGCTTCCCCAATGTTAATTTCCTCAATAAGCTTGTGATGAGAGGCAATGTTGAAGACCTCTGCAATTGATTCCTCAGTTAAGTTTTCCATGACTCTACCTTGTGGTCCAATTATGATCCTTGTTATTGATTCATAGTGCTTTGCACATTCTAGGACCAGCTCTAGACATAGTTGTGAGGGAGGAAATCCTGTTGCATGTGCCAATCCAGTGTGAGTGATCTTTTGAGCTATCTCAATTGGTGTCTTCCTAAACATACTTTGCTGAAAATCACTGTAGTCCACATGGCCCATATTGGTATCTAAATTTTTTGACCATGCAGAAGCAATCTTTGTCTCCAGCCAAATACCCTTGAAGTCATACTTCATCCTTTCTTGTCTTTTTCTGACCTCTTCATGCACTCTATGAAAACAATAATATATCCACTCTATGAAGCACCAATATGAGATGAAAATTCCATTAACTTAAGCTAATTCTTCATTCAAATTATAATGGATATGCTATGTATGCAACCTCATAAGATTTTGGAATGATATATGAGTGAATCATTTAGAGAAAAGACTATAATCACCAAAATGGAAAACAATAATATATCCACTCTATGAAGCACCAGTATGAGATGAAAATTCCATTAACTTAAGCTAATTAATCATTCAAATTATAATGGATATGCTATGTAAGCAACCTCATTAGATTTTGGAATGATATATCAGTGAATCATCTCCAAATAGCTTGATATCCATTAAGAAATGCTAAGAAATCATCATATGTTAATTACTTATCAATGATACTTGAAATTTAAGACCAAATAAGAAAGTTTGGATAATCCAAGTAGGCTCAAATTTTCTAACCAAACTATGCTTCAGCCAATCCAAGCTAGCTCAAATTCACTGAAATCTACCCATTATTGACATTTTGGCCGACAATCCCTCGCAATTCTTAATAGATCAAGTTTATCATTGTATTGGATCACATTCAATCATAGATGACTTTCAAAGGACATGGTGAACCTTTTTCATTCAAAGCTCAAGTGATTTTTAAACACCAGAAGATTGGATTTGATATCTCAAATATACCTAGGGACCTTAGATTACCTGGGTGAACTAGCGTTCAGGTAATCCAAGCCTACCTAAATTTTCCAATGAAATGTTAGGCTCAAAATTTGACTAATTATTTATCATTAAAGCTTGGGTATTGGATCTGTTATGAGAATTAGATAATCCAAGGGTGCTCGGATCCTCTGAGTGGATTAGAGCTCAAAAAATCCAAGCTACCTCAAAAAATTTGAAATGAGCTCAAGCCTTCAAAATTCACTAAGTGGTAAACTTTAAGTTCCTTGAATTGATAAATAACTACTCAAGATCAAATTATTGGCATCACTTGGTGAATTTAAACCAAACAATTAGCCTCACAACCGTCGATCTCACTCATTCTCACCAGTCACATAAATTTCCAAAGTTAGGGTTTACTCTACCACATGCAATAGGGAGAGGATTCTAACTTTAAATTCAGTCATGTATAGTGAATCCTGAGAGCATTTTGTTCATTTCATAGACTCTAAACACTTAAAACAAAATCATCATTTAACTTTAGCAAAGCATTCAAAAAAAATGAAAAGCCCTAAATGGCAGAATAAGAATGATACAAAATCAAAATCCCTAGCTTGACATATGACCCACCATAGAGAAGATTAACATTAAAGGCCAAAATGAAATGAAGTATCTTGAGAAATACCCAAAAATACCTTGCAAAGCATACCACGAGGAAGAAAACAATGGCTGAGTTGAAATGATAACCCCCAAACCTCAGAACAATTGAGAGAAGAACATGAATCCAACGTTGGAGCAAAGGCCGAGTGCAAGATGGAGACAATCCTTGCTAATTTTAAACTCACCCAATTGAAAAATGACCAATTGACCCCTTTGAACTACATTTTATTCCCACATTAGTCATTAAATTTCCCTGGTATGAGCAATTAATGTCAACGCCATACATCCCAAAAGGCTTATAAATACGAGGGGAGGCCAGATTCGGGTAATCCGAGGTAGCTTAGATTATCTGACTAGACTATGGTTTAGGTAATCTAAGGTACCTCAGAATTAATGAACATGCTCATAACTTAGCCAATTTTTCCTAATTTTGAACTTTTTTTATCAAGGGTCAATTCCCAAGAGCTAGGCCATCACTTGAAGTTGCAAGATGACATCTCAAATGCAGGTTTTTCATTAAGCATGTGGGTGAGACAAGACCAAGATTGAGAGAATCATCCCTTAAGGGGATGAAGTAAGGACCCTACGAAAAGTAAACAAGAAAGCAAAGCAAGAAAAGAGGGTCCCTGCTTTCAGCAGGGCCTAAGTGTGAAAACTACACAACAATTTTAATATCTCCTACTTGTGTGTTACTATATTTCATCAAGTACCCTATGCCAATTTTTCTTTTATTTAACTCTTTCAATGTATTTAATGAATGTAGCACCCTGTAGGCTCTATTTTTCTCAATTTCGATCATTCTTAAGGTATCGAATAGTTTTCTACCCATGTTTCTCTCTCCCATCCTTTCTTGGGTGTGTATGCTACTAAAGATGAGTAACTGTTACAAATAAAAATAAAATAGGAAATTACCTGTTGAGACATCAGGACTGGCATGGTCCCTCCTAGCTATAATTTCAATCCATCCCAACCTTTATTGATTCCATTTCTACAAGATCATCTTTTCAATATACCTACGTAATCACCTATATCAGGATTTTCTTTCAGAACTAACTTATTTATATTCATACATTCAGAAAGTTATTGACCTCCATATATATTTTTCTAGCTTTTTTATTTTTCTCTCTACCTTTATTGTCTTGGCTATGTTTTATTTTGTTGCATGCAGTTCAAACCATCAGTGGCATAGAAGTTAAATATTACACAAAACAAAATTCATTTCTAATCTTATTAAATTTTCAAGTCTCTTCTTCAGCTCACCGCCCAACCACCCCTAAGCTCTTCTCTAGCTTATACAGAGTAGTATCCCCTTCATATGCTCACATAGAGCAATTATTTTCTTTAATCTCACATAGAGCATTCTATGACTCAGATATAGAGCATTCAAAGATATCTAAAATTGAAATGAATTTAGAACTTTATTTACTAGTTTTTTTTCAAAATTTTCTATTGAACCAAATTTAAATAGATTTCAAATTTCATTAGCCATCTGAAAAATTCCTTAAATTGAACTGAAATAGAAAGTTTTTTCAACATGTATCAGCTTCCTTACCTCTCTTCTTCCAGTTTTTTTCTTCCTTCCCCCTTCTTGTTATTCCTCTCAACTACCCTTATTCATTCTACATCTTCATTTTCCACTCTCGCATAACCAACTACTCTGTTTTTTCCAATTGATAATAATACCACACAACAAAAAAATAGGAGCCATCTGGGTCCAAATAATGGCATCCAAATGAAACAATAAAACTATTTTATATTTAATTAAATCCTTATTACCAGGTTTTTCACATAAGCAATACTTTATATTGTTAACATGTCATAATTTAAATAAACAAGGACTTAATATTAATCGTCCCATGTTCATCATTAAACATATTTATTTTTTCCAATAAAAGATCCCAACAAGTCAAAATTGTTATGACTCTACATTCCTCCCCCTCTAAGCATTCATCTTCCTCCTGGAAGCTAGCTAAAAAGATAAGGGAATAAAGATTTCATCTTGATAGTATCCTCCCACATAACGTATGACACATCATAGGGGTCCCATTGGACCTTGACCTAATCCAATTGTCATCCCCATAGGCTCAATGTTCCTTGCTCCAAGATGTAAATTGGTTCCAGTGTTAACTACCCATCCTGCACCACCTATAAAGCATCCCACCCCAATACATGAGAAGAATCTGGTACATATTTCTTAAGAAAATATACATAAAAAAATTATGTATGTGCAAAAAGTTGGGTGGTAGTTCTAAGCAATATGCAACTGGGCCCATCCTTTCCAAAAATTAAAAAGGACCAACATATCTAGGTGCCAACTTAGAGCCTTTCCCATAACAGATAGAGCTCTTAAAAGGTCTCACTCGTAGAAAAACTTTCTCCCCAACTTGGAATTCACAATCCACTCTCCTATTTTCCACATACTAATTTTTCCAGTCCTAAGCTATCTATAACTACTCATGAACATGGACAACCTATTGTTCCAAATCCTTAACAAGTTCAGGTTCAATAGTAACTCGATCATCTAGTCGATCCCAAATTAAAGGAGTTCTATAGGGTCTACCATAGAGAGCCTCATAAGGTGCCATATTGAGAGAATTGTAATGGCTATTGTTATAGGAAAACTCTACTAAGTGCAAATAATTTTCCCAATGAAATTGTTGATCCATTACATACATCTGGAGCCTATCCTCCAAAACCTTATTTACTCTTACTATCTATCCATCGCTTTCTAGATGATAGATAGTACTTGTTACCCATAAATTTTCCTTGAGTATCTATTTGGGATGTTATATTCATGTTTTTCCTAAGTCATAAACTAAACTTAGGCTTCAGAGGCCTTTTGCCATTCTTTTCAAACTCAGGCGGTGTTTTGCAAAGTTTGTCAAACTTCATACTTTACCGCCTACCTTACTTTTCTTTTACATGGAGGGTTTTTCTTGTCACATCCAAACTCTATTTTGTTTCCCAAACTGAAAAGTATGAAAAGGATTAAGTCATGAGTCAAAAGCTAGAGACTTCACTCACAAGTTATGCCTCGGGTGGCATTTTCTATTTCATTTCAACTTGGGTGGGGTTTTTCTAAGTTATGTGAACCATCCATTTTATTGCCTATGAAGAATTATGTCAATTAAACCAAATTATTACCAGTCTAGTTACTTGATTATGATGTTATTTTCCAAGCACAACATAAACAAAAAACTAGCAATGTGAAAACATAGATAATACCAAAAAGATATATTTTATTTATATATATATATATATAAATGTTTTTTACATTATGCTAGAATAGCTGTAATTGCTTGGCTTGAGTACAAAAACTAGGTTGGAAAATGCAAAAGAGGAAAATAGATGATGTTTCAAGTGCACAAAGTGAACGTCATGACACAGATGCCCTTGGTAACAAACTGCAAGCATTCAATTTGAGTAGGTGAAAGCTAGTTCTCATGCGACTGGAGGAACTGCATGAACAACCCCAGGTCATTTCTTGCCACACCAGTGCACAGTAAAGCCACGACCTCTTCCAGAGTCTCATCTTGGATGGCTGATGCAATGCAGATGGCATCAACTACCAGCCCAATCTGTTGATAGTAGCTAAGTCTGTTTATCACCACTCTAACATGATGATGGAGCTCGAGCTTCACCAAACACTCCATTGCCCTCATGCCCTAGTCTCGGTAGACAAAAGTCCTAAAAATGGTGTAAATAAACCACTCCAACATGGTAGTGTTATGAATGTGAGATTGGCTTAGAAATGCCTCACCCAGGATGCTTCAGAGCACCTGTTCTTCTAGTTCACTCTGCACCACAAACACCTCTTTCAATTGATCAAAAATATGCCTGAATAGAGGATTGTACTCAATCTCCTCCAAAACAATATAATAATTCACAGAAATTCCATCGCTTTGGGAACTCGCTATATTAGATGCAACTGATGTTCGAAAAGAGATGACATTACTTGAATTTATAGAATTTTGGCTAGACATTGTCATATTCAATTCAAGATTGATGAGATGTGAATTTAATTCACATTTATGATCAGCTTGTGTCGATTAAGTTGCAATTCTTCATCAAAAAGCTTGCACGTTCTACTACTTGGTTTCCTTATACATTGCATTAAAGATTAATGAAATGATTGGTCATTTAGCAGCTATTGCTCAAGTGACAATTGGTTTCCTTTGCTAATATCTATTCTTGGAAAAATTTCCAATTGTCTTATCAATTTCTTGATAAACGATTGGGATAAAAGAAGTAACTGATCTAGTAACATCTTTAGTGTCTATCCAAATGGCTTTAGCCGCATTATAAATTAGATGAAGAACATAGAATGGGGGACTTTTGGAAATCTTCCCAAATACATCTGTGGGTGCTTTTGAGGAGGAATATTATTAATTACAGTCTGCAATAGCTTATAATCTATGTGTTATAAAGTTGAAAGATTTGAAGTATGCCAATCTGTGTGTTATGCATATGGTTAGTTATGTTTTCTTTGAAGAATAGGCTATCTCTCTCTAATTTATTGTAGTCTGATCTATTTACATTAATCTAATTTGATAGTCATTATTTTCAATCTTTGAATTGATCATAATTGGTTGTGTTTCTGCCTCTGCACTAATTTCATATATATGAGTTAACATTTGTCACCTTTTCTGCTTTCTAGTTAAAAGCACATGCGGTTTCTTTATGATAGATTAATTCCTTAAAGATCTTGTGAGGAAGTTGTACCTCAATAAAATTTAGAGAACAACCACAAATGCAATTGTGTGCTTTTCATATTTTTTAGTAGATTCATATCAGTGCTACTCTAGGTCTAGAGTCAGTGCTTAATTCAATTATTGAGTTCTATTTCATTCACTAATAGATTTTTGGTGACTTCACTGGGGAAAAATTAGTCAAAATTTTGATGATCGTCCTTACGTCATATAGCAAGATGGTACTTTCGCATAATGATGTTTTCCCTATTTTGTAGCCATATTTAGATTGGGTTGGAGCTGAGCAAAAGGATATCATATCACAATTAAATACAATTGTGTGGAGATACAAAAGAAGTGTGGCATATTACATGCGAGTGAACTTTGTCTTGGAAGAAGAAGAAGAGCAAGCCCAGTGACCTCCTGCACCCATGATTGAACCACCCCCAAGACTGATATTTGAATATTACGATGACCCACCTCATCATCATAATCACTAGCCTAAACCACCTCCACATTGACCAAGGGACCCACCTACACATCAACCTCAGAATCCACCTCTGGTCTGTCCACCACAGTAACCTCCTCTTCCTAACCTTACTCCTGGTGAGTTGGCGACTTTGTTTATTTTATGGCTTCAAATCTTTGGTGCAGCCAAGTTGTTCCCCTTTCTTTACCATAATATCATGATTTACTTAAAGGATCCTATAGAGGATTTCCCAAATTCTCAGGTCAGAATGATCAAGATCCTAAGGAGCATATTCTAGCTATGACAACTATGAGTGTAGTTTTAGGGATCTAGGATGAGGATGTGTTTGTAAGAATTTTTATTGAGAGCTTGATTGAGAAAGTTGTTGAATGGTTCAAAGGACTAGGAAATGGAAGCATCACTGGTTGTCATGTCCTTGAGACAAAGTTTCTCCAATGCCATGTAATTCCAACTAATGTTGCAGCTACCTTGCGTCATTTTTTCCAGATTATGAAAAACAAAGTTGAGACAATGAGGGATTTTGTCTACCATTTCAACCGGTCTCTCCAACAGATTCCTACCCTAGAAAATCCTAGTGCAAAGATTCAATACCACATATTCATTTCTGCCCTTGATCCAAATATACAATTGCTCTTGAAAAGAGAGAAAATTCAAGGAATTGAGCAAGCTCAACAAGAGGCAGTGAAGGTTGATGTTTCATTGTAGTAGGCAACTCGAAAATAAATTTAGGCATGAAGTTTGGGAATAGTTGTATGACCTTTCCTAAGCTTTTAGTTAAATGCAACCCTATTGTGGAGAATATGAATCTAACAATCCTTGATAATATACATTAGCCTAATGAAAAGCATAATCACCCCTATGTTGATCTGTCCTTGAACTTATGCACTTATGTTGAAGCTAAAAGTGATTATAGCTCATCTAGTGATGATGAACATGAAGAACTGCTAGTAAATCTATCATTAACTTTGACCTTCCCTCTTGGTAAACTATCTCCTTCAGAGGTTAGCTTGAAAGGTTTGGTATTGTATTCCCTTCTTTCTCCTAAGTACGAATCTTTCCTTTTCAAAGAAATAGAGAATAAGGATTTATGGTTAAGTTTGGAAGAGGATGACCCTGGGAAGGATAGTTTTCAAAAGAAAGAATGATAGTCAATTCATTATAATCCTCTCTTTGAATGTGATGAATTTAGAATATATGATAATCCTATTTTTTATAAATTTAGAAGATTAGTTAATGATAGAAGAGGAATATTTTTTTCTTAGAGCTGCAGTTGATCATGATCAGAGATTAAAAGAGGAAAATGCTAATCTCCCAGATGAAGGAGAAGGTCAAGGTCAATTCCCAAAGGTAATTGAATCTTTAGATATCATCTTTCTTGGCTCACAAGTTGTTTATGAAGGGTTCAAGTGTGCTATTGAGAGTCTTGAAGACCAGGAAGTTTTATTAGGATCAACTTGTAGAACAGATGAAATTGAAAGAGGAATTGTGATTGGTGGATCAGCAGTGGAATTTGATAAGTCTAATGGTGTGCAAACTACAAATGGGCCCCTTGAGCCTTTAGACAGTGTGATTGTTTTTGCACATGGTAAACATGAATTTTACTTTCCTCATAACTTATATATGGGGTGTCCAATTCAAGGACTCCTTTCTTCTTATTCAAAGTGTTAGGTGCAAAACATGCAGATTTTTTTTGAAACGAATGTTGTACAGGAAAATTCAAGTGAACATACACAAGTATTAATGTTAACCATTTGACTAGTGGGACATGTA
This sequence comes from Sequoia sempervirens, assembly GCA_007258455.2. Taxonomy (NCBI): domain Eukaryota; kingdom Viridiplantae; phylum Streptophyta; class Pinopsida; order Cupressales; family Cupressaceae; genus Sequoia; species Sequoia sempervirens. The sequence goes on along the minus strand of VDFB02049217.1, from coordinate 29,734,940 downwards.
ACCAAGAGTGGCTTTATGAATAGAAGACATTGTTTAAGAGGTTCCTACAGACTGCTGACTTTGTTTATTTGGTAGTGGTAGTTGCAATTTGGCAGATGGGCATACATGTAGTTTTCAATCACTCAGTGTTGATCCATAGAGGCAACTATTTCTCTCAACCTGTCAATGGATTCGCATGATTAGCTTGAGGATCCTCGAGGTAGGGTTTTACTATCATGTACATAGTTGAAATTTTGGTGTGTTGGTAGTCTAGACACTTCTTTCCTTGTTTCTCCCTATGTTTGGTTTGTTTTGATTGTCCTCCTCCTTGACTCCATGCCCAATGGAATTAGGACTTGTCTACATTCATGATTTTGGGTTCATTGCTTCGTCCTTGCAGTCCTAGTCCCTAGCTAGAGCCACTGTTACCCATAAATTTTCCTTGAGTATCTATTTGGGATGTTATCTTCATGTTTTTCCTAAGTCATTAACTAAACTTATCCTTCAGCGGTCTTTTGTCATTCTTTTCAAACTTAGGCAGTGTTTTGTGAAGTTTGTCAAACTTCCTACTTTATTGCCTACCTTACTTTTCTTTACATGGGTTTTTCTTGTTACATCCAAACCCTCTTTTGTTTCCCAAAGTGCAATGTATGAAAATGATTAAGTCATGAGTTAAAAGATGGAGACTTCACTCACAATTTATGCCTCAGGCCACATTTTCTATGTCATTTCGAACCTGGGGGGGTTTTCCTAAGCTATGCAAACAATCCTTTTTTCCACCTATGAAGAATTATTTCAATTAAACCAAATTATTACCAGTCTAGTTACTTGATTATGATGTTATTTTCCAAGCACAACATAAACAGAAAACCAGAAATGTGAAAACACAGATAATACCAAAAAGATATATTTTGTTTATATATATGGAAACATTTTTACATTATGCTAGAATAGCTATAATTGCTTGGCTCAAGTACAAAAACCAAGTTGGAAAATGCAAAAGAGGCAAAGAGAAGATGTTTTAAGTGCACAAAGTGAACATCAAGACATAGATTCCCTTGGTAACAACCTACAAGCATTTAATTTGAGTAAGTGAAAGCAGGTTCTCATTTGAATGGAGGAATTGCATGAACAACCCCAAGTCATTTCTCACCACCTTAGTGCACAATAAAGCCACAACCTATTCCAGAGTTGAGTCTTGGATGGCTGATGCAATGTAGATGGAATTAGGTACTAGCCCAGTCCGTGGATAGTACCTGAGTCTATTTATCACCACTCTGACGTGGTGATGGAAATTGGGCTTCACAAAACACTCCATTGCACTCATGTCCCAGTCTTGGTGGCTAGAAGTCCTGACAATAGTGTAAATAAAGTGCTCCAACATGGTAGTGTTATGAACATGAGCTTGGATCATAAATGGCTCACCTAGGATGCTTCAGAGCACCTCTTGTTCCACTTCACTATGCACCACGAATACCTCTTTTAGTTGATCATAAATATGCCTAAATAGAGGATTGCACTCAATCTCCTCCAAAACAATATAGTCATTCTCAGAACTTCCATTGCTTTTGGAGCTTGCCATATTGGATGCAACTGATGTTGGGAAAGAGATGACATTACTTGAATTTATAGAATTTTGGCTAGACATTTTCATATTCAATTCAAGATTGATGAGATGTGAATTTAATTCACATTTATGATCAGCTTGTGTTGATTAAGTTACAATTCTTCATTGGAAAGCTCGCACGTGCTACCACTTGGTTTTGTTATACATTGCATTAAAGATCGATGAAATTATTGGTCCTTTGGCGGTTGCTACTCGAGTGACAATCAATTTCCCTTGCCAATATCTATTCTTGGAAAAATTTCCAAATTTCTTATCAATTTCCTAATAAAAATTTGGGATACAAGAAGTCACTAATATTTTAACATCTTTAGTGTCTGTCTAAATGGCTTTAGCCGAATTATAAATTAGATGAAGAACATAGAACGAGGGACTTTTGGAAATCTTCCTGAATACATTTGGAAGTGTTTTCAAGGAAGAATATTATTAATTGTATTCTTTTATAGCTTATAACCTATGTGTTATAAAGTTGAAATACTTGAAGTATGCCAACCTATGTGTTATGTGTATGGTTAGTGTAGACATGCAAAATTAGCATTATGCATTCATCAAGTAAATCAGGCTTCACGTGCATCCACTCATTCATTTAATTAGGTTCACCTTCATCCATTCATCAAGTAATCTCATTAATCTCCTCTTCAACACTTAGCATTTGAAAATCATTAAATAGAAGCTTCAACTTTGAGAAAATCCTCCACAATCATCTACATCTCTTGCAAGGTCACTCTCTTAAGCTGAGAACTAATCTTGTCCATTTCACTCCACAATCTTAACAAATCATCTTCACAATCACTCATGCAAGGTCACTCTCTTCATTTGAGAAATGATCTTGTCCATCATTATCATTAGCTTATCTAAAGGGGTTGGGAAAGGGCTATTTTCCATATCAAAATAGCACCAATCCCCCCATAAGATCAAGTGTTTGCTTCATTTAAGAATAAGGAGTAGTTATTTTTTATTGTATTTGCTCAAGTATTTTATCTTTTTCTTTGTTCTCTAACAATGCAAATCGATTTTATGGGGGGTTCTTATTCTGATCTTGCATTTTTAGGCTAACGATGTAATTTGTTTTCTTTGATTCGTGCAAGTTTGCAAATTAGGGGTTCACAGTTAGTTATATTTTCTTTGAAGAATGGACTATCTATCTCTCATTTATTGCAATCTAATCTAGTACATTAATCTGATTTGATAGTCATTATTTTCAATCTTTAAATTGATCATAATTGGTTGTGTTTCTACCTCTGTGCTAATTTCATATTTATGAGTTAGTGTTTGTCACATTTTCTACTTTCTGGTTAAAAGCACATGTGGTTTCTTTAGGATAGATTAATTCCTTGAAGATCTTGTGAGGGAGTTGTACCTTAATAAAATTCAAAGAAAATCCATAAATGCAATTGTGTGCTTTTCATAGCTATTAGTGGATTCATAACGGTGCTAATTTGGGTCTAGAGTCACTGCTTAATTCAATTCTTGAGTTCTATTTCATTCACTAATAGTATTGAAGTTGAGTTGGGTTCCCAAGGCTTGTTGAAGTGCAGTCCATAAGGCTGAAGTCAAAACAGGATCCCTATCAGAGATGATTTTCCTAGGCACACCATGAATTTGAACTGTCCTGAAGGAACACTCTAACCACTAAGGCAACATTATAGGAGGAACTCATTGGAGAGAAATGTGCTACTTTTGTTAATTTATACATCGTCACCATAATTGCATCATGTCAACAAGTAGTGAGTGGTAACCCTACAATAAATTCCATCAAAATTTCATCCCATTTCCACTCTAGAATCTTATGTGGGTATAAAAGACCTATTGGTTGTTGATGCTCTACTTTTACTCTTTGACATTCTAAACAATGTGCAACAAAATCTGCAATATCTTTTTGCATTCTTGCCCAGAAATACAGTTTCCAAAGATTTGCATGTATCTTCTTAACACTCAGATGAGAGACATAAGGTGCTCGATGAGCCTCAGTCATAATCAAAATTTTAAGGTTTCCCACTGAAGGAACATATATATGTCCATGATGTTAGAGCAATCCATCAACATCCAATGAATATCATTCAAACTTACCATTCAGAGGACTCTTGAACTAAAAAATCTCACAGTACAAAGAATCCTGACATAATAGTCCCAAAATATGCTCTTTGAGATCTATCCTAATAGTTAGGGATAACAATTCATGGTGTCACCTACTAAGAGCATCAACTACAACATTCTCCTTCCTTTTAATATACTAGATCTTGAAATCATATTCACATAAAAATTTCATCCAGCTACATTATTTAGCATTCAAATTAGGTTAATAAAAGATATACTTCAGACTTCGATGGTCTAAATGCAACTCAAATCTATGGACAAATAGGAAATGTCACCATTTTTTCAAAGCATGAACCATTGCCACCAGCTCCAAATCATGTATTGGATAATTAAGTTCATGATTCCTCAATTTACGAGACTCAAAAGCTATGGCTCATCCTTCCTACATGAGAATAGCTCAAATACCTTCAATAGATGCATCTATACAAATTATAAAGTCACCAGTAGGGTTAGGAATAGCCAAGATGGGTGTGCTAGTAAGCTTTTCCTTCAAAATTGGGAATTCTTTTTCACACTGTTCAGAACAAACAAATTTCTTGCCTTGATGTCAGAGAGATGTGATTGGGTGTGCAATTTTGGAAAACCCTTCTACAAACCATCAGTAATAACTAGCTAGACCCATAAAGCTTCTGACATCAGCTACATTAGTGGGAGTAGGCCATTCTAGAATAGCCTAAATCTTGGAAGGGTCCAAAAAGATACCATCACCAAAAATAACATGTCCTAAATATTGGATCTCTGTCTAGAAAAACTCACACTTAGTAATGTTTGCATATAACTAATTTTCTTGCAGACACTGTAACACCTATTGCAAATGTTCTCCATTCTCCTCCACAGTGCATGAGTAGATCAATATATCATCAAGGAAAATGGCCACAAACCGATCCAAATTTTTTTGGAAAAATCCATTCATTAGATTCATGAAAATTGTTGGTGCATTAGTCAACCCGAAGGGAACTACAATAAACTCATAATGACCATATCTTGTGCGAAATGTTGTTTTATGTATGTCAGCCTCAACAATTTTCAATTGGTGATACCCGGACTTAAGGTCTATCTTGGAGAAAATTTTCACCCCCTGAATTTGATCAAACAGGTCATCTATCCTTGGCAGGGGATAACCATTCTTGATAGTGAGCTTATTAAGTTGCCTATAGTCTATGCACATCCGAAGAGTTCCATCCTTCTTTTTAACAAAAATGAAAGGTGCACCCCACGGTGATACACTAGGACAGATGTGACATTTTTCTAACAATTCCTCCAACTACAATTTAAGTTCTTGTAACTCTTATGTGGTCATCCTATAAGGAGCCTTAGAAATTGGTTGAGCTCCAGGGACCAAGTCTATGTGGAAATAAATTTCCCTTTTAGCAGGTATACCAGAAAGTTGAGGAGGAAATACATCAACAAACTCATGAAGAATAGCATGATCTTCCAAAGAAGTGTCAGACTTTTCTTCTAATTAATCACTGATAGAAATAGCAAAGAACTAACACCCTTTCCTCATACAACTTTTAAGTTGCATTGCTGAAAGCATCCTAAGGGATACTGGTCTCTTGATTCCACAAACAACTACCTTATTACCCAGATCTTCCAAACACTCAATAGACTTGAGCCAATAGTCTAGTTTTTCTTCATGACCATTCATCCAATCCATACCTAAAATTATGTCATAAGACCTTAAAGGTATCACCTAAAAATATTTTTTAGTAAATAGTGAACCAAGCTCTAAGTGAAAATCTCTAACTAGAGAGTTAACTAAAATTATATCTCCAGAAGCTAACTCCACATCCCAATTCACATTTTTCTTAGCAACCACAATCCCACACTTCTCCACTATAGATGGGGAAATGAATGAATTTGTTGCTCCTGAATCAAAAATAATGGATGTAGAAACCTTATCAATTTTTTTGGGAACCTCTATGACGGATTCTTGATGATCAGCTTGTTGGTTTTCTATTGTTTCAAAAGCTCAATGAGATTTACCAATACCACCCATGGTAGGTTTGGATGCCACTGAATGTGGGACTCTTGAAACTATCTTATTGTGTAGGCATTCCTATGAAAAGTGTCCCTTACCACCACAATTGTAACAAGTGTGATTCAAATTGGACTAGAAAACTAATCTACCAGTACTAATCTAGTTTCCTTGAGTATTCTGTTGTGTAAAAGTTGCTTCATTATATTGTGTCTGATTCCTCTAATCTCCTCTCTAAGTGGTGTTTTTCCATGACCTGCCTGATCCTTCTGGTGAGAACCTAGCTTTCTAATTCCATTGTGTATGTGCTAGTCTAGAAGAGTAGGAATTTGATCTATTTCCATCCCTAGAGGAATGGAACTGGTTATGGTTATGATGTTGGAATGAACTTCGTGATTGGTCTTGATGTCTAGGTTGTATTACTTCTACAATAAGTTCTTTTTCAATGACATGTTTCATAGTGGTGGGCTCATATAAGTGAACCAATCCTACTATATTATGATTTAGTCCTCTTATCAAATGGTTTACCATAAGATTCTCATCTTGAATGTAATCCACATACTGTGACAACTCAAGGAATTTTTTCTCATGTTGTGATATAGTCATTCCTCTTTGTTGGAGATCATGAAATTCATCTATTTTTCATTTCTAGAAATGTTCTAAAATGTATCTCTCTTTGAAGGCCTCTAATAATTTTTCCCAAGTGACATTTTCAGGGGTTAAGTGTCTTTTCCTCTCCTCCTATCACCACCGAGTATTTACACTCCACTTAAGTAGATTAATTTCCAATCTAACCTTAAGGTAACTTTCATATGTCTTCAATGTAAAGTTTTTTTCAAGACTTATTAACCATGATTAAGCCTCTAATCCATCCATAGACCTAGAAAATTGTTGTGGCTACAATTGGAGAAAATTTTGTATAATCTTGTCCATATCCATTGTAGTCCCCCTAATGGCTTGATTGTTATGAGGGGGTGGAGGGTAATGTCATAACTCTCCTTCCTCAACATGTTCGATTTCATTGTGGTAGAGACTTCTACTTCATTCTTGAGGCATAGAGTTGTGTTACACATTATGATGTTGGTTCAGCACCAGTAACCTTTTTGTTGGATTCTACAATAACTGAGATAGGATTTGTTGTCGGTAGTAGATCATATACACTCCACTCAACAAATTATTGAAAATCAAAATAGTAGAATGGAGAAGAAATATGAAAGAGAGAAAATAGAGACAGCACTATAAGAGAATTTTGAGAATACTCTCGTCACTCTCATAGAATGATCACTGAACTAGTTGAACCAGCTGAACTAGTGAAGGTGAGAGGAGAGTGCTTAATATATAGAAGAATAAGGGCAAATACATCTAAGAGGTGCATTAGCTCCTACTACCCATAAAAGGTGGAGGTTATTACCTACTTGGTAAATGACAAGACATGTGGCATAACCTCCTCAAGTGAAGATAGGAGAGAGGTGGCACATAAATCCAAAAGAGGGTTGAGAAACCCAACTACCCCATAAACTACTCAAGTAAAAACAAAATAGTGGTTATGAGAGGTGGCACAACAAGCCAAAAGAGGATGTGTAACTCAACTACCCATGTGTGGGGAGAGAGTGACACATGTAGTTGTTTTATTTTGTCACATGTCCTCATATTACCACATCTAATAAATCTAAGCAAGCTTAAATAATATGTGTAGGAAAAAATAAATACCCCAAACATAAGGAAAAAAAAAACCCTACACTAACACCCCCCCTTAAGTGTAGCTTAGGTGGGTGAAAATATGGGTCTTGGCAAATGAGGCCATGTTAGGTACCCATGTACATAGAGATCCCCCCCAAAAGAAGAAGCCCCCCATAAGAGGAATAGCTCCCCTAAATAGAGAGAGAAAATACCCCCCCAAAATAGAGAGAGAAGAAAGGACTAAGAAGCCCCTCCTAAAGTAGACACTTGTCACACCCCTAGCAAAGCTTGCAGATGAAGGAACTTTCTCTCTGTGAAGGGTTTGGTGAAGATTTCCGCAATCTTCTCCTATGTAGAACAATACTTAAGATCAATGATGCCTTCCTAAATCAACTCCCTAATGTAGTGCATATGTATCTCAATGTGTTTTGTCCTCTAGTGATGAACTAGATTCCTTGAGATCTATAAAGCACTCTGATTATCACAAAAGATGACTGTAGGCTTTATGAATGGAATGAAAAACTCAGTGAGAATATTCTGAAGCCAAATAGCCTTAGTGGTGGAATTAACTGCCCCTCGATACTCAGCCTTTGTTGATGAAAGAGAAATTACTTACTGCTTCTTACTTGACCAACAAATTGGACCAGAACCAAGAGAGAAGCAATACCCAGAAATAGACTTATGATCTTGAGAATCACCTACCCAATCTGAATTTGTATATCCCACCAAGTCAATATCTACACCTGTTGCATAGTGAATCCCATAACTATGAGTACCTTTAATGTAGTAGAGGATCCATTTAGCTTCCTTCTAATGCAACTCATGTGGCTCCTACATGAATCTAGAGACCATGCCCACAGCATATGAAATGTCGGGTCTCATATGATTCAAGTAGATGAGACTCCCAAAAAGTTATCAGTATAAAGTGCCATCAACCAAAGGTGAGGAACACTTAGCCTCAAGTTTGACCCTTAACAGAAATGGAGTTGGTGCAGGCTTATAGTTAGCCATATGAAATCGAGAGAGCATGTCAAGTGCATAATTGGGTTGTCCAAGGAAGATACTTGAAGATGACTGAGTGATCTCAATCCATAAGAAATAATGCAAAAGACCCAAGTCTGACATCAAAAATCTATTATGTAGAGCAGTTTTCATCGCCTTGATGGTGGATGAGTGACCCCCAATGATCAACAAGTCATCGACATATAGAACCAAAAATGTGAGAGTTTCATCCTACTACAGAATGTAGACATTCAAATCAGAATGACATCGAGTGAACCAACTTTTAGAAGGAAGGAGTCCATCTTGGCATACCAAGATTGAGGAGCTTGTTTAAGGTCGTAGAGAGACTTTCGAAGACAACACACAAGTGAAGGATTCTGGATGAACCCCTATGGTTGCTCCATGTAGATTTCCTCCTAAAGGTCACCATGAAGAAAGGTACTCTTCACATCCATCTGATGAACTTCCCAATGATGGGTTCCAGCTATAGCAAGGACAAGTCGGATGGAATTCATCTTAGAAACTAGTGCAAAAGTCTTAGAGTAGTCAATCCTAGGAACCTGGGAGAATCCTCTTGCAACCAAGTGAGCCTTATACTTATCAACCAACCCATCTGCTACAATTTTTTTTCTAATAGATCCACTTGCACGAACAAGTTTCCTTCCTTTAGGAAGAGGGGCTAGATCACATGTGTGATTCCTCTCTAAGGAATTGAACTCTCCCTGCATTGCAGCATCCCACTCGGGAATACCTGAGGCTTCTCGAAAAGACTGTGGATCAGAAGCTGAAGCAATGAAGAGATGAGGAGCTTGTTGAAACTATGACCTAGTTCTTCTAGTATCTAATGGATCACCAACCCAATCACTCACTTATTCCAATGTATGATGAGCCCACAGAGGTGCAAGGGATGGAGAATCTAGAGGAGAATCACCACCCTCTAAATGATGATTAGGAGAAGAATGTGAATATACATTATCATTGTCATCATCTAAAGTAGAGGAAGAAGACTCCTCATCAAGATTAGAAGGATTTATATCCTTTGAAGAACTATCATCATGATGCACATGGTCCAATTTGATAGTGGATGGAGAAGTGGTGAGAGAAGAACTCGAAGGGCTCTCCTCAAAATGAACACTCCTCTCAATGAACAACTCATGAGTGGTAGGATGGAGAAGCCTATAGCCTTTGACATCATTTGGATACCCAACAAATATGCAAGGCTTACTCTGTGGATCCATAGCCTTGTGTTTCTCTACTAGAATGTGGGCCCATGCAAGAGAGCCAAACACTCTAAAGTGCTTAACTATTGGTTTCCGACCAGTCCAAACTTGAAAAGGAGTTACCCCCTTTACAACTTTGTGAGGAACTCTATTCTGGATGTAACATGTATAGTTGATGGCCTCTGCCCATTATTGAGGTGCCAAATATTTGGAGTGTATCCTACAATTAGCCATCTCTTTTAAGGACCTATTCTTGCATTTTGTGACACCATTCTGTTGAGGATTGTATGGAACTGTTTGTTGCATGTTGATACCTTCTAAAGCACAAAATTGTTCAAATTGATTATTAACATATTCACCCCCATTATCTGTACGCAGAATCTTGATGAACTTCCCAGACTATTTCTCTGCAAAATCTTTGAAATTTTGAAAATGCTCAAAGACCTCAGATACTAAAATATGGTTGTGGAAATGGTTCTACCAAGTCACTGTGTACCAACTCCAATAGCTGAGTAGCCCTCCATGCTTTTCCTTTATCAAATTTCTCCTCAAAATGCTTACCAAGAATGCATCCTTGGAAAACACCATCAAAAAATTGAATAGAAGGAAACCCTGTAACCATATCCTATTGAATGAGTTGTTGCAAGTAACGGTAGTTCAAGAGGCCAAACCATTGATGCCAAAATAAACTCACCTCATTTGCATGAGTGAGTAAGGTTGTCGAAGGAGAGTTAGAAACAAATTGAGAAAACTAATATAGTCTAGAATAATGATCTGCTTTTCCCATAGCAACTATAGACCCATTATGCATTTCACTAATTACCACTATATCTAGAGTGAACTCAACTCATTTTCTAGTACCAGTGTGAGTGATCTAATAAATAGATAGGAGATTAGTTGAAAAAGATGGAACTCAAAGAACATCCTCAAATATCCCTTCACCCACATCAACAGACCCTTTCCCATGCACTTCAACAGGAGTGACATCACCCATTAATATGGTAGGCATAGAACATGGCTCCAAAGAGGTAAAATTATCCTCTGATGAGGCCATGTGGTGCAAAGCATCTGAATCAATGATCCAAGACTCTGGTTGTGAAACAACAGCAACTAGGGCCTTACCCTTTCCTTTCCCCTTACTTTTGTCTATGTCCTTAGAAGACCCTTTTGATTAACTCTATTTGACTAAATCAGGCACCTTGATATTGTTCTTTTCTAGAAGATGAGAAAGGTGATCAATTTGCTTCTTTAAACACTTATGTTCTTCATGACCAGGCCTCTTACAGTGAGAACACTTGACCTTCTCCTTCTTAGGTTGATCACCTTTCGATGAAGAGGTCTGATTATTTGTCTTTGAAGTAGCAAATTTCTGATCTTTCTTCTTCTCTCCTTGGTTCTTTTGTTTCTTATCTTGCTTACTAGGCCCTTTCTGTTCTTTTGTGCCTTGATTGACAACTAAGGAATGTGACTTAGAGGGCTTAATTGTACCCATTAGAACCAATTTTTCTTGCTCCCTAGTGAGCTCTACAACAAATTCATCTAGAGAAGGCATTTTGTAGGTTGAACCTAGGGCACATTTTGTAGCATAGAATGTAGAAACAAATACAGAATAGTTAGGACCAAGCTTAGAAAGAATACTCAAGATCAGTTGCTTATCATCCTTCTTGATTCCACACTATTCTAACTACAATCTAATGGCCTTCAATTTTGTGAAGAAGTCTTGTATAGTGTCAAAACTGATAGGACTTAACCCTATGATTTCATTCTCTAACTGATGACCTCTTAACTCATCTTGCTTACCAAAGAGACTTTCCAATTTAGTCCACACTTCATTTGGTGTAGTGGCAGATTCAATGTGAAAAAGGTCAGGAGAGACTGACATGCACAGAGTACCAAAGGCTTCATTTGTTGAACCATTTAATATTTTTTGCATCATCTTTTGGTTCAGTTTCAAGTCCCATTATAACACGATGATATCCATGTCTTTTCAGATATATTATCATCTTATATTTCCATTCAAAATAGTTATATGGAGTTAAAATTGAAAGTGTAGATGCATCCATGAGAGCAGAAAAGAAGATTTCAAAGAAGAAAGAAGACACACGAGACACCCCCCCTTTCCACTAGTATCAAAAATCACCCCCCCCCAAATATTACAATGTTGGAACTTTATGATTAGTGCTTTTACAAGGCTTTTCTAGATTACAAAGCTTATAAGGCTCTTTATAGCCAAAATTACAATATTTGATACAAATTAATTTTGAAATAAAATTTGAAAAAGAAAGCCTTGTAGCTATGATTTACCCTTCAATATCTTTCTTACACCTTTTTCTTTTTGAAAAATAGATTACAAAAGTGAAAATAATGATTTACTGAAGGTAAAAAAATGCAGCAGATTCAACCTATAATATCTAATAGAAAGAGGCAATTTTTTTATCAATACCTTCGTGAATGGAAAGTGCTCCTTTTTCAGATTTCCATCAAGTACTCGTTTGTAAAAATATAACACCCAAGGCAAAATTTATGTAACTTTAAAGAACAATGCAAAATATACTTGTCATAAATGACTCACACCTATTTTTTACTTGATTTCTGCAAAATTTATCAACTTTTTGAAAAATGTAATGACTACCCAGATGGTTTTTCGACCCTAGGAATAAAACTAAGAAATCATTTTTTCTGTAAATGAGTGAAAGCTATAATTTTGAAGCCAAAATGAAAACGGCTCCAGTAAAAATTTAGAAAAAAATTTACTCTATTTTTTACTGTGTCCTCTAATCTCTAATTTTGGTGAAGTAAAATTCAATCTTGACTTTCTAAACTAAAGCCTTCTAGACACTCTAGAAATGCTGAAAAAGCCTCCAATATTACCAAAAAGCTACAATCACCTAGATCTCACAGGAACACATACATGTATATAAACGAGATTTAATATATGATTATTTTTCCTTTAAATTGTTCTAATTCTCTAGGTCATTCAAGGATGCAAAAGAAGAGCATACTTGGTTTTTAAGGAAAACTTCAACAATATATTAGTCTCAAATCTCTCAAAACAAACTCAGAAAAAATAATGAGCTATACCAGACAAACCCACTCTGATACCATGTTGGATTCTGCAATAACTGAGATAGGATTTGTTGTCGGTAGTAGATCATATACACTCCACTCAACAAATGATTGAAAATAAAAAATAGTAGAATGGAGAAGAAATCTGAAAGAGAGAAAATAGAGACAACACTACAATAGAATTTTGAGAAGACTCTCGTCACTCTCATAGAATGATCACTAAACTATCTGAACCAACTAAACTAGTGAAGGTGAGAGGAGAGTGCTCAATATATAGAAGAATAAGGGAAAATACATCCAAGAGGTGCATTAACTCATACTACCCATAAAAGGTTGGATGTTATCACCTACTTGGTAAATGACAAAACATGTGGCATAACCTCCTCAAGTGAAGACAAGAGAGAAGTGGCACATGAATCCAAAAGAGGGTGAGAAACCCAACTACCCCATAAACTACTCAGGTAAAAACAAAATAGTAGTTATGAGAGGTGGCACAACAAGCCAAAAGAGGATGTGTAACTCAACTACGCATGTGTGGGGAGAGAGTGACACATGTAGTTGTTGTACTTTGCCACATGTCCTCATATTACCACATCTAATAAACCTAAGCAAGCTTAAATAATATGTGTAGGAAAAAATAAATACCCCAAACATAAGGAAAATAAAAAAAACCTACACTAACACTTTCTTGTATCACATTTACTAGATTTTGTATAGCTCAAAGTATTTGTGGCCCTTGATCCATCGGTTCTCCAGGTTGGCCAAGTTAATTCACCAACATTGTATTTTTTCCTACACAACCAAAACAAATTATTTAAGAAAAATTTACTTTCATCCCAAAGCTCCTAGTGTTGAAACTCGGCGCTCTCATACCTATGTAATGCCTTTCCATAAAATAAGCTATAATAGAAACAATCTATATAAAAATATATACTCACAAACAAGTTTTCTCTCAGAAGCCCTAGTGATTAAATTTCAAATGTATTGCCACACTCTAAAATACTCTAATTGCCTGTATCTGTATGATTAACAATAACATTAACTAAAATTTGAATAGAACCATTGAACAAAACCATTGTTCAGTTTTTATTTTTTTCCAACAATCATAAATTTAGTATAGTATTCAATTCTATAGACCAATTAATTCAAATTCTCTCTTTTTTCTTACATTACATTGTATTTTTTCCTCTATATTGGTCGCAACATAGAAATTTTCCCAAAATTTTGGAGTTTGATATCCTAATTGAGACAATTGAACATACAATTAGATTTTTCTTCCTATCCCCGTGAAGGAAATTTTTTTCTCAACTGAAATCTCAAACAAGGCCAACATGATTTCCACCTAGAGGGTGATAGTTCTACAGTATCTAACCAACTTCCACTCCTTCCTTTAGAACTCAATCTTCAAAGTCTTCATTCATCAAGGAGATCTTCAATTGTGTTGTATTTAACAAATACACAGTTATTTGACCAAATTTTAATCCGACCTAGCCTATCCCACACTTATTCGACTGCCTAAGTTATCTAATCATTTCTATAACTCAACAAAATTCAACCAAAAGCATAAGACAGAGTATTCAAAAATGGTAGAGAGAGCGACGAAATTTTTATTTTTATATTTATTTAATTTTAGGCTACCAAGCTAAGGCAGTTGTGCCACTCCAGATTAGCTTGAATCTATTTATTTTAGAGACACTTTTTATTAGTTGAAAACAATAGCAAAAGGATTTTTAATGCACAACTCTCAACTTACATTCAGTACTTAAAACAACTAATCCTCTAAAGCATCGATTGGATTAAAAACAACACTACTTATATATATACATATAATACTTAAAATTAGAAACATTTCAATATCTCCTACTCATGTGTTACTAAATTTCGTCAAGTACCCAATGCCATTTTTTTTATTTAACTCTTTCAATGCATTTAATGAATGTAGTGCCCTGAAGGCTTTATTTTTCTCAAGTTTGATCATTCTTAAGGTATCGACTATTTTTCTACCCCACTTTCTCTCTCCCATCCTCGCTTGGGTGTGTGTGCTACTGAAGATAAGTAACTATTACAAATAAAAAGAAAATTGGAAATTACCTATTGAGACGTTAGGACTGGTCCCTCCTGGCTATAATTTCAATCCATCCCAACATTTATTGATTCCATTTTTGCAAGATCATCTTGTCAATATACTTATGTAATCACCTATATCAGGGTTTTCTTTTAGAACTAACTTATTTATATTCATACATTCAGAAAGTTATTGACCTCCGTATATGCTTTTTTGCCATTTTTTTTGCTCTCTACCTTTATTGTCTTGGCTATGTGTTATTCTTCTGCATGCAATTCTAGCCATCAGTGGCATAGAAGTTAAATATTACACAAAAAAAAATGCATTTCTAATCTTATTAAATTTCCAAGTCTCCTCTCCAGCTTACCGCCCAACCACCCCCAAGCTCTTCTCTAGCTAACACAAAGCAATATCTCCTTCGAATGCTCACACAAAGAAATTATTTTCTTTAAGCTCACATAGAGCATTCTATGAATTGCACAGAGTTAGGCTAGCTCACGTAGAGCATTCACAAATATCTAAAATTGAAATGAATTTAGAACTTTCTTTACCAGTTTTTTTTTCAAAATTTGCTATTGAACTAAATTTAAATAGATTTTGAATTTCATTAGCCATCTAAAAATTCCTTAAATTGAATTAAAATAGAAAGTTTTTTCAACATGTACCAGTTGCCTTACCTCTCTTCTTCCAATTTTTTTCTTCCTCCCCCCTTCTTATTATTCCTCTATTCTTCCCTTATTCGTTCTCCATCTTAATTTTCCAAAAAAACCATTTTCTCCACTCTCGCATAACCAACTACTCTATTTTTTCCAATTAATAATAATACCACACAACAAAAAAATAGGAACCATCCAGATCCAAATAATGACATCCTAATAAAATAGTACAACTATTTTATATTTAATTAAATCCTTATTACCAGGTTTTTCACATAAGCAACTTTATATTGTTAACATGTCATAATTTAAATAAACAAAGACTTAATATTAATCGTCCCATGTTCATTATTAAACATATTTATTTTTTCCAATAAAAGAAGATCCCAACAAGCCAAATTTTCTATTACTCTAGTAGCAGCATTCTGACATATGTGAAGAGTTCTGACGTGACTGTGCACATCCTTAAACACTATCGACCAGTAGTAGCCAACCCATAGGATCTGGTGGGTAGTGGAAGGGCTAGATCCATGGCCAATACCAAATTTTTCATGAAATTCCTTGAGGACTCTAGTTGCTTCTTCTTTTCCAAGGCATCTAAGGTAGATTCCTTCATGATTTCTCTTGTATAATATGGATCCTTGCAGCATATAGTTGCTACTCTTCAGCCTTAGAGAATTATTTTGTACTCCTTGTAACTGGGATGGGCACCTATTGTCCAACAGATAGTAGATGATGTCATCATACCACTCTTTGGGAGAAACATCTTCCAGTTGGTACTGCTACACGGTGAGCTTGGATCCTGCTTCAGCTAGTGTTTCAGCTATTCTTCGAGTGAGGGCCTACCCCCAGACCAAATTCATAGGCTAAATCTCCATTTCATATTCCTACAATAAAGTTACCCATTTTTCACTCTTTTCTCCTAGCTCATTCTGCATCAATAAAGCCTTAACTATTGGGTCAGGCACAATTGCGAACACCTTATTCTACAAAATTTAATGCTTGAATTTCTTTACTCCTCTAACTAAGGTGTGTGCTTGATTTTCAACATTTTGATACCTTAACTCTATATCCTTCAGTGGGGAACTCATGAAGGCAACCAGTTGTTCACTCCCTTCATCATCTTTTTGAGTTAGTATACTGGCACAAGAGTAATTTGAACAAAATGAATAGCTATAGAACAGCTTCAAGTAATCAGGGCTGACTAGCATTAGCACATCATTACTTGTTGTCTTAATTTCTTCAAAAGAGTGTTTGGCTTTAGGTGTCCATTCAACCTTAGCGTCCTACTTTAACATAGCATTCAACGGCTTAACTATTTCAGCAAAGCTGGTGATGAACTTTCTAACAAAATTAATCTTTCCAAAGAAAGATTTCAATTCCTTCTTGCTTCCTGGAAGTTGAATTTTCAAAATAGTTTGAATGCATTCAGGATCTATTGAAATTCCCTTCTCTGAGATCACATTTCCTACCACTTTTCTTTTTGTAACTCTAAAGATACACTTCTTTGGATTCAAGGATATGTCGAACTCTCTACACTTTTGGAAGACCTTGCATAAATGAAACACACGATCCCCTCTTTTCTTTGAAAACACAGTAAGATCATCCATATAGATGATGATGCATCTACCAATTAGGTCCTTGAAGGAAATATCCATGGCATGCTGAAAGGTTACACCAACATTGATTAGCCCAAAAGGAATTCTTTTGTATGCAAAGGTTCCCCACTTTGTAGTAAAAGTTGTCTTATGCCTATCTTCATACTCTACCATTGCTAGATTGTATCCCAAGTATCCATCCAAAAAGGACATCATCTAAGATCCATTAACTATCTGCAACACCTCATCTAGTGAAGGCATCAGATAGTTGTCCTTCTCTAAGGCTTTGTTCAAGTTGCAGAATTTTATGCATAATCTAATATCTCCATTCTTTTTCTTGAATGGGACAAATTTTTCCACCCACGTGGAGTGTCTAACTAGGAATATGATTCTAGTGGACAACTTTTTTACTTCTTTATATATGATGGGTTCTAGAAATTCATTAATTGAGCGCTAGTGTTGCTGAAAAGGTCTCATATCCAGCTTGAGAGGGATGGTATGAGTGATGATTGAGGTGTCATATGTCTTCAAGTCTTTGTAACTCCAAGAAACCATGTCATGGTACCTTTGCAGGGCATCAATGATCCCTTTCCTTTCTTCTGGCGTGCACTCTTTTCCGATGAACACATTTTTAACTTCATTTGTTCCTAAGTTGTGAGCATCGCACTGGTTGTCGATGGAGTCCTTTGTTTGCTGACAATGTAATCCATAGTTAGCATCGATACCCTTGGCCAAACCCATGGTGGATCATGTCATTGTTCCTTCCATTATGAAGGGCACTATCAAGGTGGACACACTAGAGTACATTAGCTTGCTCACTCAGAGCATTGTACAGTGTGTGATGCCTCTAGTAGAGCCTGATGTGGAAAATACTTCTAGGCCTGAAGTTCCACCTGTCACTCTTGCGGTGTTATTTGCACATATTATTATCAAAGTTCTCGAGATGTAGCTACACATCCTAGACATCAGTTGTAGATCATATAGTTATGATAGATGCATTGCCGAATGAAACATTCGGCAATGATATTATGGTAAAATTTAGGAAGTTCATTTTTTTTTTTTATTAAATTCTATTTTGAAATGTAAGAATGACTAAATTAGTAGAATCAATATGATAAAAATTTAGGGTCAGCATGTTCATGATAAATGCACCATTCTTGTAGACCCTTATTTTTTTTGGCATTGAGTCCATAGGTATGCAACTAGTATTAAAGAAATAATTATTGCATGTGAATAGTTGAATGTTATTTGAATGATTGTCTCATAACATGCTTTGGATTTCAAACAATTTTTTTGGTGGATCTTCAAGCTCAACACCTTGCTATTCACATCCTCAAACAACTTTCACTCAGGTAACCTTTATTCATTAATGTTGTTATAAAACAATGAGCTAGTTTTGGTAATTTTGTGTGTACAAATCTAAAATAATTCTTGGAACTACATGAACTTAGATAACTAGGTTATTTAAAATGATGGGTGAAAGAGAATTCATTAGTCTTTTAAATAATGCATCATATATTTTAGCTTTGAACTTGTCATTTTCACTTTCCTTTCAATCTCAAACCCTTTCACATATTATTTTTTCTATCTTATAGCATTATCTTTGATGACAGTGCCTTCTTTATGATTGAAAACTGTTATTTTCATTTTTTGAGATCATCCATGTAGTTCTTTCAACTAGCATCTATCTTCAAATACATTATAATTCATTGTGTTATATGATTATGTTTTCAGATCTCAAGGGCATCTCATAATATTTCACGTTATCTAATACCATTGACATGGTTGCAGCCTCTTCATTGGCCTTGACCAGGCATGTTTCAATGATTATCTTGATTTCTTTACTATCATTCTAAATTCTATCTTCCTCAGATTTTGTCGGGAGATTGCTTCTAAGATTTTGAACTTTAGATTCATTTTCCTCTAGTTTTTTTCCTAGCCATTCAACCTCTTATTTTTGTTGTAGAAGGCATTTTCTTCATCCTCATATTCCCAAGCTCCATAAATTCATTTCCCTCACATTCATACTCTTCAAAATTATATTTGAATTCAACTCTTAATAACCTGATTTTATCTTCACTCTTGAGTTGCTTTTGAGCCTCTGTCTTCATTTTTTTATTTCTTCAATCTTCATTCACAATTATTTTAATTTCTTCTTCCTATTCCAATTTCCTTTTTAATATTTTTTCTATTTCTTTGGTGACTGTGGATGCATATTACTTCTCAACAAACAACACTACCTCACCCTCTTTTGAGTGTAATATGTTCTCAAAACCTTGAAGATGTCTCATTTTGACTCTTTTCTACTCTATCCTAGAGCCAAATTCTCACTATATTCATCCCTTTGTGAAATTTCTACCCTCTATCCATGTTATGATAGTATTTTCTACCTATTTATGATAGTCCACCATCATATCTCATAGTCCATTTAACATTACCACTAGAAAACCTCATGTAATTTCCATTTACCATTCTTTATGAACATGATTGGGAGTCTCTCCTTAGCTATTAAGAGGCTTGTATTGGGACAGGATGGCTCTAATTTCTAAGTCCATATATGATCTAAGTGTGTATTTAAAAAACACACAACCTCCAATAACAATAGTTACCAAGCCAAATAGAAACACCCACATTGCAGCCCAGCCAACCTTTGCTTGTTTTATTTCTTATGCAAGTATCATAGTCTACTATATACAAGAGGTCATCTTTACTACTACATTCATAACTACCCCATGTGTTTTTTTTCAACTACAATTTGAGCATTGACAATCCTTCTTTTCTTTTCACTCATCTATATCTTCACAATTGTCGACATCATCTCCCTTAAAATCTAGGACACTTACATCCACTATTTCAAATTTCTAGACAAGAAAAATATGACTGTCCATCCTAGGTACTATGCCAACAACCACTATTATTTATCTTGCACTATAATGCATGATTTGGACTATTCTTGTGATCAAGAATAATGAGTTCACTTGAATGATGCAAATATAGATTCTCACTATCATACTTATGCTATCATGGTGACTACAAAATTTGTTTGCATCTTACTCATGAATTACCCTTATGCCTCTTCTCCTTATGGTCATGATCACTATCCTTGTATCCATTTGTTTTGAGCATTGGGGTGTAAGGGTGCATGTTTATGTGTATTGAGTTGGATGCCTTATATGAAGCATGATATTTGAAAGCATGTCTCAAATGAAACTTCAACCATGATATCCACACCAATACCTCTATTACAATTATGTTCAATAGAATTCATGTGTTTCATTATGCACTAAGAAAGTGGCCCACAATGGGATTCATACATGTGTATCAATGCTTTAAGGTAGTCCTAATCATCAAAAAAAAAAATCACAGGTGGTTGTATAACCCTCAGAATAAAAGAGGCCATTTTCGATCTAAACTAAGCTTTTCTAATAAGCTTTGTACTTTTATTGATGTGTGACCATTATGTCATGGCTTCAACAAGCTTCAAAACCCCTATCTTTTGTCTTATGTTTTCCTTTTAAAACTATTTGCAAGAGTCATTGTAGTGTTTGTTCTGGTTTGTTCTATTTTTTAAACATTGTGATGAACTCTTCATAGCTAATGTAGAAATCATTATTTGTGTCTATTTTATATATAATACCACTCATCATTGAATGCATTTTCTTTCCTAAAGAAATATAAGGGTATGAAAGATACCTAAATTCTCTCATTATAGCTTTCACAGTTGACACAAACTTATGGCATATCTATCATAATGAGATTACATGCAAGGTTTGTATCATGGGGATATGAAGATGACCTCCTTGAAACTCTCCAAATTTGCAAACATTGGTAACTCTTACCTCCATTTTCTGAAATGTCATTATCTTCTACAAGTTTGTATAAAATCCTTATCTATGACAAGTCCATATTGAGACCAAAGGTCCTTATCTGTTACAATTTTCTATAAAGTAGGTGAAATATATTTGTCATCATGAGGTCTCTCAATAAGCCTTTTTGTAACATTCAATGAATATCAACAAGTTCTCCATTATTTATGGCTTCCATGGGAAATTTATGGTTATATACCTTCAAAAAGACACTGATAACTACCATATAAGAAATCCAAAAATATACATCAAGACAATCCATAGAAATTTTATTGGCATGGAATTCATCATTTCTTACCATCACCATGAGACCACATTACTTTGAGGCATTTTTTCAAATAGTTCATTGTCTTGTCTATTCTTTTAATTAAACAAAAAAACTAATGAAAGTGATAAAAAAAAACTTCATATTTGTTGTTCATTTTCAAATGTTGACATCAGACAGCCTTGGATATGTTTCTAGCATGATGGACCATGGAGGTGCTATAGCAATAGCTAGTTATTATCCTTTCAGAGAGGTATGCAATAGATTAGTCAATTTGACATTATATTTTCTCTTATATGGTCTATTATTGAAAATTTTCATAATACTTGTATGTATTTTAATTGCTATCTTGATGGTTTTTATAGGTGGTTATCACACCAGATAATTGACGTGCTAATGTTGTAAATGAGCGTGATGATTATTTGTATGCAGTGAGTGATTATTTTGTTATATGCCATTCCATAATTCAATTTTTATATATTAACATCTATACTTCGTATTGTATCAGTTCAAGTTCCAGATGAGTGAAGAGTGGAGGACTAGTGAGCACATTCGAAAGAAAAAAGAGCCAACAAACACTCCATCCAACTGACCATCAAAGGTAGCACATGATCTATTTCCTTCCTCTAGAGGGAAATGAATATGTATTAGAGATGTTTGTTGTATGCCTAGGTGGCATTTTTTAACATATGTTTTGTACTATTGATATATGTGACATTTTATGTCCATATGGCTCTTTTGTAGTAAGCTTGTATAACTTTATTGGATATATTGTATACTTTTATTGGCATATATCATTGTATAGCCTTACGAATTTTTGATTAATGCAAATCTTATTTTACCACTGCTATTCTTCAATGATGTTATCATGAATATTGTGTAAATTGATGTTTACATCTGATGCTTAAACCTATTAGCTTCTTTAATAAACTATTTAGCCTTCTTTTTAAGTAGGCCAATAATGCATTTCTATACAAGCGTGCATTTCTTGTGTATACTGGTGACTTATATGTATTCATACTTTGTGACTTATGTGTAAACATGTGAATACTTTGTGACTTGTAACATGTATTTGTATGTATATTTCATGACTTGCAACTTATGAGTTACATGTATTCAAGTGTATAATTTACAACTTATGTGTATACTTTGTGACTTACGTGTATTATAATGTATACTTTGTGACTTATGTTTTTTCATGTGTATACTTTGTATTCATGTGTATACTTTGTATTTGTGTGTACACTTTGTATTCATTTGTATACTTCATGGCTTACATGTACTTGAGTACTTTTTCTTCACTTATTCACATGTATGCTTCACTTATTCACGTGTATTCACATGTATGCTTCATTCTTCCGATGTATAATTCATGTCTTCACATTATACTTCATGATTCATGTATATACATCATGTATTCACATGTATGATTCATGTTTCTTGTTTATAATTTATGTATTACATGTATTCACATGTATGCTTCATGCTTCCAATTTATAATTCATTTTTTCATGTGTATTCTTCATGATTCATGTGTATACTCCATGCATTCATGTGTATGCTTCATGCTTCTTGTGTATACTTCACATATTACATGCATTGATGTGTATGCTTCATGCTTCATATGTATACTTCATGTGTTCACAAGTATGCTTCATGACTTGTGTGTATACTTCATGCATTATGTGTATTCATATGTAAGTTTCATGCTTACTTTGTATACTCCATGTATTATGTGTATTCACATGTATGTATCATGCTTCCTATGTATACTTCATGTGTTCACATGTATGCTTTATGCTTCTAGTGCAATGTAGCTTGGACCACTCTGACATGTTTGGGTGTGAAACAAGACCATGTCTAGCCTAAACGTGCCCATTTAGATGTGTTAGAACTGTCGGTTTGGTCAAACAGGTTGTAGAACAAAATTTGCACCCCTTTGCAACTTTACACTTCTTGCATTTGACCCTTTTTACATCAACTAAAAATTTGACACCATGGGAAAACATCTTAGAGATATCAAACACCGAAAAATTAAATAAAATATAAAACAATAGTCAAATCTAAAGGTAATTCTTTGACAACAAAGTGTTTAGAGAAAATGCAAACCCATTATGGCTGTAGTAGGGCAAAGTTTGGAGTTTGAAAACTTTGACAATCATGATTATAAGGACAATATTCTTTGGTTTAGTTGTGTAAACATAAGAAGGAATAAAGGATAGCGAATTCAAGCTATTTCAAAGGATAGTGATTACATTGCATTGTGCATCTTTAAAACTCAAAGAATTACTTCACATTGCATAACTAATGTAACTAAATGTTTATAGATGACGAAATTTCAATTCAATCTAATGTTTTTGAAAGTCAACCTATGTGCAACTTTTACGCAATTACTTCACATTGCATGTAACTAATAACTAGGAGCAATTGCCAATTGCATTTTATTTTCATTACATTTCATGAGACTACATTGGTTTGAGGCATTTCCTTGAGGCATTTTTTCAAATCCTCTATTTAAGTTTACATGATATTATGTCATGTTTTTTAATTTTTACCTTCAAACTCCTAAAAAAAAAAATTATATGCAACTTCCATCTAATTCAATGTTGAATTCTATGTATAACAATGAAAAATAATAAAATCATCAAATGAATGGTCTATACAAAACAAAAAAACTCACTATAAACATCTAGCTAAAATGAAAAAGAGTCAATTTCACTAGCCATGATGGCAATGGACTACTATAAGAAATGTAAATTGAATTCATAAACAATTTTGTGTTAAGTTTATATCCTCTATATAATTTTACATGAATTCATCTAAATTATGTCATGTTTTTCAATTTTTTCTTCAAACTCCTAAAAATTAAAATTTCTTATGCAACTTTCATCTAATTCAATGTTGAATTGCATGTAAAACTATTATTATTAATAAAATCATGTTAGGAATGGTTTATATTGTCAAAAATAAAATGAAAAACTCAATATAAACATTTCAATTGTACCAAAATGAATATATTACCCGAGATAATGAAAAATGATGTAGAAACTTCAAATTATCTTCTTTTGTGTTGTCTAGCATGCAAATTGGTGCTAAAAAGGTGATGGATCAAGCATAATTTGGTACAACAACAAGTCAACTACATAAAAAGGTGTTTTTGAGTCAGATAAAGCACATAACCAAACAAATGTAGAGAATTTTGGGCCTAAATCACGAGGTCAACTCCTTTTTAACTATTTTTGGAAACTTGCCAAATTTTGCGAGTACAAAATGTGATGCAAAATGTGATACATTGTTAGGAATTCAATATTTAGAACAAGAAAAACTAAGTACACACCATTTAACTACACTTGGGTATAAGTAAAGGTGATACATTGTTAGGAATTGAATATTTAGAATGATTACAGTTACAAATATCAATTATGATACTTCAAGGACTTGAATAAAGAAGGATTACAATTAAAAATAGATAATATGTCATGATTTGTGATATAAGATCATAGGTTATAGCCTTCAAAGAGTGGGTTAAGAATCTAATGCAAAGCTAGGAGGATTCAATAACATATCTCACAAACCTTCAACAATAATTCAAAGCAATCTTTGTATAACACATGCTATTAGGCATTCTATATCACATTGGAAACATAACTATGGCAGCCCACAATTTAATGCAACAAACACTCATTAATAACTTCCACAAAATAAATAATTAAGCCAATCACTGTGGTGAGATTGAAGAAAAAATAGTTATATACCTTTCCTCCAATTTATATGAAGATCCAAAGGTGGAAAAGAAAGTTATTGCATTTTTCCCAAAACTGCAAACCCTAGGTAGGGTTCAGAACATCACATTTTTTTAGACTGTAAATTTTGCACAATATTGTTAGAATAGGGAAGTCTCACCAAAATAGTCATATCTTCCACAAAACTCAATAAAATTCAATGAGAAAAAAAAAAATTGGAAACTAGAAACATAGATCTTTCCACCCATATATGATACTCCATTATTTGTGTCCATACTAGGCCGTACAAAGCACAACTTCAGCCTAGAAACAATGTAAAAAACAAAAAATGCACACAAAATTTGAGGTTGCCATTCATCAAAATTCAAAAATATTGTCTCCAACCCCAAAATTTGAGTTTTGGAGGGTGTATTTATACATTTTCAACTAAAACCAACTATTTGCAACCACCTTTTGGTTAGTTTGTTGAGAAAATACATTGATGACACTTCATCTACCTAATTTTGCACTTTTGACAATTTTTACAATATGGAAAAACTTTAAACATTATTTGACAAATGACTTAAAATATGACTTCCTAAAACTTAAAAACCTCTAAAATTGTTTGATAAACCTTATTATAAGACCCAATACACAAAATAAAGTAGCTATTTACAAATGGCCTCATGGAGGCAAGAAATCAAATAAGTGCTCCTGCACCAAACTCCTAGGGGAAAAAGAATTCAAGCCCTTTTGAATTGTCTTCTTCCTGATCTTCAAATTCCTTTGCACTTTGTCCTTTTTCTTTTCAATATGTTGCACCTTAACCTGAAATTTGTTTCTTGTCTAAAAGATTAGCACAATAAAGAAATGAAATATGGCTTCTACCACAATACCTCCATATTTCTTCAACTCTCTATAGGTTTCCAAAATAAATTCATCCTTGATCATTTCTTCTTCAAATCTTGACACCAATTCAATATATTCTCCCTCTAAAATAAGGTTCTTCATCTCAACTTCTTCTTCATTTTCATGCTCAGGAACATCTTTGTCTTCATCTAGGAATTCTTCATGTGCATCTTCATATGCTTCTTCTTCCTCTTTCATCTTCTTGTGTCTTCTTCTTTTCACAATCTTCTTTATAGGACAAACCATCTTCCTTTTCAATTTCAAATGCAAAATTTTCTCTTGTTTCATCATTTGTTATATCTTCATCATCGATTCTTGGAACTCTTCTTCAAGTCTTTTCAACTCTTGCTTCAACTTAGCAATTTCTCTATCCATCTTTGCTTCTCTCTTTCTCTTCTTTATTTCCTCCTCTACTTGCAAATGCCTTCTCAAATTCTCCATCTTTCAGCAAGTCTCTCCTTTCTCACAACTTCTCAACTTTCGTCAACTTTCTCTATGCCTTCTCAATGGCAGCAACCAGGTTCTCACATAACCTGCAACCAACCACAACACAACACCAAACACAAAACCACAACTACAACTCACCAGCTCAAATCTTTTCTAGTATCTGATACCAATTTGATTCAGAGCTAGGAGGATTCAACAACACATCTCACAAAACTTCAACAATAATTCAAATAAATATTTGTATAACACATGCTATTAGGCATTCTATATGACATTGAAAACATAACTATGGTAGCCCACAATTTAATGCAATGAACAGTCATTAATAACTTCCATAAAATAAATAATAAAGCCAATCACTCTGGTGAGACTGAATAAAACATAGTTATATAACTTTCCTCCAATTTATATGAAGATCCAACGGTGGAAATAAAATTTATTGCATTTTTCCCAAAACTAAAAACCCTAGGTAGGGTTTAGACAATCACATTTTTTTAGACTTTAAATTCTGCACAATACTGTTAGAATAGGGCAGTCTCACCAAAATAGTCATATCTTCCACAAAACTCAATAAAATTCAATGATACAAAAATAATTGGAAACTAGAAATAGAGATCTTTCCACCCATACATGATACTCCATTATTTGTGTCCATACCAATTTGTACAAAGCACAACTTCAACCTGGAAACAATGTAAAAATTAGAAAATGCACAAAATTTGAGGTTGCCATTCATCAAACTTAAAAAATAGTGTCTCCAACCCCCCAATTAGAGTTTTGGATTGTGTCTTTATACACTTACAACCAAAACCAACTATTTGAAACCACCTTTTGATTAGTTTGTTGACAAATGCCTTAATGACACTTCATCTACCTAATTTTGCACTTTTGACAATTTTTTACAATATGGAACAACTTTAAACATTATTTGATAAATGACTTAAAATATGACTTCCTAAGACTTAAAAACCTATAAAATGGTTTGATAAACCTTATTATAAGACCCAATACACAAAATAAAGCAACTATCTACAAATGACCTCATGGAGGCATGAAATCAAACAAGTGCTCTTGCACTAGCATCTAGGGGATGAAAAATGTAAAAGTGGAATCCAATATGGATCTTTAGAGATATGTGATCAAAACCCTCAACCATATACCTTAAAACCTAATCCCTCTAACCGAAAACCTTAAACCCTCGGCCCTTATTGTTCAACCATAATCCCTCAATCCTTAAACCTTAAACCCTTAAACCTAGTTGCTCAACCTTAATCCCTAAATCCTCAAACCCTTACCCTAATCCAAAAACCCTATACCTTAAACCCTAAGCCCTCTACCATATACCCTACATATTAAACTCTCAACACTATCCCTTAAACCATAAACCCTAAACCTGAAACCCTTGACCATAATCCATCAACCCTATATCTTAAACCCTAAACCCTCAACTCTCTACCCTCTACCCTACACATAAAACCCTAAACCCTAATCCCTCAATAGTATCCCTAAAACATTCATCTGTTAATCCTCAACCCTCAACCCTTAAATTGTAATACCTCAACCCTCTACACTATACATTAAACCCTCAACCATAAGTGGGAGGGACCTAAGAGAGAGAGATAGAGAGAGGTGAAAGGGGGATAGAAAGATAAGGACCTGAGAGAGGGAGTAGAAGTGAGTGAGAGAGAGAGAAAGAATTGAGAGGGAGAGAGAGAGAGGGTTGGAGTGAGAGAGAGTTTTCTAGGTAGGGTGGGAGGGAGTGAGACATGAGGGAGAGATACTTGAGAGGGAGAGAGAGAGTTATCAAGTTAGGGTGGGGGGAGAGACCTAAGAGATGGATAGGGTTGGGAGGGATATTTTGAGGGAGATACTTGAGAGAGAGGGAGTGGGAGAAACTTGAGAGAGAGATATGAGAGGGAGAGGGAAAGATAAAGAATCAAGAGAGAGATTTGGAGAGAGAGAGAGAGAGATAAATACCTAAGAGTGAGAGGGAGAGAGAGAGAGGGACTGTGAGATAGGGGGTTGGAGTGAGACCTGAGAGATAGAGACTACTACATCAAAGAAAGAGGCTTATCTAGTTAGGATGGGAGGGAGAGACCTAAGAGAGGGAGAGGGGGTGGGAGGGGTATTTTGAGGGAGATACCTAAGAGAGAGGGAGTGTGAGAGAGGGGGTTGGAGTGATATAGATTAGTCTATGTAGGGTGGGAGGGAGTGAGACATGAGAGAGAGAGAGACTTGAGAGGGAGAGAGAGAGTTATCTAGTTAGGGTGGGGGGGAGACCTAAGATATGGAGAGGGATTGGGGGGATATTTTGAGGGAGAGACCTAAGAGAGAGGGAGTGGGAGACACCTGAGAGATACTTAAGAGAGAGAGATGAGAGGAAGAGAGAAATATAAAGACTTGAGAGAGGGTGTTGGAGTAAGAGAGAGAGAGAAATACCTAAGAGGGAGAGACATTGGGAGTGTGCAAGAGGTGGTTGGAGTGAGAGATTTTCTTACATAGGGTGGGAGGGACTGAGACCTGAGAGAGAGACTACTACATTGGAGAAAGAGGGTTATCTAGTTAAGATGGGAAGGAGAGACCTAAGAGAGGGAGAGGGGGTGGGAGGAATATTTTTAGGGAGGGACCTGAGAGAGGGAGAGGGGGTTTGAGATATCTAAGAGACAGAGGGTGGGAGGGAGAGAGTGAGGGAGAGATTTTAGAGAGGGAGAGGGGTTGCGAGAGTAGTTAGGGTGGGAGAGAGAGACTTTCAAGAGGGAGAGGGGGTATGAGAGATCTAAAAGATAGAGGTTGGAAGGGATGGAGTGAGGGAGAGACTTGAGAGAGGGGGGTCAAAGGGATAGAGGGAGGGAGAGACTTGAGAGAGAGGGGGAAGGAGGGATAGAGGGAGAAAGATACCTAAGAGGGGGAGTTATCCTATACATTAAATCCTCATTCCTATACCTTAAACCCTAAGGATAGAAGACAAGGTAGAGAGTGTAAGAGAGACCTAGAGAGGGTTGAGAGAGAATGGGTATGTACTGGTTAAGAGGGAAGGAGGTAGAGAGGGAGTGAAAGGTAAAACCTCAACCATCCATCAATGATCATAAACCATGAACTCTAAGTGTTATCAAAGTGGAGGAGAGAGACGCAAAGAGAAAGAAAAGTTAGTTTTTTGTCAATGTAGCTCATTTGGCGAGTGTCAAATTTAGCGCTCTCTAAATGACACATCCCATTTTGCACTTGCCAAATTTGGAAAGCGCTAAATGGGATGTGCCATTTGAAGAGTTCCAAATTTTGCACTTGGTTGCGCCCACAAAAGGATATAAAAGTCATGAAAAATTCAAACCTGGGAATTGGACATTCCAGTAGGCGACTAATATCTTCTTATGGTCATTCATTTACTTTGTCAAACCAGGGAATATATACTTGAAATGGAGCAGCACTATATGTGCACTAAGAACCAGTTTTAGTCATGATTTACCATAAATAAATATGTGAGAGAAATTATACTTATGCTACAGGAACATAATGTGAAGCCTTCTAAACTTAATCAAAGCATAAATCATAACAACTATGATTGAGAAGCAAACTATGAACTGGCCTTATGCTGCAAGAACAAACACAGGGATGGATTCCCGATGCTGCAGGAACAATATAAGACTGAGTTTGTGTTGAAACTTTCCAAAATGAAATCTAACTTATGATCAATAGGAAATAAACAACTAAATAACTACAAATACTTACTAAGTGGGCCCCCTTAGTAAGCATCAACTAGTTATGCAAGAATTGAACTCAAAACTTCATCAGCTTTTATTCATAAACTCAGAATGATATACATCATTTTGTTCATATGAAAACTAACACAAAACTCTATCTCTTATCATAATACTAACTCTTGCATATTATGCTTCTTATTATCATACTAACTTTTACATGCTATCTTTGCTCACTCGCATAGGAGGAACACTTATTTAAACCAGAAAAGCAACTAACTACCTAACTCTAACAGAGAAAGACATGGACATAAGTGCATCCTGAAACTGAGGAACATACTTCTCATAAATGAAAGCATATCCGTTCAACATGATTCAGAGAGAATTTAGCATTCCACTCTTCCTAGATTAATGATCATTTAGGTTTCTTCCCAATGACCTGGTTAGAGAGTCTTCGCTGGAACAACTTCCTCGACACCATGCCGCAAATGGACTTTACTGCAAGGCCGAAGTCTGTTGTGCTTGACTCGTTCATGCTCCCTTCAACAACCTGCGATGCACAAGGCGATAGAGGTGAAAGAAAGCACTTATGTCAAACAACACGATACATTCATTAATCATATATTAAATCTATTCCATTATTCAAAAACAACATGCATTATACTAGTCATTCGGAAGGTCAAACAAGGTAATTAATAAGACACATAGAGATGTTAAGTTGCAGGAATATAGGAATGTGTGGCTACAGGATACTACCCAATTTCGGATAAAAAGTATTTTAAACAAAAATTTAAAACATCCATTAGCAATAAGAGTAGGGATATTAAAAATTCATCATAATACTCAAATTATGAGCATATTTCAAGCTCATCATTTGCCCCCTACTTAACCTAATGATGGTTCACCAGCATTAAGCTTCTTGGTTGTTTCTCTAAAATCCGTAGGAGCAGTATGGCTCTGAACTGTAATTCCAAATTTATAGTAGAAACCTCTGAAATGTTGCCATCTTTCATATCTGCGGGTTTTTGTATCCTTATTAACATCTGTAGCTCGATAGGGATAAAGTGGCCACATTAAAACCGAAGGTCAAAATGTTATTGGCAACCATAACTTGAACTTCTTATGAAGACCAAGCTATATGTACTTTTCTGTCCTTCCAAGGGTTGCTTCAAAATTCAAGGGGCTATGTGGCTCAGATTTCCTTAGCCCAACAGTCAATTTCTCCCATCTCTTTTCAATTCTGGAAGAGGAAAGCTTCCAAAACATATACGGTTGGCCTTTGAATTCCTCATACACTTGCTTTCTAATATTGAATATTTTTATTCTTTCTATTTGATTGTTGAACCCATATGCAATAGTGAGCCAAGTTTTCAACATTGTGTATGGATCTGAGCTTTCTGGTCATAGTGGGATAGGCTCATCCCTTTCAGCCTCTTCATAGGCTTCCAATTGTCTATCATAATTAGTTTCATTGGCCGCTCATATTCATAAATTATTCTTGCTTGAAATTCCTAAAACTCAAACCTTTTCTATAAATTCAAAATAAAATTCTTCTGCTTTGCTTCTTTTTGCTTATTTATGTCCTGCCGTCACTTTTCTCTACTTTCCCAAGAATGATTCTAGATAATTGCATGAAATTATTGTTAGGAACTACTCATATCAAGCAGTTTAATTTTTTTTTAGGATAAAACATGCAGCAATATTTGGAAAGTACAAGAAAATAAAAAATATCTTATCAGTTGTGACAGTTACATAAGAAAAGGTTTGAAATGGATTAACCTCGCCCCCTACTTAAAATTTGACATGTTTCCACACATGTACAAAAGGATAGGCGCAGATCAGGAAATAATGATCGATATGTACATAGCAGTTAATGAATAAATGAAATAAATAAACGATGTGATAACAAAAGATACCACGTACCTTTTAATTAATGCTCGTACATGCTGGGAAAGATCATAGCGCACGATGAAATGACGGCTAGAATAGAAACCATGAATAAGGGTGGTATGGCAGATGGATGACGTGGAAGAAAAGAGAATGAATGGTGGTGATGGATGAAAAGCGGAGAAAGTGGCTCCCTTTAAAAAGGAAACCTTTATTATGGGCATGCAACATGGAATTTAAAGAGATTCTACAGGAGAAAGGCTAAAGCTTTTTGCTACAGGAAAATCAGTGGCCGCATTCGAAACAAACTGCTTCATAAATTCTTCTTTGGATACTGGCTTATGATACAATCTAAGATGGTGTCCATTAACCAGTAGCTTGAATCGGACAGGATCTATTGTAGCCAACTGAACTGAACCATTATCAAACACATTTTCTATTTCATAAGGACCAAGCCATCTTATGGTGAGTTTACCTTTATTTTCCTTGTATCTAGAGTCATAGAGCAGCACCCAATCACTGGCAGGGAATTGCTTAGTTCTGATATGGTGGTCATGCCATTTTTTTCTTTGCTACTGGATAGCTTCAGTATGTTGCAGGGCAGCTTTCCTCATCTCATCCAATGCATTCAGCTGTAGGAGGCGTTCCTTTTGGACTTCTAAAATATCAATGTTAAGTTGTAGAGCAGTCCTCAAGGTCTTATGCTCAAACTCAATTGGCAACATGGCAGTCTTGCCATAGAGTAACTCAAAAGGAGTGAACCTAGTTTTTTTTCCATGTTGTCATATAAGTCCAAACTGCTTCAGGAAGGCGGTTGCTTCAATCCTTCTTGTGTAATTGAGCTTTCTTTGTAAGGATTGCCTCAATTTCTCTATTGGTAACCTCCACCTGACCATTGGCTTGAGGGTGATAGGGACTAGACTTTATGTGCCTGATCTTGTAATTATTCATCAATGCAGTGATTAAGTTGGATGTAAAATGAGCTCCTTGATTAGTAACAAGTTCCCTTGGGACTCCAAACTGAGTAAAAATTTTCTCATACAGGAACTCAACAACTTTATTGTCACAGGCATGTGTCATTGCTTTTACTTCCACCCACTTTGTTACATAATTAGTACACACCAAAATGTATGATTTCCCATTGGATGGAGGATCAATAGGCCCAACAAAATCCATGCCCCACTTATCAAAGGGACTAACTACCACTTGTGGATTCAGGGGCATTTCATCAGACCTTGTTGGTCTCCCCATGCATTGACATCTGTCACATTTCCTGGTGGAGGATGTAGCATCTTTGTGTAGTGTAGGCCAATAGTATCCTGTATTAAGCACTTTCATAGCTATTCTCTTGGCTGCAAAGTTCCCTCCACATGGCTCATCATGACAAGCAAGAAAAATGCCATAGGTCTTATCTTCCCTAACACATCTTCGCATGACTTGGTCAATTCCTGTGTAAAATAAACAGTTTGCAATCCATGAAAAGTTAAAACTTTTCTCTACCAACAATTGCCTTTCCTTTGGTGAGAAGTGTACTGGAATTTTGTTGGCTGCTAAATAATTTGCAATATCTACATACCATGGAGTTTGAGTAGTAGTTAAAAATAGATGTTCATCGGGAAATCTATCATTAATTACCTCAGGAGTGTCAGGTGTAGATGTTTGAAGTCTTGACAAGAAATCAGCCACCA
Organism: Sequoia sempervirens; assembly: GCA_007258455.2. Taxonomy (NCBI): domain Eukaryota; kingdom Viridiplantae; phylum Streptophyta; class Pinopsida; order Cupressales; family Cupressaceae; genus Sequoia; species Sequoia sempervirens. The sequence goes on along the minus strand of VDFB02049217.1, from coordinate 29,701,496 downwards.
CATTAGCTCGGCCTAGCTTATCAATAACTATGATATCAAATTCCTGTAACAATAGGAGCCATCTTGCTAATCTTCTAGATATGGCAGGCTTATTCATGAGGTACCTTATTTCTGCATGATCTGTATGAAAAAATATTTGGTAACCAATGACATAATGTCTAAATTTGTTTAGAGCATACACAACTGCTAGCAAATCTTTTTTTGTAATAGTATAGTTTAATTCAGGGCCTTGCAGGTTTTTGCTAATGAAATATATGGCATGCTCAATGGGATTCTCTTTCTGTCCTAAAATTGTCCCTATGGTATGATCAGAAGCATCTGTGTGTATATGAAAGGGAAAACTCCACTTTAGTCCTTAAAGAATAGGTGCTTGAGTAAGTAGGTTCTTAAGCTGCAGGAAAGATTTGTCACAGTCCTTAGTCTAGTTGAATTCAGAATCCTTAGTCAATAAGACATATAATAGACTGGCTATTTTGTTGAAATCTTTGATAAATCTTCTATAATATCTAGCATGTCCTAGGAAGCTTCTAACATCTTTTTGTTTTGTAGGTGGTGGCGAAGTTAGAATAACTTCTATTTTTGCAGGATCAACCTGAATTCTTGCTTGAGAGACATGATGGCTTAAAACAATTCCCTCTTGCATCATCATAAATCATTTTTCACTATTCAAAGACAAATTTTTCTCCTGACATCTTTTCAACACTTTTTCCAAATTGGCTAATGCTTCTTCATAAGTAATTCTATAAGTAGTGAAGTCATCCATGTAGATTTCCATAGAATCATGAGAAATGTCAGCAAAAATACTGATCACTACCCTTTGAAATGTTGTAGGTGCATTACACAGTCCAAAAGGCAAGACAGAGTAGGAAAAAGTACCCCATGGACTAGTAAAATTTGTTTTGTCTTGATCCTCAAGGGTGATTCTAATTTGATTATACCCACTATATCCATCCAAAAAGGAGACCAACACTTGGTCAACAAATGGTAGTGGAAAGTGATCCTTTTTATTTGTTGTGTTCAGCTCCCTGTAGTCTACACAAACTCTCCATTTTCCACCTTTTTTTAGGAACAATCACCAATGGAGACACCCATTGACTATCTGAAATGGGGTAGATAAAACTAGCATCAAGCAATTTCTGGAGCTCTATTTTAACTATTTCCCTGAGTGTTGGGTTTATCTTTCTTTGAGGTTGCCTAATAGGTGAACAATTTTCCTTAATGTAGATCCTATGAGTATAGAGTTCAGGATCTATTCCCTTCATATCCCCATAGTCCCATGCAAAAGCTCTGTTTTGTTCTTGCAACATTGTGACTAGGGCAGCTTGTTGAGATTGAGGTAGCTTATTATTGATGTTCAAACAATGGCCTGGAGACACTTCTACTTGCTTGATAAGATCATTCATGGAAGTTGCTGATAAAGGTGGTGTCTATATTTCATATGGAAGCAAATTATGATAAAATGTAGGAAATTCAGGTGGCAGGCTCTTAGAATTCAGTTGACACAGGAAACACTACTGAAGACAGCTATCTGGAACATATGGGCTACTCAGATCAGAGTTGGACTGCAAAATGTGTAAAAGCAAGTCATCCTCACTCTGAAGCTAGGAAAATGGATTAGTTTGTAGCATCATTAGCTGAGCCAATGAATTGACTTCTTCAGTTTCCTCACCTAAATCTGGCCAAATTGGTTGAGACAAGTCTGACTAAGGCTGAGTAGGTGGGTATAAAGTCAATTTCTTTCTTGATTGACCATCATAAATTGTCATGTCTCCTGAACGGAATCCTATAAAACATCAGCTATAGCTAACCATGGTCTACCTAGGATAATAGGATATCCTCCCAAATTTTCCTTAGTGGACAATATGGTGAAGTCTGTTGGGTATTCCCAAGACTCAAGGATGACAATAATATCGTCTACCACTCCATCAGGTTTTACTGTGGAACTATCAGCAAGCTACAGGATGATAGGTGTAGATTGAATTGTTGGGATTTTCAAGCACTCCATTGCATGCTTGGTCATTATATCGATGGTTGCACCAAGGTCTATCAAAACATTATTTACTATCTAGCCATTAATATTTATTTGTACCACAGGACTCCCAAGGTCAGTATATTTTAGAATGACTACCTTCCCTAACATAATATTTGCCAACTATCCTAGAATATGGATGGTTTGGGGATCCTTTTTCTTTCATCTTGGTTTTTTTAAACAGGACTCCTTAATGGTTTTTCCATAAATTGGGACATTTTTTATGGCTTGAAAAAGGGGAATTTGAATGTGTACATTCTTTAGCTAATCCAAAATATCAAAGGTAGGCTCTTCCATAGACTTTGATGTAGTAATTTGCAATTTCTAGGGAAAAGGTGGTTTGGCCTAATGCTGCAAGGCAGGTTCTTTAGAGACAGTATCTGATATAGGTGTATGTTCTATAGAATTAGTAAGTTGTTCAGAGGTAGAATCTAGAATCTCTATAATTATAGGCAGTTGTGGAGTAGGAAGTGTGGTTCTAGATCTGAGATGGATATCATGAATATTCAGGGCATAAGTTGGATACTGATTGGCTTCTGCAAAATACATAGGCTACTATTGCTACTGCTTATTATTAGGATTTGGAAATGGTTGAGTAGGCATAGGGGTTTGTTTTGGAGGGCTAGTATTTGTTGTAGGTGTTGTAGGAGGAGGCATGAGAGCCTGAGGTTGTGGCTACTGAAGCTATAGGGATCCATGGAATTGGTTCTGCCATTGCTATGGACTTCTCCATTGAGGATTTTGCTTCTAGTTACCTGGGGGTGGAGTCCATTGTCCTTGTGGCTACTACCAACCTCTTTGAGCAGATTTCCATTGAGGACTCTGATAGTTAGGCCAGTGTGGTTGAGAAGTATTCCAAGGTGGTGTTGGGCCATATGTAGGTTGCAATTAGTTATTGTAATTAGAATAAGGATTACCAAAATTCAAAGGGTTTTGAGGCATACCTTGTCTTTGAGCCCATGTTCGCCTTTGTGCGATGAAGAATTCTTGGTCATCATCACTCTCTACCATCTTGAAGTCAATAGGTAACTACTTAGCCTTCAGGTTAACCACCATCTTACATCTATAGTCATGTTTCATTTTTCTATAATGTGGACAGAACTCAGCCAAGATTGCTTCAGCTTCCTCATGTTTCTTCTGAGCTTGCATAGTATCCAACTGTGTAGCCATATTGTTTATAATATCCTACTTGAAGTCAGATAGAAAATTTGTGATCTCCATCTATGAAACTCCACTAGTAGAAGACTTTCTCACTGTTCCTTGATGTCCTCTACCCTTCTTAACAATTGCTCGAGAGTAGTTGAGACATATATTCTTTATATCATCCCAAGATAGTTGGGTTATATCTCCTCCTCCCATCAGGTCCAAGTCATCTATACAGGTATCACTGATTCCTCTTAGGAAGTAATTTTTGAGATTCTTCATTGAGAGTATGGTCTGAATTCTTTTTCAGGGAAAACAAGAATCTTGAGATATAGTCTTCCAGGCTTTCATCCTCCTTTTGTTGAATTTTGAATATATCATCACCCTTACTAGCACTCTTACAATATTCCTTGTATTTCTCAAGAAATTTTGTTTGCATGGCTGCCCAACTATCAACAACACCTCTTCCCAAACTCATAAAACATCTAAGGGTTCCTTCCTTCAAAGTAGCAGGAAACAACTTTAGCCTATGAGCATCTGAAGTGTAATCATAGCTGCGATAAAGGATATCAAACTCAAACAAGAAAGTTTCTAGGTCCTTTGTAACTAGTCCATAGAACTTGGGAAGTAATGAAGAAGGAATATTTTTAAGGTTATCATTATCTTGCTGAGCAATGATGGGGAATTCAAAAGTAGGAGGTCCATTAGGTGGATTGTGTGCCATTGTTGCTTGATGGAGTATCAAAGAAAATGGTTTTTCTTAAAGTTCTTCATCAGCTAGATCAAATGGCAGTTCAACAAGCAGGTTTTCAGCAAACGGATTGATATCCTGATCTCCTCCTTCCTCAAATAGACTATAAGCTAGTTCAAGATTGTTATCAAAGAATGGAAGATTAGGGAGGAATCTTCCCAGAGCATCTCTTCTTCTATGCATACAATAGAATGAATTTTGAAAATTCTTGAATAATAGACTAAACTACTACTAACAATGACTATGATAGGTTCTTAGCTTGACACCATCCCCAGCAACGGTGCCAAAAATGGTTGCGCCCACAAAAGGATATAAAAGTCATGGAAAATACTAACCTAGGATTGGACATTCCAGCAGGTGACTAATATCTTCTTATGGTCGTTCTTTTACTTTGTCAAACTAGGGAACTTATACTTGAAATGGAGCAGCACTGTATGTGCACTAAGAACCAGTTTTAGTCACGATTTACTAGAAATAAATGTGTGAAAGGAATTCTACTTATGCTACAGGAACGTAATGCGAAGCCTTCTAAACTTAATCAAAGCAGAAATCATAACAACTATGACCAAGAAACAAACTATGAACTAACCTTATGATGTAGGAACAAACACATGGATGGATTTCCGATGCTAGAGGAACAATATAAGATTCAGTTTGCACTAAAACTTTCCAGAATGAAATCTAACTTATGATCAACAGGAAATAAACAACTAACTAACTAACTACAGATACTTACTAAGTGGGCCCCCTTAGCAAGCATCAACTAGCTATGCAAGAATTGAACTCAAAGCTTCATCAGCTTTTATTCATAAACTCATAATGATATACATTGTTCTGCTCATATGAAAACTAACACAAAACTCTATCTCTTATCATAATACTAACTCTTACATATTCTGCTTCTTATTATCATACTAACTTTTACATGCTATCTTTTCTCACTCGCACAGGAGGAACACTTATTTAAACCAGAAAAGCAACTAACTACCTAACTCTAACAGAGAAAGACATGGACATAAGTGCATCCTGAAATTGAGGAACATACTTCTCATAAATGAAAGCATATCTGTTCAACATGATTTAGAGAGAATTTAGCATTCCACTCTTCCTAGATTAATGATCATTTAGGTTTCTTCCCAACGACCCAGTCAGAGAGTCTTCACTGGAACAACTTCCTTGACACTGTGTTGCAAATGGATTTTACTACAAGGCTGAAGTCTATTGCACTTGACTCGTTCATGCTCCCTTCAACAACCTACGATGCACAAGGTGACAGAGGCAAAAGAAAAAACTCGTGGAAAACAACACGATACATTCATTAATCACATATTAAATATATTCCATTATTCAAAAACCACATGCATTATACCAGTCATTCGAAAGGTCAAACAGGGTGATTAATAAGACACATAGAGACGTTAAGCTACAAGAATATAGGAATGTGTGGCTACAGGATACTACCCAATTTCAGATAAAAAGTATCTTAAACAAAGAGTTAAAACATCCATTAGCAATAAGAGTAGGGATATTAAAAATTCATCATAATACTCAAATTATGAGCATACTTCAAGCTCATCAGTGCTCACAAAATGAGTTGCTTATGAGCATGATTTTCTTTTCTTTTTTTTTATACTGTAGGAATCAGTCTGGTATCTATCCTCCTATAAACTACATTGTGCCTGGTAAACTTTTTTCATGTGACCGGTGGCACTGGCGTGACACACCCTCTGGTACCATGAGTTTGGGGGGAGATAGACCTCATGACCTCTTTCCTTCAACTAGATGCTTTAGCCAATCAAGCTAGGCCCCCCGCCCCATGGGCATGATTTTCGTAGGAGGGTACCGAATTTTCACATACTTTTGGTTGTGCTAACTATCACGTTTGCATGTCTTTCAATGAAATTTTATAAAAAAAATTGTGATGATTTTAGGATCTCTCTTAGCTATCTAAATATATAATTTATTTTATGTTTTGATTATGTTAAGGTTTTCATCCATAACTTCTCTTGTTATTGCCTCCATTTTTTTGTCAAAAACCAACATGTGCTAGTTTTAGGATAGATTTTTACTCATTCATTGAATCTTGAAACAAATTAGATGTTTTAAATTAGACTCCATTTTACACGTGATGAAAAAATTGATTTTTGATTGATTAGTTTTCAAAAACTTTAGGGGGGAGAACACTCAAATTTTAGCTTTTTTGGATGTCCACTTTGAAAATTCATAAAATATTATATATTAATCAAAAAAAAATTCCAAAAAAAATGGGGATAAACTACATGGTGTTAGCTAATTTCTCGTTGTTCAAATTTTTGAAATTCTAAAAAAGAGTTAATGAAAAAGGGGGGTGGCCTCAAACGCTATGCTATTTTTTTTGATAAAAATAGGACCTATTTTGGGCCCCCCTTTTTCAAACACTTAATCTTCATTATTTTTTAAAAAATTAGTATCTTAAAAAATAGACTTGAAGCACTTCAACTCTTGTTCTTGTTGCGTCTTTTGAGTGTAACTATCTTCATTTTCTCATGCACATCAATTTTTTTTGATTTTAGAAGAAGAGAAGAAGAAGAAGAAGAAGAAGAAAAGTGGCATGTTAAGAGCCATTTTTGTGTCATAGCTTGGTGCACTTACAATAATATATATATATGTACAATATTTAATCCTCACAAATCAAATTAAGAGGGTTTTAATAAATACCCAAGAGGGAAATGTCTAGTTCAATTCCAAGATCCACTAAAATATCTAGAGAGAAATAAAAGTATTATATTGAAGGAAAAAATTCTGCAAATAATATTAGGTTTTTTATATTTTTAAGCACCTAAACTTGTTCTCGAACAAAAAAAAATAAGTAAACAATTTTTCCCATAGATTTCCAAAATAAAATAGTGATTTTAAGAAACCATCTAGCTTAAAATAATTACTTTTATCTTATTCCTTAGATCTCAACCCTTTTTCTATGCTATCCCTTCTTTTCCCTACCAAAACAAATGAAAATGATGCCCTCTTATTTCCATTTTTTTCCCCTTTTCTCTCTAACTTTTCACCCCTTCACAATTGTAATTCCCCACTCCAAGCACAAGGAAAAACTTGGCTAATTTATTTTTTTGAAACACAACCACCACAACCCTAAAGGTATGACCTCAACATGTTGCACTTACACAACAACAAGCACACAAGTGTCATATGAAACATAACGACACAATGAAAATAACAACTAAATGACCTCACCATTACATAAGCAAGGTGGAAATATTAGAAGACTAACCACATGTGGGATAAATCCACCACAAAGAACATATGAGAGAGAGATAGAAGAAACAACATTGACACGATGATCGATTACAACCTATGATTGCCTTCTCTTGCAACACAATTCCAAGATAGGATGAGGGAATCATCAACCTCCAATCTACATCCCAACTCAATTAACAATTCTAAACAAGAGAAAAAATTCACTAAAATATTCCAAACTAGGAGGAACAAACTCTCCACTAATTGGAATGATGGTGGGTCACTTCCAGACAACTACACACTTCCCAAGACATCTTATCGCAATGTGACATCACAAAAGGGGAAGGATTCTACAAGAAAACACCTCAAGAACTATTAGGAATGTTAAGAATACTAAAAAGACTAAATACTTGAAGTTTTACAACCTTCCCAATACTTCACACTTAGACAAGGTGCACAATCTCCCTAACCCTAGGTTTGACAATTGAGAAAATTTATAAGAACACACACAAAATGATGCAAGATAAACCATAATTACTTAATGAAGACACTTAAGGACAAGCTCAACATACCACTATACCCCCAATACCATGATGAAAAAATTTCATTTATATGGTTTTCCCATATGAGGTCCCAAAACATAGAGGAACAAACAAGTCCTAAGAGAGATAACTTGACTAAGTTTTTGAAGGTCTAGTCGATAAAAATGATCATAATAAACAAGCTACAAGGTATAAGATTTATTCTACAAGGGATATAAGCTGGGAAAACCATTGGTTTTTCATGGCTGAGAGAATTTATATTCTATTTTTTGTATGGGAATGAGGCCTCCAAAATACAAGACTAGACAACCCACATAAAGATCGACAATTTTGAGCCCTTCAACCCTAAAAAATAGGCCACCCCACTATAAACTAAGATTCCCCACTAATAACAAGGCTTCCCAAACTAAGTTAGGAACTTTCTGACTAATTTTGAGACTCCTAAGCAAATAAAATCGCCTAGATATAGCACCAAGCTGCCCAAACTCACTAGAAGATAGTAATGTTCATTTTAAACCCAAAATAAATGTTTCTAAATTTATTTTAACTTTCCAAGGCATAAATATAACATCACACACTTATGATCATTCCCAACACCAACATTGAGACACATAATTAGGGATAAACTACTAACTTATAAATCATCTCAAGGAGAGAGGTTCTTCCATAAATTACATTATAATTACATAGGGAAAGTACTCATGTCATTTTAACATTAAATTACATTGAAGTGAACCAATTACAAAGAAAATAAACAAGAGAGAAGGATATATTCATGTCACCTTGCTCCTTGACCCTTTGATTCCCAATGGGGGTTTCCACACCACCCTACTATCACTCCCATAATGCTACGAGATAGTCATATGGCCCAATCACACTTAGAAAAGAAACTTGGGAGAAGGTTTACACACATTCCATGCACAATGCATGCATGTATCACCCATGAAAAGCAAGATCAATCAATCATCACAAGATGGTTTAACAACACCTAACCCATTGGCCTAAACATAATGACATAGTTGAGAACTGTACCATAGAAAAATAGCTCTTGGACATTTTCATGGTCTTTTAGGTTCTTCTCTCATTATGCTTATATTTCTTTGATTTAATGTTGCAATGTAACTTTTGCATTCACATTAGGTCCTAAACATTCAAATTAAGGTATCTTGTGAAGGTGTTGTGAAGTGTTATAAAACATTTCTACACTCTTCTAGACTCTTTTCATTACAATTCACCTTAAAATTGCCTTTTCATCACTTATAAAGTCCTATTTTGGAGTGTCATAAAGTCTTGTAACAATATTTCATGTTTTTCTAGGCTTTACTTCACTATTTACACCTTTCTTATGCTTTATTTGACCCCTTTATGCACTCATAAGGCTTAATTAAGCATAATTTTTTAATGTAAACCCGACAAACAACATTAAATGCAAGATAATTCCCAACACCCACTTACAAGTCCAAGGTGGGATCCAATCACCATGCATGGTGAATGAGTCCCTCTTAGCTCCAAATTGAAAAATATTTCAAATTTTCTTTTGGGTTTTTATTCAAAATTACCTTATGTCAGCCTGTGATTAGGTATCATTGGGTTACTAAGGTACAAGTGTGTATAAATAAGTGTTTTTCCATCCATTTTACACCTAATTCATTCACTAATTCATCCAAGCATTCAATCATCCATTCAAGCACTTTGCATCATTCAATCAAGCATCAATCAAGTATCTTGGAGCAACCATTGACATATCTTCAGATTTCTTCAACAAGGTTGTGGTGAGTTTAGGACATTTGCATGTTGTTCATTCATCTTTCCTTGTTCATTTCATTCCATTTCTTCATTAAGGGTTTGATTACCAAAGTGGGATGTGATCAAGGAAAATCCCTATATCCTAACCCTTAACCATTTTTCCCCTTTTGTGTGTGTGTTTGCAGACTTGTGTATGCATATTTTTCAAGCAAATAAGTGTTGAAAGGTGGTCAAGAAGTTGTGCCATAGAAAAATGGCCCCTTGTCATTTTCATGGCCTTTTAGGTCTTTCTTCATGATGCTTGGTCCATTTTTCTTTGATTTAATGTTGTAATGTGGCTTGAACATTTACATTAGGTCCTTAAAATTCAAATAATGGTGTCTTGTGAAGGTGTTGTGAAGTGTTGTAAAACATTTCTACACTCTTCTAGACTCTATTCATTGAAATTCGCCTAAAAATCACCTTTTCATCACTAATCAATTCCTATTTTGAAGAGTTGTAAAGTCTTGTAACAAGATTTCACACTTTTCTAGGCTTAATCTCACTATTTACACCTTTCTTATGCTTTATTTGGCGCATTTATGCCCTTAGAAGGATTAATTAAGTGTATTTTTTAATGTAAAATTAACAAACAACATTAAATGCAAGATAATTCCCAACACCTACTCTCAAGTCCAAGGTGGGACCCATTCACCATGGGTGGCGAATGAGTCCCTCTTGGCTCCAAATTCAAAATAATTCAAATTTCCTTTAGGTTTTTTATTCAAAATCACTTGATGTCGGCCTGTGATGAGGTATCATTGGGTTACTAAGGCACAATAATGTATAAATAAGTTTTTTTACATCCATTTCAACCCCCATTCATTCAAGCATTCATCAAGTTCACTCATTTCAAGCATTCAAGCACTTTACAACATCTAATCAAGCATCAATCAAGCATTTTGGAGCACCCATTGACATAACTTCATATTTTCTTCAACAAGGGTTTGGTAAGTTGATAGCATTTTCATGTTATTTTTTTATCATTCTCTTTCATTCCATTATTTCATTAAGGGTTTGATTACCAAAGTGGGGTTTGACCAAGGAAAACCCATATTCTCTAACCCTCAACCATTTTTCCCCTCTTGCATGTGTATTTTCAAACTTGTGTATGTAGATTTAATAAGATTTTAGGTTTTGAAGAGTGGTAAGCAAGTCAACAAGGTGCTTCAAGTCAAATCAACCTTATTTCAAGCTTGGAGAAGACTTTTTGTCCATTTTTTGCAAAATTAACATCGTCAACCTGACAAGCAAACAACCTCAAATCTGGTGTTGCAGAATTGTCTCCTAATTTCTCAAAAAAATTGGAGAGGAATGATTCACCATCAGTGGTGAATGAGTCCCACCTAAAGGCTGGAAATCTGGATTTTGTCAAATTCCAGAATCTGACACTCAAAAACCAGTTGCCGAAAGTTTTCATCAAAAGTAGGACTAATTTTCCATCAGTGGCGAATGAGTCCCACTAGTGATTTTTCAATAATATTAGATAGCATTCAAAATATTCTAGAATCTTCATCAGACCTCCAGATGCACTCTAAATCAACCTTCTTCCTTTATGTTTTGCATTTATCCATACTTAGTTCATGTTTTCATAGCACATGTGTTTTCCAACATTGCATAATTCTTAGGTTTTGCATTCATAATTAGTCAAATAAATCATTCAATTGCATTTAGATCATTCCATTTAGTCTAAATAGCATCATATATTACATAATTTGAGTGAACCTAGCTAGATCTTTTGAGTAGTGTTTATCTCTCTCCTTTTAGGTGCAACATCCTAAGAGTGCAAGAGTAGCCTATAAGCCCTACCCAAAAATCTACGGTTCATTTTGGTGAACCTGCATATTGAGCACTTTACATTTCTGATTTCAACTGCATCTTGCATCCTAGACTTTATTTGCATCAACATTCAATTAGGGTATTGTCTTGTTTTTGCATCCTAGGGTTTCTCAAATTGCATTAGTGAAAGACTCATTTACATTTTATTTTTGCATTGCATATCATTGAAAAAATTAAAAATCTACATCTGCATTCTTAATTGACATTTGAAAAGCATTAGAATCACTTTAAATTTTCTAAAAAACATAAAAATTTCTCATAGTTGGACTCATTCGCCACCCTGGGCGAATTAGTCCACCTACACATTTCATTTTGCATTTTTAGGCATTTTCTTGCATTTTTTTCTTTGTTGTTAGTTCTATGTTTCAATTTATAGAATTTTTGTTATTTGCATTTAGCGCTCCTAGATTACCTTACATTTGCATTCACCCCATATTTTGTGGTACTTGTATGAGTGTTTGGTTCCCCATTGATAATACTTTAGTGAGATGAATTTCTAGACTCATGGCTTCCTGCGATAGTACTTTCGTTGTGGCCCTTGGGATCTCAAGAGCTCCTACTCCTAGTATGGACAATGGTGCATTAGGCATGGACAACACTACTTCTATGCCCTCACCTTTCCATCCAATGAATGTTGATACACAAAAAAATTCCATCCCACAAGAAAAAGTTATTAATAGTCATGAGGATTTTGTACACTTACAACAAGACTTGTCCCTTAAAAACATTTCCACCACTGCCATACCATCCATAGAAAACCTTCATCGTTTGATTCAAAATGATGATGGCCTACAAGTTATGAAAAGAATTTTTGAGATTTACAATAAACATGCTTCTTCTAATTCCCAATCATAAAACATAGTTGCAAGCCAAGGAGGACCTCACATTCCTCCCCCTTCAACCATAGCATCCATACCAAATTATACCACTCCTCAGGTTACAACAACTATGCAATAGGTTAGTCATGTAGCTCCTTCTTTTGCAATTCCAACTAGCATTCCTAGTTCTATTATGGCATTGCAAATCCCCTAGACCACCTTCACCCCTCTTAGTGTTCCTTTCACTTCCCCTAACATCACATACACTCCATTTCCATTTTCTCTTCAACCTCAAACCACTTACCTCGACCCCATCATTACAGAGCTCCTTAATATTGTTTCATCCATGCAACAAAAAATTTCCACCATTAGACAAAGTTAAAATACTTCACCCACATATCATGTTCATAGCAGCCCCTTATCTTTAGAAATCTTACAAACCCTAATGCCACAAGGGATTGAAATGCCTAGGTTTGAGAAATACTGAGGTAAAGGAGACCCTATTAATCATGTCAATGCTTACACAACCTTGTGCAATGATTTTTTCCTTGACGATAAGCTACTAGCCAAACTTTTTCCTAGTACCTTAAAGGACACTTCATAAGAGTAGTTTTCCAACTTACCTAATCATTCAATGAGCTTTTGGATGCCTTCATAAGTCACTTCCAAGTTCATACGACTCCTAAAAAGACAATGGCTAATCTAATGCACTGTAGATAAAATGTTGATGAAAAAGTAAATGACTTCATTTCACATTATCAGTCATTGTATGCTCAAGTTGATGTCTAAATTCTTGATTCACATCTGTAGAAGATTTTTATCAAAAATTTGTACACAAACCTTTAGGATAAGTTAACTATGATGAAATTTCCTTCATTTATGCATTTATGCACAACACTCTGTGATTATTACAACTCAGTTTCTAGTTGTGATTCAAATTCCACTTCTAATCGAGTTGAGAAGTATGAACCTAATAACCAAAAAAACACACAAAACTTTCACAAACCAAACAGAGGCTTTTTACAATTCAATCCACCTCCTCAACCGCAAACCCAACCTATTCAAATTCAAGTGGCAGTTGTTAAAGCAGCGGTTCCTTATACCTATGGGGACCTAAAGAGACAATTTACTCCCTTACCTGATACCCTCCATAATACAATGAACCAATTACTTTGACAAAAAATGATCACCTTGCCTACCATCAAACCACTTGATACCACCAAAACTTTACCACCCACCTTTAAACCTATTGTGTATTTTCGGCACACACACCCCACTGAAAGCAGGAACCCTCTTTTTCTTTCATTTTTGGTGTTTTGGCCCTTGGTTTTTGAGGTTTTGTTGCCTCGACACGTGCCTGAATGATTATCTTATTCATGCAAATGCCCCCCTTCTAGGAAGCACTTTGAAAATCTAGTGTTCTAAGCTCATTTTGGGTTTTTGGCTCTTTTCAGGAAAATTCCCTCTGGGCGGAATTCCCCAGTTTCCTTTAAAACCTAGTGATAGCTACTTTACACTGTGATCTAGATATTTTGGTCCTTCATAGAATTCTATCGTGACTGGATTTCTCTGAAATTTCGTCATCTTGTCAGTTTTCTGAGTTTTGGTTTGGCCTGTCTTGTCAAATGCATTAATGCTTGGTGGTATGATTTATGAGGCAAGTATTAAATCAATTTTGGGGATTTTTATGCCATTATGTTTTATCATTTTCTCTCTATTGATCTAGAGTTCTTGATCTTGAGTGTTGGGATTGATTTGGTGATTGAATTCATGGATTTATGGATTTGGTGGTGATTTTCTTGGATGTCATCATAACTACTATTGTTTGTTGGGGTGCTAAAGATTGTTACCTGTCATTGTTGTAATTGAGTCTCACTTCATCAATGGTATGTCTTCATTGATTTTCTTTTAATTGTTGAATGTGAGTGATTCTTTGGCGTCCTGAATGTGCTTGGAGTTTGAATTTCTACATATTTGGGCATTAGGCATGTGAAGCTAGGGTTGTTCAATTCTGTTAGATTGATGATCCCCAAGTGAGTTTTTCGAGATTTTTATTTTATTTCATTATAAGGTAGCCCACTTATGTATACCATAAAGAACCTTTTGAAAATCTAGCAGTCGAGTTAGCTAAGCCCAAGCTTGTCCTATGCATTCATGGAGGAATTTTAGGGTTTCATGCTTAGGGCATCACCAATTCCTTTCGATTTACTTTAGGATGAGCCTCGAATTTAAAGATGATCTATAGGAGGTTCAAATCAAGCTGGTTTCAAGCCCAAGATCCTCAAATTTTTTATCATTCGATCAATTTGAGTGAAGTCGTGAGAAAACGTCAATATCCAGAAATTTGGGTTTTCCTTCAACTTTAGGATTTTCCTTCACTGGCAGAATTCCCCGATTTTCCATTTCCTCTTCGTTTTCCCGAAATGCATTGTAATCTAGAGTTTTTCCTACTTTGTGGATTTCCGTTCCCTCTAGATTTTCCTAAAATTTCCTTTGTTCCTTCATTTTCCCGAAATTCGTAAGATATTGTTGTTTTCGCAGAAATCCATCCTTGGCAGAATTCTCTGAAACTTTGTTGAAAATGAAGAACTAAGAGATAGCATGATTTATTAGCTGGTGATTATGTATTTTATGATCAATTTGAATTATTTAAAGATGTATCATATTTTTTCTTAGTTAATGATGGTTGATTACATGATTATTGAATGCTTTTATGTTTATTTCACTAAAATCCACCTGGCTGGGAATTTTCTGAAATTCCTCTCTGGCCTAGATTCCATGAGATGACTGAAAACCTGAACTTTGAGATGATTAATTTTATGAGGTTTTGGAGAATTTTGTTTATCATGGGACTCATATTGAGGTTGAATGTGTCATTTTTGATTGGTTAACTTGGGATTCATGTGATCTTTATTATGGTTGCTTTGTTGGATGCAGGCTAAATCAAGTAAGGCAGTGACAATTGGAACTAAGGGTAGAGTGATGGATCCAAGTGCAGAGGGGTCTTTTGTTTCTGAGGCAGAAAGAATTAAGATGGATATCAAGAGAAGAATTCCTAAGAGCAAGCTTACTTATGTTTGGTTAGAGATAATTGATACTAATGTTGGATTATGGGATTATGAAGATTTCAATACAAGGATGGCAACACAAAACCTTCCTTTGCTGGCCAAAAAGACATTGGAATCAGGATTGGCACATGTAGCTATATTCCCTCCTATAGTGCAGTGTTATGAATTGGTGCTCGAGTGTGCTAGACACTATGACAGAGGAACACAAAGGATAGTTGGTCCTCAAGGGAGAATTATGGAAAATCTAAATCCTGTATCTATAGCCCAAACCTTTGACATGCCAAAGAGGTCTCATGTGATGGATTTTGATATGGATATGGAAAAGAAGTTCTATGAGGAAGATACCATCAAGTCCTGGTAGGTCATCAATTCCTGGTTGGAGAAGCCTAAGTCCCACTTTTCCAAGCTACCCAAGTAGCTATTCAGAGCTAAATTCAAGAAGGACTATTATGATGTTATCACCCTTCTCAGTAGGGTGGTAGGATTGAAGAGTTCCGGTGTATTTGAGAATTGGATGTTCCATGTCATTGTGAGGATGGAGCAAAATTTTAATTACCATTGGGTAGGTATTATAAGTGCCATGATTCATGAACAGATGTGTAATGTCCTGCAGATGAAGACCATCACAATGACCTCCTAATTTGTTTATGCACTTGCAAGATTTCATCCATACAAGGGACTAAGTACAAGGGGTGTGTTTGGACAAGATGTGATCTATGAGGTTTATCCACAGCTACACCTAGGTAACTCAAGTTATAGGAGGGTTAATTATGCATTCACTATATACATCACTAGATTATTGCAAGGTGCAGAGCATGTAAGGATATCTGACAATGCCAAAGAGTTGATCAAAAGGTATGGGGCTTGGTTCATACAGTTTCCCAGGTATCCCATAGACCATGTTATACTTTTGGAGGTCACCAGGCAGATATGTGATTTTGATGCAGTTGTGAAGAAATATAAGCATAAGACTAGATTCGGTGGGGATTTTCCTCTAAGAATAGGCACTAGTGAGGCATGTCCTATTAATTCGGCCTCTGCTTCTGAAGAAGAAATGAGCACTCTTGGTTTATCTTTCCATTCCAAGAGATCTAGGTTTGATAGGACTGGCGAAGCACAGAAGAAGGCTGGTAGAGAATATAGCCACAAAGATGATATAGAGGACTATTGGGCCAATTGTAGTGATGAGTTTGAGATCAGAAAAAAAAAGTTTTCTAGGCTACCAGTGAACTTAGTTCGGCTATATAATGCAAAGGCCATTCTAGATCAAGTTGAAGACGATGGAGATTTGATTCAGGGCCATGATTATGAAGCAATGAAGGGTGAATCAGTTGGAGAAATAGACTGGTTGGAGGAAGAGAAAATAGAGTTAGAGAAACTTATGACTCCAGTGATCAAGTATACAAATCTATGGCTCAAACATAAGATGTGGAAGCTGGAAAGTGAAGGTGTGCAATGCACCTGTGATTTAATGGGAGACTTGGAGTCTCATTCCACTTCTAAGGAGTTAGATGAACAAGATCCTAAGGGTAACGAGAATGTGAGCTCTCCTTTCAAGATCAAAATTAAAGATGTTCAAGCGGAGGAAGTACAGGAGGCATAAAATCAAAGAAATCCTATTACAAAGAAAAGGAAACATGTTTCAAGGATGAAGTCAGCAAAGGATGAGGCTGAAAAGGAGGATAAAGAGGTTAGTGTTACTGTGCCCAAGAGAAGAAGAATGGTGAGATTGTCACAGAAGGAAAAGGAAATCTCCAAGGCATGGGAGGCAGTTAGCCCACCTATGATAAATGTGGAGAGCTTGGGAGAGAGGACATAGGTATATATAAGAAAATCAAGAAATCCTTCTCCTAAGGAAAGTATGATGAGAAAGGATGCTACTCCAGTCACTTCTGCTACAGAACAACATGATGATATTCCTTCTTCCCATGAAGCTCACGGTGAACTAGGTGAATCCAAAGAAGCAGAAGGCTATCAAGATTCAGAAGGAGAATAATTTCAAGAAGGTGAGCTCTATAGTGCTGAGGCAGAAATAGAGAAGGTGTTACAGTCTCCCTGGTAACATATGATGATTCACCTGTTAGGAGTGAAGAAGACAGACCTCCTCAAAGAGAGGAAATTCCAGTTAGAAATCCATCTCCGGTGCATGAAGAAGAAGAGAATGAAAAAGAAAAGGGAGAAACAGTTGAGGAGATTCCTAAGAAACAGGATTTGAATGAAGATATGCCCAGGGATCAACAGGATGAAGTTGGGCAGAGTAAAGTACAATCTGAATCTACTATTCTAGGCTAGTTGGATAAGGAGTTAAAGAGTAAATATATCATTGTAGATGACACCCCTCCCAATTGGGATGAGCTTTTGGTGAATATAGGAAAAGTTAAAGGAAGTAAGAAAGCCAAAGTTATCTCCAAGATTGAGAGAGATGAAACAAATAACAGGGTGGTCCACATTGCTACTCCTACTCCTCATAAGAATAGAGATGATGTGACTAAAATCGATTATATTGTGCAGACCATCAACCTAGGGCCTACTTCCATGGAATAGGAGATTGAAGAGTATAAGGGCTCTAGTGTTGTGATCTTGGGTAGGTCGAGGAAAGAAGTGCAGACCAAGCAAGAACTGAAGAGGGAGAATGAGAAATTAAAGAAGTACTTGCAAGACTTGATGAAGCCCTTGCAATATTTTAGCTCCTCATCATCTGTTGTGAGCTTTCTGCCATAGGAAACCATAACGAAGCCAGAGAGAATGAAGACTACTACTCATGCCACATTGAACTGGTTATAGGGGGTGCAAACTAAGGGAGATAATGCTATCAAGGACATCCTTTCAACTGGTGGAGATGCTATCAGATCAATAAATTGGTTGAAAGATGTATTGGCTCAAGATAAGGAAGATGTAGATCTCTTGTTGCAGAAAACCAAGACCATAATGGAATTTATTGAAGTTGGTGAGTGATGGACTTCTTCCTTCCTCCAAAGCTGTAGAACCTTGTGAATGGTTTGAAGTTTTTCAAATAAGGCAGAGGGTTTTGAAGAAGGTGTATAAGTAGAGGAGGCAAATTGAGGACACCTTGACCGAGATCTACAATAAGTGCATTTCTTTCTTAGAGGTGATGATAGGGAGAAAGAAGCTTGCACTGAAGCATTTGAGCTTGGAACAGTCGAGAAAATGGTGGTGATTTGTATATTCTCCAACCAATGAGGACCCAGTTACTGAGCATCAGTTGGATGATGTGGCCACCTATATTGCAGTTATTGATAAATATCAAACCATGAAGGTGGAATGGGATAACTTGGTGGAGCAATCAAGAGAAGATATTAAATCCATTGAGAAAAGAATTAAGGTTTTACCTCTACCACCTATAGCTGACTTGGATAGGATACTTTTGATGGTGTAGGATAGGGTGGAGCGAAATAAGGATAAAGGGGGAAGCAGTTAATGCAGTGCTACATTATAATTTGTGCTTCCCATTATTTATCCTCTTCCTTCGCATGCATTGGACCGAGCTTTGTTGGAGACCCCAAGCCAACCTAGATGGAATACTTGCATTTAATGTCCACATTTTTTATTTCAAATTTCCTCTTGGGCCGACTTGTTTGTGGCTATTTTATTGTAAACCCTAATAAGGCCGACATATCTTGGGGGGTTTCTACAAATATGACATTCTACCTCATTTGTAAGGGCTAGATAGTTTTTATATTGGAGTGAATTAAGCAGTATAGCAAGAGCTAGAGTTAGGATTTAGTCTTATTTTCAAGCAAGCAAGTTTTGTAACAGGATATTGGAATTGTTGCTATTTTGGGTAATTTAATGCAAGTGAAGACATTGTGATTTGGTGCCTTTCTTGTGTTGAATTTTACTTGACATGGTTCTTGTGATTCTATCTTTGGAATTGCTTAAGTTTATTTGATAGATGCGCTAGGTTTAATGTTAGATGAATTGACAGTGTTTATGATTTGGTACTTGAAATCTTGAAGCAATCTCTAGTCCATACTTTTCGCAACCAATTGATTGTTAGTTGCTTTGCAAAGTTAGTCTAGACTTTAATATTCATTGTGCTTAGTTCAATTGTGGATGTTTGTTCATTTCGATTGCAATTGGATTGTTTTGAATGAATGTTCATGATCTGAAAATGTTTAATGCCTTAGAAGATTGCAATATTTCTATAAGATTGCAGATTCATCTGTGTCAAGTAGAAATTAGTTTCTGAGGGATTGGTCCATTTCAAGTGTTTCATCATTTTCATTGTTAATCTTAGGATTACTGTTAAATTTAGGAATCTCTCTAAAACCTTATCTCTTTTATTATTTCTTTATCATTTGGGTTAGATTTAGGATTGGAAGTATCATCATATTGCTAGATCTGATAAATTTAAAGATTCAGTATTTGCTTGTAGTAAGGTCCCTTTGTGATTACTAGCGTTTTCACATTTATCACTGAGTTGTTTATGCATTGTCAAGACCTAACATTAGAGACCTTGGGGTTATCTCTTGAGGCTTGCTTATAGATATTTACCTTTCAAGAGAGAGGATATTATATTCTATATGAGTTGATGTGCAAAAAACATCATCAATAGATTGGCGCTAGAAGGAGGGCCTGAATAAGCAAGCTGGATCAATTTTTGGATGCCATCTCTCTTGAAAGATTCAGAAGAAGAACCAAATCTACTCTAGGGGAGGATTACTTTCAATAATTTCAAGCTCCTACTAGGTCAAGAAGGACCAGCAAAAGGGGAGAATCATCATCCACCCAGCCACCTCCATCATCTTCGTCATCCTCATCTCTATCAAGTTCATCTAATTCTGACTCTGACGACATTCCCATTCAACAACCTTAGCTAGCCATAAATCATCCATTACCACCCCCACCTCCACCAATGGCTTTCCTAGCTAATAACCCATCTCCATTGACTTTCAATAATTACAATGTTATGCCCAAGAACCCAGAGCATTTTTGTTCCAAATTCCATGTTAATGACCCCAATAGAACTATTGAGGAACACATTAGGATCTTTCAAATTGGCATTAAGGATAGAGGAATCAATCATAAGGATGTAGCGTGTAGTCTCTTTCCTTATTCCTTAGGAGAAGATGCATTCTACTGGTACAATCATTTGCCTGCTAGGTCTATTCAGAATTGGACTGAATTAGAGACTGCATTCCTACAAAAGTTTAGGATTCCCATTATTCCCAATGAGCTTTATCTTTAGTTCACCAATGTTAAGAGAGAAGTCCATGAGCCCATAGGGTCCTTTAACAACAAGTTTCATCGTGCCTATACCCGACTGCAGGCTCCTTATGTTGTTGATGAGGCCACTGCTTTAGAAGTCTATTATGAGGGACTTGATAGTCTGACTGCTACCTTCATGAAGTGGAGAAACAACCCTCCTGATAACTTACTTTATGTATATGCAGAGGTTGTGAAGGTTAGCACTACTTTGAGACAACATTTATCTGGGCCTTTACCGTCACTAGGACCCATTGCTCACCATGGGTAGGTCCCAGCTCTCAAATAGGATCTTGCTAATCACACTCCTATCATGAATCCAATACCTCAGTTGCCTCTAGTTCCTCACCTAGGACCTCTTGTGAGTCAAGTTCCACCCATAATCAACTACCCTCAGCAAAATGTAAATCAACCTCTTCATCCACAGCCTCAGGCTAGCAAAAGTTGAATATGAAGGTAACTTATTTGAGAAACCAGAATAGTCAGCTCCAGGCTGCTCAAAGAAGTATGCGGTCCAATCATAATAGAGAGAATCAGGAAATTCAACAAGGACAACATTTTGATAGGGGAAAACATCCTAAAAGAGGATATAATAATGATAGAGGAAAAAATTATGATAGAGGACAATCTTCAATCAAAAACTTTGATAGAGGGAAAGTTGGTGGACAAGGGTTTGATAAGAGACAGCCACCCAGACAGAACAGGACTTGGAATACAAGGCCTAACAATGGAGGTATTCCCACCCCATTGGATCAGCCAGTCAATCAAGAAAATCCTCCAAGTGGTGTATATTTAGCTGAGGATGCTTTATTAGGATGGTGTAGGCTCCATAAAACAAGTCAACATTCTGAACTAGACTGTCTAGTATTTTAGGTAGCAACTTCAATTTTCCAGTATGAGGTGGAGAATAATGCAATTAGTTAGGAGATGGTGCCATCTATTCCCTATGATTCATCAGTATTGGTACTAAATCATGCTCCTTTTCCATAGAGCAAGGAGAATGTGCCTAAAGAAGAATCATATCAGCTTAAAGAAGAGGTGGATCAGGTGTGCAATGGAGATGAGATTACACAGTTGTTTGATGAAAATCCAGTGAATGAAAATGGCCCCATGGATGAAGAAGAAGCTTATGTTGAAGAGGTATAGACATTCCAGTGGCCCATTAAGAAGTATGATCTAAGGGACCTACTACACAGACATCCACAGGCTGGAGGCCCCTTCACCACTTCCATTCCTCCAAACAACTTCACCACACCTCCAGATCCCAATGCCAGTAATAATCCACTATATCCTCATGTGCCTAAATAGTACCTGTCAAAAGAAGGACAAGCACAAGTTGATCCATCAAAAGGAAAGAGTGTTGAATCAAACAATGACAAGGTGGTGGAATGCCCCGAAGAGGCCCCTGTTGATCTGAGTACAGAAAAACTAGCCACATATGTTATGGAAGAACTCAAGAAGCTAAAGGTAAGTCTCTCTGCATATGAATTATTGAGAGTTCCAACTATTAAAAATGCAATTTTAGGAGCTTACAATGATAGCTCAGTATCACAAGATAAATCATTTAGTGAGAGTGTCAATAAAGCATCCAGTTCCCAAGTAGTAAAAGGTCAGAATCAGATTCATAATCAAATTCATATACCACCTAGAGATGAAGGGAAAGAGATGGGATATTATATTTTGTCTGAGTTGTTGCTGTGCAGAAAACACCATCAACAAAACCAAATGCACTTATTTCCATTTTCATCACCAAAATGACCATGACACTGAACAATGTAAGCATCTCAAACACTTAGTTCAAGACCTCATTGATTCGGGTTGTTTGTCCATTGCGGGTGTCAATGATTAGGGCAATAAGTTTATTGCACCCCCTAACTAGAATTTACAAATTTTCACCAACCCCATACCTAAACACAATGTTTCATTTTTCAAGGCTAGTGAACCTTCAAACACTGATCTAATTAATGTTGATACCAATAATGAACAACATGATATAACTCCAAATGTTACCCAAGTTAATCCTATGGATGAACTTGTGGGTGCGATAGACATTATCCCTTATAAGGGCCTAACCAAAAAATCTCTTGATATCCCTTTTTTTTCTAAAGATATGTTTCAAAAACTTCCTGATGGTCCTCTTTACATAGCCAGTAGAATCTATGATAAGCCCACCAATGGGATATTAATAGATCTTGCCTATGGTGAGAATGTGATCATAGAAGAGCTTTTAGTATTACATGAGATATATCAACATGATTATAATAAAACCAATTACATGGATTAAAACACATAATATTTTTTGTTCCCTATGATCGAAATGATCGTACTCCCCTTAAAAATATGACCCAAAGCTTTGGAGGTAACATTTTCAATTATTCCACAATCAAATCAATTTCATCTATGGTTGGGTCATCCTTGGCTCCGCTCAATGAAAGCAGACCCCTTAGTTGTTCAAAAATGTTTGAAGTTTCCACATGGAAATGAAATATTTATCATACATTATAGTGGCTTTCATCCATTGCATTCTAAAGGTAATTTTTCCTTAGAAGCCTTTTGTCCTGAACCTAGGGAACCCATCACCCCTGGTAAAGATTTATTTTTTCATATCCTATCAAAAGTTGAAATCGAAACGAATAGCCAAGTTGTCTCTTTGTAACATGTCCCCATCCACTTCCACTCCTCCTATCCTAGATGAAACCATACCTCAACCTCAGTACAACATTGAAAAAACCACACAACCTCATGAACACCCAACTATAGACACTTACCCTACATCATTTAAATGACCAAGAGAAAGTGAAAAAAAATCTCATCATGCCTCCCTACATTAAACAAGTGTATACAACTAAAGAGAAATTGATTGACTTGTCTTCTTCAATTTCTTTTGTTCTTCCCTCTTTGGAAGAAAAGGAACCTATGATGGATCAACCCACTCTTACACCTCAACAAATTCAAAATAAAATTAAACGCAACTATGGTTCTTGAGAACATCAGTGGCGTTGTCATCTCCTTACCCATCAATCTCGAATGGAAGAAAATAAAGAAAACCAACCTTCACCCTTGATAGAAGTAATAGGCAATCACCCTCTCCCTCCTAACCCGCCACAAGATAGTACAGTTCAACCCTCACAAAAAAAATGAACAAATCCAACAACTACAACTTTTGATACATCCTTCTTTGGAAATAACCCTTCGTCCTCCTGCCATAATCAATCTTGATGATGATGATGATGAAATCGCAAAAATAGATGAAAAAGTGCATAACAATATAAACTATTTATTCTCATCTACCATGAGCTTAAATTATAAATCTTCTCAACCAAGTGAGGAACCTAGTACATCTCATATTTTGTCACTTGCAATTCTTCCTTTGGACAGTCAACTGCCCTCACAATACATTGAACATGATTGGGTAGACGACTTGTTAGATGGTTGAATTGCATTCGCCTTACTAGCCTTTTTCATTTTTCTTTGCTCTTTCTTTTTCTATTGTATGTGTTTATCGTGTTCCCTCGTATTGTGTGTTTGATGTTTTCTCTCTCTTTGTACACTTCCTCCATTTGTACCTCTATTCTTCTATATGTCCTGCATTGTCTTTTTCACTTTTTTTTTGTGTTTTACTTTTGTGGATAACACAAATCATTGAGATGCCCTATTTCTCTTCCATGTTGACCCAATCGGTCCCTTTTCCTTTTCCTTTTTTAACTTTTTGCTTGTGTTTTCCTTTTGGGGATGATGCAAGGCATTGAGACCAAAATGTCTCCTTCATGTTGACCCAAAATATTTTCCTTTTCTTTTTCCTTTTTTGTTTTCTTTTCACTTGTGTTTTCCTTTATGGGGATAATGCAAGGAATTGAGACCACAATGTCTCTTCCATGTTGACCCAAAATGGAATTTTGTTCTTTTTTTTAACTCTCTTTCTATCATTCTTCCAATTCTATGTATTCAGGGAATGATGATAGTTTCAAGCTCTTTAATCAAAAAATTGCATTAAGGAACATACTGACCTAAAATATATAGATCCCTTATGTGCTTGGTGTGTTCTTTTCTAGGGAGCAACTCCCTTTCTTTTGTTTTCCTTTTCGTTTACATGAAGTAGCCTTACTCATAAACATATGACTTGGCATAGGCCTTTTTGAGTTGGCTCTCATGTCTTGTCTTTTTGCATTTTCTTTCCTTCGCTACTTTAAATTAATTGCTTATAGAATGGTGTGTAGCAATTCCATTAAATTGGGGGGCATACATTACCATAATTCATTTGCAATGATGTGTTCATCACTTTGTAGATGACATTGGGTACGATGTCCTTCATAAGTGTGATCTATCTTAGCATATTACATTCATCTTAGTGGCCTGATGTGACACACTGCATCTCCTAAGTTGTGAATATTTTATTCTTTGATTGGTCCTCTCCTGGAGACATTAGACACAATGTTCTCTAAGTGATAGACCTCTCATAAACTTAACAAGACTCCTTTGAACATATTTTCCATTTTACACTTTTCCATTTTTACATTTTTTCATTTTACATCTTTACCACCTTGCATAACGTAGCTTGCATGCCTATGGTACCTTTCTCTTTGTTCATGAGTTCTAAGCATACAAAGATTTTACTTGTCTTATGAAGCACGAACTGACATTTTCCTTTGTGGTTCCTTGTTAAAGTTATCAAGATGTATAACTTCGATATGGTTTCAGCGAGAAGCCCATTCAATGGCACGACTCTCCCCATAGCCACATATGTGTTTGTGAGTGTATACCAACTAGCATATTTATCTTACCTTTCAGGCTCTCTCACCCAGCGAACTGTCACGAGTTCTATTGTCCCAGAGTGAGTATGCATTTTCTTTTTCAAAGAAAATAGCCTAGATCTAATCCACAACTAGTTGGATAGGAAATCAAAGCTTCATCTGACTCTCTCTTTTCTTCACTTATGTTCCTTTGTTCTTATGTTTTGTTTGCCATGGATTCTTCATCCTAGGGGCTTGATCATCCCTATTGATTTTTTTCATTTCATCTTGCTAATGTAAGTGCATTTGGACCTCCTTATCAATATGGATGGCTACTTTAGTGTGAGTTTGAAGCAAGTTCATCCTCTCACTAAAGTGGGGGCTAAATGTACCATAGAAAAATGGCCCCTTATCATTTTCATGGCCTTTTAGGTCTTTCTTCATGATGCTTGGTCCATTTTTATTTGATTTAATGTTGTAATGTGGCTTGAAAATTTACATTAGGTCCTTAAAATTTAAATAATGGCATCTTGTGAAGGTGTTGTGAAGTGTTGTAAAACATTTCTACACTCTTCTAGACTCTATTCATTGCAATTCACCTAAAAATCACCTTTTTATCACTAATCAAGTCCTATTTTGAAGAGTTGTAAAGTCTTGTAACAAGATTTCACACTTTTCTAGGCTTAATTTCACTATTTACACCTTTCTTATGCTTTATTTGGCCCATTTATGCCCTTATAAGGCTTAATTAACTATATTTTTTAATGTAAACCTGAAAAACAACATTAAATCCAAGATAATTCCTAACACCCACTTTCAAGTCCAAGCTGGGAACCATTTGCCACGGGTGGTAGATGAGTCCCTCTTGGCTCCAAATTCAAAATTTTCAAATTTCCTTTCAAGTTTTTATTCAAAATCACTTGATGTTGGCCTGAGATGAGGTATCATTGGGTTACTAAGGCACAAGAATTTATAAATAAGTGTTTTTACATCCATTTCGACCTCCATTCATTCAAGCATTCATCAAGTTCACTAATTCACTCACTCATTCAAGCATTCATGCACTTTGCATCATTTAATCAAGCATCAATCAAGCATTTTGGAGCAACCATTGACATAACTTCAGATTTTCTTCAATAAGGGTTTGGTAAGTTGATAGCATTTGCATGTTATTTGTTTATCATTCTCTTTCATTCCATTATTTCATTAAGGGTATGATTACCAAAGTGGGGTTTGACCAAGGCAAACCCCTATTCTTTAACCCTCAACCATTTTTCCCCTCTTGCATATGTATTTGTAGACTTATGTATGCATATTTAATAAGAATTTAGGTGTTGAAGAGTGGTCAACAATTCAAAAAGGTGCTTCAAGTCAAATCAACCTTATTTCAAGCTTGGAGAAGACTTTTTGGTCCATTTTTTGCATAATTAACTTCATCAGCCCGACAAGCAAACAACCTCAGATCTAGTGTTGCAGAATTGTCTCCTAATTTCTCAAAATTTTGGGAGAGGAATAATTCACCATTAGTGGTGAATAAGTCCCACCTAAAGGCTAGAAATCCAAATTTTGTCAGATTCTAGATCCCAACACTCAAAAACCAGTTTCTAACAGTTTTCATCAAAATCAAGACTGATTCGCCATTAGTGGCGAATGAGTCCCACTGGTGATTTTTAGTAATCTCATAAAGCATTCAAAATATTCTAGAATATTTATCAGACCTCTAGGTGCACTCTGAATCAACCTTCTTCATTTTTGTTTTGCATTTATTCATACTTAGTTCATGTTTGCATATCACATTATGCTTTCCAACATTGCATAATTCTTAGGTTTTGCATTCATAATTAGTCAAATAGATCATTCAATCGCATTTAGATCATTCCATCTACTCTAAATAACATCATACATTGCATAATTTGAGTGAACCTAGCTAGATCTTTTGAGTAGGGTTTATCTCTCTCCTTTTAGGTGCAACATCCTAAGAGTGTAAGAGTATCCTATAAGCCCTACCCAAAAATATATGGTTCAGAATTCAACAAAGTGTTTCAAGTAAACTACAACCTATTTCAAGCTTGGAGACAACCTATGGTCTGTTTTCTACAGATTTGACTGTGTCAACCCAACAAGAAGACAAATGCAAATCTGGAACTACAGAATTGACCTTTGATTTCATAGATTTTTGGGAGAGGACTAATTTTCCATTAGGGGAAAATTTTTCACACCTTAAGGTTGGAAAACTATATTTTTTCAAATTCTAGATCTCGACGGTCGAAAACAAGTTTTCAGGAGATTTTACTAGAAGCAGGATTGATTCACCATCAATGGTGAATGAGTCCCACTAGTGATTTTCATTGATTTCTTCCAGCATTCAAATCATTCCAAATTCAACATTCATTGCCTAGGTGCACTCTATTCAACCTTCCTTCAATTTTGTTTTGCATTTGTTCATGTTTTAGTTCATGCTTGCATATCACACTGTGTTTTCAAACATTGCATATTTCTTAGATTTTGCATTCATAATCAGTCAATTACATTGCTTAGTTGCATTTAAATAATCTCATTTAGCCTTAATCACATCATGCATACATTATATTGAATGAACCACATCGATTTTGAGTGTTTATCTCTCTCCTTTTAGGTGAAAACCCCTAAGAGTGCAAGAGTGGCCTATAGACCTCATTCAAAATATATGGTTCAATAACTCACATTAGGTACATTCACCAATGGATGAAATCATCAAGCATCATGAGGATAAAATTACTAAGCCCTAGGATCAACATATTCACATAACTCAAAATGTGGCATGAAAACCAATACAATAATTTCAAGGCTCAATGAAAATTATGGGAACATAATGTCAAATGATCTAAAATAAGAATTCACAAAGGAGACTTAAAATCCCCCATTCCAATTCATTCAAATTCACATTAAAATTTCAAATTTTCTAACTTTTATATAGTGTCAAAAACCAAAAAATTCCCAATTCCACCATTAAAATTTCATCAAATTTTAAACTTTCAGTAATACAAAATATAAAGATACCCTTTGGTAGAAAATCTATCCAATTCCCCTTTTAAGCTATAAAGCATTCATTTTGCACAATTCCCAAAAAATTGGGCATCATAACCCCATAATTTGGGAAAATATTAAAAATAAATGAAAATATTTATTTAAACATGTTAAACCATAAATAAAAAATGTTGGGAGGATTCTACACTCCCCTAAATCTATTCTTATAAACAAATTGGAAAGAAATTTCTCAAATTAATTAAAACAAGAAAAATGCCTCCATTTCTTCAAAATTTTGAAATAGACCACATCAAGAACGCCAAATGAAAGCTCACACAAACTAACATACGCTATCCCCTACCAATTCCTTGCCCAACAAATTTGAACTAATTGAATTTCCCCATCGAATTCTCTCCTAATCAATAAATCATCAAATTTCCCAAAAGATGTTTTTTCTCTCTCAAATTTTCTTCCCATAAAACATAATCCCCAATAATGAAATGATTTTTCCTATTTACCCTTTTTCAAGCCCAATTAAAAACTAATAAATTCATATTTTTTTATTTCTTCATTTGAAACTCCCTCAAATTTTCCTCAAATTTAATTAATCAATTAAATTGATTTCCTAATATTTTCCATTCAACATTTAATTTAACCATTAACTCCAGATAAGAATAAATACTAAATTAACTTTGCAAAAGTCAGAAATTAAATTAAACAACCCACACACTTTCATTGAACATCCACAATAAGGGTATAGTATATAGAATCATACCAAAGATGGTATATGATCAACATGGGTGAGATAATAAGATACTTGCACTTTGATCAAGTACAATGAGTAAGTTAGAACAATAAATGGCCAATGTGACATCTCCTTATAACCATTATCGGGATATTCTTAGACGTGTGGAGCTAGTTGGAGAAATAACTAGTACTTGTAACCACTCAACATACATTTCAAGTGTACCTACTCCATATCTATATAAATAGTTGAAGCATTGCATAATACCCAACATCATAAAAGTCATATCCATAACTTCATTACATTTAAATGATATAGTTCATGATAGAACTCTAACAACATCAATATTAAAGCATATATTCTCAAACCAAAACATAATAATAATCACTCGAGCAAGCCCAAATCATGTACACATCCTAAGAACACCTCTAAAATGAAATACATCCATCCCTTTTCAAGGGACTTGGCATCATATCACACATGCACTTTAGTGCCATTTACATCAAGAAAATCAATAAAATAACCATAGAGGAAAAAATAAATCACAACATAGAATTAATAATATCAAAAAATTATCATCTAACATATCAACATATATGCAATACAATGCTCCCACTAACATCACATGCTCCCACTAACCCCATCAAAAAAAATGAAGGGGGAGGTTGGGTTGGCCTAGTTTAAGGTTGTGGTCAGTTTATGCAAACTAAAGAACAAACCCACCAAGATGGACAACAGACCTACAGCTAAGAAAAAGGGGAAAAAAGACAATGCATGTTGGGTGTTGGGTGGAGTTGTCGGCCACTGACGATGAGGGAAAAAATGTTGTGGAAAAAGACTCCAGAGGTGACATGATTTTGGTTGCTACTATGGATGTGGGGACTGAACAAACTAGTGTAAGGAAGTCCCATAGACTGGCTAAGAACAAAAAAAGGGTTTTAGTGGATGATATTTCAAGCAACTTAGAGAAAACTGGCAGCAAAGATGAAGGAAAGAAATACATTGTTGAGGAGATGGAAAAGGAATTTTTTGAGGGTCCTAGCCATTTCTCGGACATGAACATGAAAATACTCAAAGATGACTCTACCCACTTTTTGTATCCCAGGGCTTTCAAGGAGGAGATAACCCAGTGGAAGAACAATATGGATGAGGGCATCAATAAGCTGCGTGAGTGGGTGGTGAAGCTTGAAAGGAAATTCAACGGGCTGACTCGTTTCACTATTAAAATGATTCACAGATCTATGGTCACACTTTCTGAGGTCATCAAGGAGGAGGTTGAAAGGACTATCAAGGGTGAAGGCCCCAACTAGATTGTGGATGAAGTTTTAAATCTCCTCATTCAAAAATGGGAAGGTGTGTCCAATTAGTGGTCAGGTATGGTTGTTTATGTTGGGTCGCTAATGTTAGTGTGCAGTGTTTGTGCCCTTTTTTTTTTTTAGTTTGGTCTCTTAATTTTTTGTTGAACTTGGTTCTTTTTGGCCCTGCGGGCTCCTCATGTAAAGGGTATAGCACCTTGTAAATGGTACTTAACTTATCAAAAAAATCACATGCTAGGAATAGGTAGGCACTATATCCTCCCCCACTAGAAATTGACTTACTCTTGGAAGTCATGAAGGTCAAGATGATCACACACCATGTACACCAAACTTACTTTTTATAAAATAAAATAAATAACACATCACTCAAGAGATAAACAATATTACGCATCATCTACCACTAAATATAATAGAAGGGAAACACAAAACATACAATTTCCTTAGAAACATTATCATTTTTCAAAACACACTTACTCATAAGATCTCCACATGAAACAAGATAGCATAATCATTATTACTTTCCACATGGATACAATTTTTTTTTTCAAAGCATGACTAACATTACAAATAACTCATATGCAACTAGATCCAAGAAAAACATCCATTTAGGCATACATTATAACATTGAAAACATAGGATAATCACACACAATGTACATGTCGATCATG
The DNA here is from genome assembly GCA_007258455.2 of Sequoia sempervirens. Lineage (NCBI taxonomy): Eukaryota > Viridiplantae > Streptophyta > Pinopsida > Cupressales > Cupressaceae > Sequoia > Sequoia sempervirens. The sequence goes on along the minus strand of VDFB02049217.1, from coordinate 29,670,599 downwards.
GATATGCAGCAATCTTAGAAGAAACCAAGAATCCTTGCAAAAATAAATCATGTGGTTTGATAGTGTTAGGGCTATGCACACTCAAGAAATCCCTTCCATACATGTCCACAAGTGACCTACCTCTTGTTTGTGTAAGGGTTTTAACCTCCAAGAGATAATCATACACACTAGTAATGGCTCATGACTATCAACACAATCCACACATACCCCCATCCTCAAAGTTTCCATACATATACTTCCTTATATAGAGTCAATCAAGGTCATCTACTTAAACCCTAATGAGGAATAACATAACAACACAAGACAAAAACTTGAGAACAAAAGAGATCTTAGTTTCACTGGACTATAAAATCATAAATACCAAAGAAATAATTTCCAATTCAACAATAAGATAAATAAATGTACACAATTACAACACTAAACCAAGTGTAATGTAAGAGCTCTATGAAAAATAACTTCACAAAAAGTGGCTAAATATCATATCCATTTTTTTGAAAAGGTAGTTACAGAGTTGAATCAAGAAATCCTACTGCATTTCATCACAAAACACCCTCTTGGATTGTGGTTTGGAACATAGTATTTGCAATGACACTTGAACATCAAATCTAGAGCTCATAAAAAATGGATCATATATTAGAAAGATATCATTGTTAGAAGGTCATTTATCTAGGATCATTTTACTAGAGCAAAATCACTTTCGAGAATTCCTCTGCATTCCTTCATAGGAGTACATTCAAACTTGCAGTTTGGAACATAGCATCTAAGATGACACTTGCACTTCATATCTGAATCTTGAAGGAAATAGATCAAGTACCTGAAATATATTACTATCATAAGATGATTGTTTCAATTAATTGGCACCTACTTCAATGGGCATAATGGAAAAGACACCTTTGGATCATGCGACACTAATTACAAAGTTTCAAGAAGAATGAAACGGCTAGGGGAGCATGTGGATAGGTTTGCAAGGTGGCATGCTAATTTCAAAAGAATCTACTTTGGCCTTAAGTTCGACCTAGTGTAGCGTATGAAATTTAATTCTAGGCTTTAGTACCATTTTGGCTCAAGGGAAACCTATTCCTTGAGGGAAATTGTTAGCATATAAATATAGGGAATCAATTCTTGTAATAGGCATTGAATTATTATGTCATTCTTTTGCATTTTCAAACACTTGTATTCTAATTCCTTATGTGGAAAAAAACCCCTAGGAGTTTATGATCATTGGATGAAAACCCAATGATCACTAGGATCAAAGGATGAAACCCATTTGGTTATTAAGGGTATTCTCATTTAGGGATTACATATGAGCTTCAAGGAATCTATAAGGAAGATAATAATACTATCGTTGAACTATGATAGCAGTGTATATCATTTTAGATAAGTCTTAGTGAGTTATATTTGATATATCATATATGTGGATGAAATTTTGAAGTTTATCATTATAACAAAGTGATATTTGTGTTTGTATGTTGTTCATTAAAATTAATTTGTAAATCAATCTTTATGCTAATTTTTTATGTTAGGGACATTACAGTGGTATCAGAGCATGATTATGCTAGCCTGTAAGATTTTCCTAATGATTGATGTTAAGTTAAAGGGAAATTATGTACCAGAGGAGAGAACTGAAGAAATTGGATCAAGAAGGAAATTCCAACCTAGAGAAAAGGAAGATGTTAGAAGATGAAGAAATATTTAAGGAAACAATTACACAAATTCATGAAATTACAAGAGGGTTAAGGGATAAACTTATAGCCCTAGCAAAGACAAGATATGCATTGAAAGTTTTGGTAGACAAGATGTCAAGTGGAAATTCAAATTGCAATGGTCAGAAGGGTGAGACCTCATCAAAAAATGACAAAATTAATTATACAATAAATAATATTTTGTAAGGGACCCCAAGGAACATATTCCTATCAGAAATTGAACAAGAGAGAAGGGAACCTATGAACACCAATGCCTTCAATCTAAAAATCATTTGTAGATGGTATGGTGAGTACCAATCCTTACCAGAAGAAATCAAATCAAAGATGTCTTATGTTGACTACATAGAATTTGAAAGAAAGAGTGAGTCGCATAAGAAAGGGTTGGGTCTGTGCAAGATCATGGGGGTCCAAAAAGTGGCTATGTGAAAAAAAAAGGGTTTTTAACTTTTCAAAAATAGAGAAAATATGCTTTGAGTTTTTCTAGGCTCGGGTAGAAAGTACATGGTGCCGTAGCAAACACCAAAGCTAAATGGATATATGTTTCAAAATAGATATCCATTACAAAACATATATATGTTTTAGAATGGATATATGTTTTGTTTAAGTTGGTTTTTTTAATTTGGTCGGGTCTGGTATTATATTAAGTTGCTTTTTATATATTATTATAATATTAAATATATTATAATATAATATATTATAATATTAAATATATTATATTATATTATATTATATTATATTATATTAAAATATAAGATTATATAATAATTGTATAGGAGCAAATTTGCACTCCTTATGCAAATTCCCATTTTACACAATCTCACCTTAGAAAATCAAATCCAAAGGTGAAATTCCACATCACCCAACTACCTTCCTTCCACTTGGCATATGTTTGTTGTGTCAATGAGAGAATTTCTATCGGAGACACATGTGCAGCACATAGAAGTCCATGTGGCTCACTGTCATCCCTGATAGATTCCTATGTCTAAAGTTGGCAAAGGCATTACACTTTCAATTGGGAACAATTTGTAACATCCCTCTTTGACCAACCAACCCCAAAAATGGTAGATTATTCTCTCTTCTCCTTCAAATTCATCTATCTTCATCTCATTTCATCCTCTCACAAGCTCTTGCATTTTCTCAAGCATTCCCTTGGCACTCTGAGTAGTCACTTCACTCTCAAGTAGTACTTCAACACTCCACCAACTCCACATAGAAAGTGTGAAGTAAGCCATAGCAGTGTGGGCTTGGGATCTTGCAAGACTTCCCTTCATCACAATTGTGGTTGTGGTGACCTTTCCAAGTCTGTATTCTCCTCCATTGGCTAGTGAGCTTTTGGGTGGAGGTGGTAATGTTTCATTCCTCTCCTTTGTGATTTGATTAAGTAAAATTATGCTATTTTGTAGTGTTTATTGCAATCTCTACTTTCTTTAATTATTTATCACATATTTCTACTTCGTTGCTTTCTAGCTATCTGTGGAGGTGGAAACACCAAAATGGGGGTCTAACTGAGGCAGACCCTATATAGCCTTTACAATTTTCCCATTCTTTCTTGTGTGTAGGTGAAAGTACATGTGGAGCTAGTTGGCGAACAAGCACTTTTGTGAGATCATCTTTGTCACCCTAGTTCTCATTTACTTGTTTTATCACTTTAGTTTCTATTTCTTGCATTTACTTATTATGTTTTTACTATCTAGACTAGCCAGCTAGGCTGTAAGTTTGGTTTTTTGGAATTTTGTATTGTGTTCACTATTTTTTAACTGTACAAATTCTAGTGTGCACGAGAGATGCCAGCGTGCCACATTGACGTCCCAGAACTACATTGTTATCCTCGAACAGAGAGTTGTCTAAGGCATAGTACCAACTTTGAAAACCATCTCGCCTAGCCCAAACCTAAGTTTAGGATTTATAGAGTGATTGAAGTACATTATAGTCCTCATCATTCTCAATATTTGTATCAAAACATCCCTTTAGAGTGAGGTACATTAGGGCAGCCCTACCCTCTCAGCTCTCCATGACCGAGAGCCTTGATGTGATTGGTCCCCCTCTCTTACAATAATATAATATTATATAATATAAATATTATATTATAATATAATATAATGTATTGTATTGCAATATAATATATTATTATTATATTATATTATAAACATGTTAAATTTATTCTCATAATATGGGGGTCGGGTCCTAGACCTGATTAGTTAAAAAAACAACATAAATAAAACGGATATTCATTTAAAAATGGATATCCATTTCTAAATGAATATCTATTTCTTGTAGCATAAAATCATAAAAAGAAAAACTTGAGAGTTTATTTTCATCCTTTATTTCCTTTCTCCATGCATATTTTCATTTAGGTGACTTGGATATTCATTTGGCAATGGATTTTTTTGCTCAAATCACTCAAATTCTACATGCAATTTATAAATTTTAATGTTTTTCTTCAATTTTATATTAGTTTTTTCATATTTTTTTGTGAATTTTAGTCAAAAATAGGTTTTTTATTGCATTAAAATGATTGTTAATTTTTAAAATTTTCATCAAAAAATAGGCTTAAGAATGGTTGATCTCAACCCTGCTCAAGATGAAAACCCTGCAAATCCTCCTTCACCACTGATGTTTCCAAACCAAAACATACCCACAATACATGAATCTATTCATAGAAATTTAAATCAATTGAGAAACATATGTCTAATTTATGAGACACTCCTTGAGCTATCATATATGAAAATCACTTTAGAAACAATCATTTCAAATGTTGAAAATCTAGAAAAAAAGCATAATAGGTTTGCACAATGGTGAGAGTCCCAAACAAAAAATTATGCCAGTGGGTTATCATATGATGAAGTGAGGGAACTTGATATTTAAAAACCCCAATTAGCCCAACTATTCATCAATCCCAAAATAGGACGACCTATAGATGTGCAGAAGCCAAAATTTTAAATTAAATGGTGCACACATAGAGGTGCATATTAGATAATTTTTTGAGATGTTGGTGGATGGTTTTTGATAAACCACCCAACAAAAATATTGATGTCCCTCAATATTTTCTATGAAAATTATATGTCAAGTTTTTCCTAGGGAGGCATGTCAATTACTTTGACATGAGAGATTTCCAAAGTGTGGGTAAAGGGATGCCACAGGATAGACCTGGCAAAGCACACTGAGTAACCCCATTTCTTCCTGCTTCGCCTATTACTTCCATAGCTTGAATACCTTACCTCGAGATTTTTTTATATGTAGGGAGTCAAAGCATTTTTTCTATACATGCAGTGAGTGATCATTTTATCAGACGGATCCATCATATTGTGCAGTTGTATGATGGTGCATCCCATCATGATGGTGATGCATGCAATACATCTAAGCATGATGGTGATACACCTACTACATCAGTTCCAACTAGTACACCCTCCTCTTTAGCACATTTTTTTTCCCCATTACTGCATCACATGCCACAATATATGTTTGAGTCCTCTTGGATAGTCTAGTGAGGCTCCCATAGACACATCCAACTATGAGGTCCATGATATGTCAGATGTAGGAGTTGATAAAGCATGGTGTGGGCCATTTATAAGAGAGAAATCAGGTGGAAGAGATGATGTGGGAGAATCGGTAAGACTTAAAGTAATTTCATAGTGTGTTTTATCTAAATTGTTTCATATTTTATAAGAGATATTTGTACTAATATATGTTTATGTGATAGAATCTTTAATAGTTGTTGATAGAGGACTAGATTTCCCAAGTGCAAGAGGCTATGCAATTGACCATTTCATTTTCCTAGGGACTCAATCTACGGTATCATTTAAATTTTTATTTAGATGTTAATTTTTGAAATCTATTATAGTTAAATACATGTACATAGATTGATAGTCTAATGTAATCTTGTCATTTTATGCAACAACTTGGTACTTTTACAACCATATTGACTGGTCCTAATCCATTGGAATAAGTTACATAATAGGTATATGTTTTTTTATATTTTCAACATTATGATTATATGTGCATGTGCATTTAAATTGTGTTACATTCTTGTCATTTTTTATATAGGAAACCATCTTAGCTACTTCATCCATCATGATCTCGTCTAGTGTAGAAGCATCACAATAGGTATGTGTTTATTTTATATTGCAGATATTTATGTTTAGATAGGAGTAGATATATGTTCTAAGTAAATATGATTATTTTTCAACAATTATATGTTAATTTATATCATTTTTATTTTACCTTATATAGTCTTCTACCCGATTTAGCAATGTGACAAATGTGGGACCATTTCTTTATACGAGGACTCTTGATCATCCTAAGGGACAATCATATGCAAAATTTCTTATAGAAAAGAGAGAAATACATGAGGTAAACAAGAATTTCATTTTTGATATATAATATAGTTCAATATAGTGATTTTGATGTTAAATTGATAATTTATATATTATAGTATATAAATTTCTATTTACTAGTATATCTTGTCAACCATTCACATAATTAATCTAATTCATGGTTTGAATTGTTATTGTACAGGAAACTTCACAACCACTAAGTTCTTTGAGGAGGCTCAATTTTGATGATCCAACACAAGATTAGGATTTATATAGATTGATATGTATTTAGGGTTTGATAGATCTTAATATGGCATATATGCCATAATTTGTTAAACTTGTTGTATAGCTTGTTCTGAGTAGGCATATATGCCAAACTTTTATATGAACAAGCACAATTATTCTACATTTTGATATATAAGAATTGATATTCAATCTAATTTGTTGGACTCGTGTGCATGTCTTTCTACTTTGAATTTTCAAAATGGAATGTATAATTATTTTAGAATTTTTTAAAGCTATGATCAATAACATGTTATAGATTAACAAAATTGCATTTTAATAGAACTTATGAATTATAATTGGTAATCCATCTATGTCATATTTCACTCATATTAAGGTTCAAATACATTACATTCAATGAGACCACATTTCTTTGAGGAGTTTTTTCAAAAAATTCACTGCCTTTTCTATTGTACCACATTTTTGAAACATGTCTACCAAAGAATTTTTATCAAACAGTCAATTTGAGAATACACATGATTTTAAGCTCTCTTGAATGAATTTACATTGGACAATTTTTATTTTTTAATATCCTGTAATGAACTGGGCAACTGATTTTTTTTCAAAAAAAGCTAAAATTAATGAAAAATGGTATGAGAACCATTGTATAATATTTGTTGAGAAGAATTGTTTGAAAATATTCCTCAAATAATTGTGGTCTCATAGACAAGGAAAAAAGATGAAAAGAGCATCTTTTGACAATATTATTGCATTGATTCTTTTGATTGATTAAAAACTTCGAACAAATCCCATACAACTTAATGAAATATGTCATTGCAATGTTCATTCAAAAGTAATATAATCATCTTGATAAAAATCAATGTCACTCAATGGTGCTAAACACTCTATACAAACCATATTAGTGATGCAACCATCAAACAAAACCATTACAACTCAATTCAACATTCATTCCATTAAAACCTTCAAGCTTAATAACATGTAAAAGGTACAAAATCATCATGAATAAGAATCACTATCTTTCAACCATGATACATAAGCAAGAACATTATGTACAAATAAGAATATATAAGTGTAATACAAATGTAATGCAACCTTTGAAAAAAAACTCAACATACAACAAAATGATATATCATCAATTCCTTCATGCAAAATTCATATAGTCACATAGAAGCATCAATGTCACTCAGTTATGATGCATGAACAAGCAACTTTCAAAAAAATTCCATACATAATAATTTATAACCATCAGCTCAAATCCATACAACTTAGTGGCATATATGTTATTAGAACCTTCACTCAAAAATTTGTAATCAACATGCATGAATAAGCACACTAAGCACATCATAATGAATGCTAGTTATGATGTATGCTTAACGCAAAATCCAAAATTGATAGGATGTCATATATGCCATTCAACCTAACACAATTGAGGTTTTGTATTTGGTAAAAAAAATTATAGGAAAATAAAGTGAGAGATGATGTTATAGGTCGATTTAAACAAATGAATTTTTTGTCCTAAGCGTTGAAAACTCTATCAAATAAAGGGATGTTTTCCTAAGCATTGAAATTGAAGCAAAAAAATTAAAGACCAAATTTAACCACTTAGTAAAGAAATTAAAAGATAAGAAGAATATTTTATCATCGATGAAAAGGATGTTAGTCTAATCTAAAAACACTTGAAAAAGAAGCAAACAAAAATGAATGAGATAGATAATGTATTCAATGAAGAGATTCTTCCTACTCTTGAGAAGTTGAGGATGGTTCATGTGTAGACTCTTCGTTGTTCATCATGTGACCAAACCGACAGTTCCAACACATCTAGATGGGTACGTTTAGGCTAGGCATGGTCCTATTTTGAACCCAAACATGCCAAAATAGTTTGAGCTACATTGGACCAACGATATCACTTAAGAGTCCAAAGCACAAAAAGGAAGCAATCTTTTATGAGTTATTACTCGGAAACCATGTCACTTAGAAATAATATTTTTGAGGCTATGGGATCATCTAGGGCCCTTCTACAATAACCTCTCTCATTTTTTATATCTCTAAGTCATTTTCTCATGGTGTTAAAGTTTTTAGTTGATGGAAAAAGGGTCTTATGCATACAGTGTAAAGTTGCAAAGGGGTGCAACTTTCATTTTGATCCTCATGTGACCAAACCAACAGTTCCAACACATCCATATTGGTGGTTTTATACTAGGCATGGTCTTATTTATCGAAAAATTCCAAGAAACATTGGACTGGCAATGTCCTTAAAAGTCCAAAGTGTAAAAAGGCAAAAATCTTTGATGAGATTTTACTCTGAAACTGTGTCACTTAGAAATAATTTTACTAAGGCTACAAAATCATGTAGGGTCCCTCTACAATAACCTCTCTCATTTTTTGATATATTTAAGGCATTTTCCTGTGGTGTTGAGTTTTTAGTTGATGGAAAAAGGATCAATACATGCAATGTAAAGTTGCTAAGGGGTGTAACTTTGGTTATGCTCCTCATGCAACCAAACTGATAGTTCCAAAACATATTTATTGGTGTATTTATGCTAGGAATGGTCTTGTTTCATGCCCAATCACACCGAAACATATCGAGCTACATTGGACTGGTGATATCCCTTAAGAGTACAAAGTGTGAAAAGGTAGCAATATTTTACAAGCTATTACTCAAAAACCCTGTCACTTAGAAACAACTTTTCAAAGGCTATGGGATCATGTAGGGTCCCTCTACAATAACATCTCTTGGTTTTTGATATCTCTAAGGCATTTTTCTATGGTGTCAATTTTTTAGTTGATGGAAAAAGGGTCAGATGCATGTAGTGTAAAGTTGCAAAGGGGCATAACTTTCGTTCTGATCCTCATATGACCAAAACGATAGTTCCAATATGTCCAAATTGGTGTTTTTATGCTAGGAATAGTCCTATTTTACACCCAAACACACCCAAACAGTCTGAGCTACATTGTACCAATGATATCCCTTAAGAGTCCAAAGTGAAAAAAGGCAACAAACTATGATGATCTATTACTCAGAAACTATGTCACTTAGAAACAATTCGTCTGAGGCTATGGGATCATGTAGGGCCCCTTTATAATAACCTCTCTCTATTTTTGATATATCTAAGGTGTTTTCCCATGGTGTCAAGTTTTCAGCTGATGGAAAAAGGGTCAGATGCATGCAATGTAAACTTGTAAAGGGGTTTAACTTTTGTTTTGTTCCTCATGCAACCAAACCGATAGTTCCAACACATTTGGATTGGTGGGTTTCTACTAGGAATCAATGAATAAGTGAAGTATGTTCTCAAATACACGTAAGTCATTGTTACATCCCAATTTTGTAATTACAATTTACTATTACTATGTAGGGTAAATATGAATTTCATATGAATTGTAGAGATGAATAAATTGTTCTTGCACTTTGTTATCAATCCATTATGAATGTATATTATCTTATTTGATGTTGTGTGAAAATTACTACATATATGTGTATGAATGGTTATTGAGTTAATATTCTAACTTTGGAGATGTATTATGTATACTGCATATTTTGTGAATATTTGACTGTTGTGAACATGTGTTAGTAGTTACAAATATATGTTCAATTCCTCCAAGAAGAGGGGAAGTATCACTCAAGAGAAGAACTTGGTTGGGTAATCTGTAATGAAAACTATCTAAGCATACACACACCACAGTAGAATAATTGAGTTGAGTCATTAAGTGGGAAGTTGGTAAGTCATCCTTAGTCGATGTGACTACATTAGTAGAGTCTTTTTTACTATTGAGTGCATTATTGGATGATGTTTATCTATTTGAGCTTAAGAGTTCTTTCTTGTTTTGTTACGGTTATGTATTTAAGGACGTACATGGAGTATGTGTATATATATACATGTACATGTCAATGGGATCAAATGACATGTATATGCATATGTATAGATGCACCACACTAAAATTTTATCAATACAATGGTAATTGTGAATGGTTATATGTGAAACGAATGTGTGTATATACATATGTATATGTATGTATGTATGTATGTATGTATGTATCGATACACGCATACAATGACAAATGGACATATCCATATGGATGTATTGATATATGTATACATACGTATACATGTACATAGAGGCATATAATTATATACATATACAATTGATATATTGTGATTAGTATGTGAATGCTATCGTGATTATACTTATTTTTATATTGAATGTATACTTACATTAATAGCTTATGATATATATATATTAAAATTAAATTATATGTTGCTTGAAATCAACTATCATTAGCAATTATAGAGGTCAATTATTAGAGGTCGACTATATGTTACTTGTGACCGTATTTTGAGAGGCCAAGTTTTACTCTTGCTACCACACATAGTGGAACACGTATACTTCAATGTAGGTCACTACATTAAGTCGATAAATGTTGAAGACTTAGTCGACGCCTTTATTGGATTCTTCTTTAACTTGGTAAACTTTAAATGCCATGTCATTAAGCTTGAACCAACATCTGTAAAAGGTGAAGCAAGGTGATGATTAAACAATTCAACAACTTTTTCAAACTAATTTATTATCTGAATTGACTCATGCCAAGACTTGGTCGAAGAAACTCGGTGTTGCATATTTGATGTTGACTATTTCAAATATGATAGAAACTGCACAAAATATTGGATAGAGAGAATTTACTTGGTGCCACCTTTGGAAATCTATTTGTTGTAGATTTCCATTATTTGAGTAATTTGAATTTCACCATATCAATCATGTGTTGATTTGAATAAGTCTTGAATTGTTCTCAATCAACAAGGTCAATCTGTAGCTATAAATAGCTGATTAAATTCTTATACTTGTGTCGCCTTTTTGCTATGTCGAGTGAGCAGGCTATGCTTTGCAATTGTTGTCAATAACTAATGCCTAATCTATAGGATGTGAGGCCTCATTGCTGCTATATAAACAACAGGGAAAACTCATTTGTTGAAGGATGCATTTTTGCAAGCATTTTTTACTCTACATTATTATCATCTATACTCAGTTTTATTTGAGAGAGAGAGAAAATTCTGTTATAATTTTGTGAGGATAGTATTTGAGAGAAGTATTCTACCAACTTGAGTAATAGAGGTCTATTGTGACATCTCTTGATAAGTTACAAACAAGCTAGTTGTTGTTTGGGGAAGCTACGTTGCTATCAATTGATTGGATAAGTGAAAAAAAGCATGAAGGCATTTCTTCTTTGTTATCTTATTTATGAAAGATTGTTCTCCATGACTACTTGAATTGTTTTTTATGAGTACTTGCATTTAGAGAAACTAGAATGGATTTTAAAAGTAAATAGAATTTATTATGTTGTTTTTATGATGTGCTTGTATGTACTCCATAATAGGAGGTTGGTGTTTATCATAGGTATTACATACTAGATATGATTAAACATGAGTGGCATATGAGTTAATCTTAGCTAGGTTATTGATTTAACTAGAATATCTTGTGTTTACTCCTAGGATTGTTTATCTAGTATGGGAGGGAGCTTGTGTATTTACTTTGTTAAAGTAGATTTATTCCAGGTTTCTAGAAATGGTGATAGATTATCCATTAAAGGAAATACCTATGCATAATTTAAGATGGCCTTAAGTCAAATCATCCCTAAGTAGTATATGTGATAGATGACCTTCATTCAGATTATTTTTTTAGAACACTTTGGCAAAAGTAGTGTGACTACCTTTGGCTCCACTGTTAGTTCACTATGATCTAGTATTACATGCCAATTCTAGATTGTGGGTTTACAAGTTCAAGTTATGTAGGACACAACACTATGCTCAGTTGGTTGTCATTAATTAGTTATGCTACCAATCTCTTCGTCGAAGGGAAGGGCCATCTATTGAATGATAGATTTGTGGGGGACCGCATAAAAGTCTGTGGTTGGTGGAAAAGCACTTGAGTGATGCTTCTCCTCCATAGTGGGTGACAGAAGAACCAAGATTTGAAAGGAAGGATCTATGATCATCTATAAGCTAATTGTTCCAAATCTCATTGAGCTATTTTTGGAAATGTATGCATTCTTGTATGATTGTATATTGTGAAATCATTGTAATGAATGAAATCCTTATTGTAGTATGGTATAGAATCTTTGTTCGTATTATTTTTGGAAATGTATGCATTCTTGTATGATTGTATCTTGTGAAATCATTATAATGAATGAAATCCTTATTGTAGTATGGTATAGAATCTTTGTTCGTATATTCTCAATAAAGAAAAGAAATTTTTTTATTGCAATGGCTTGTTACATAGTTTATTTACTCGCTAAGTGAAAACTTGAAAACTTTTACTTCATTGAATGGTTGACATGTTACATGTGGTATCAGAGCTAAAAGGTTTAGCTTTGGGACCTCTAAGTTCACCATTCTTTACATCCAGTGTTATCTAATGTTTGGAAATTCTTGTGCTAGGATGGTGCGTCTCATATTAACGGCTCAAAATTTGGTAATCAGAAATGAGCACTACCTCAAGGCCAAGAAGGAAAGAGAAGCCATTTTTGGAACAATAGAGGGTACCAACTTTGATAATGCCTTCTAGTTGAGTGACACCAAAACCTTTAGTCACACACTTTCTTGAATCAGCGATGTGAAGAGGAAGATGAAGATGTAGGCCAAGTATAACTACCTACCTTCCATCTCACTAGAGAAGCATGAGTCATTATCACTTTCTAGGGATATTCCCTTGGAATGGAGCATCAATATGGCATTTACCTTTAGGGACCCTAGAGTTCTTCCACTGGCAGAAGTAATTGTGATATCCTTGAGTAACAAATCCAAGGAATATGTACCTCGTAACTATGTATTGAATGACAAAATCGAAGACTACTATCCTTTCTAGGTCAAGTACGAACAAAAGAGATGAGAAACAATCTTAGACTTTACATTATACTCCATTAAGTTATGTCTAAGAGAGTGAATCCGAGGGATACTCTCCACTCGACTATCTGAATAGTCACTTCATGTAATCAAATGGAGATTAAAATCCTTATGAAATGAATAAAATTATATGTTTATCAAAAAGTGTGTGCTTAATCTTATATGGAATTCTTTATGTGCATATGAATGCCATTTTTATTTTTTTCCAGAAGATAGTTGATAACATAATTTAGTCTAACATGGAAAGACACTTAGGTAAAAATTGATCTAGTGAAGAAGGTGAGGACACAAACTAACCTTGGAAAAAGCCAAGAAGTTGGGAAAGGATCCACAAGGATTGAAGCTAGACTTGACCAAATCTTGGCAAGGTTAGCTAACCTTGAGCAGGAAAGAGTTAAGGATAGGGTAGAGAAAGAAGTTCTCATTAATTAGCATGAGGGAGAAAACTCTTCTCATGGGTGTGATGAAACTCATGATCATGATAGGGAAAAATCACCTATGCCATCAGAGGAAAGAAACAAGAAGCATATATAGCTTTTGAAATTTCCAAGGACATGAAGAAGATTACACCGCCCAAGTTTGATAGAAGTGTTAGTGGTGATGAGGTTGAGGTGTGGCTTGTCCAATTGGAAAGGTATTTTGAAATTTGAAACTACACTAAGACCACTAAAGCCACTTGGGGTGATTACCAATTAGCAAGAGAAGCCTCTAATTGGTGGATGAACAAAAAGTTGGAACTCAATATTAACTCATGGAAGCTGACATGGGGAGAATTTTTTGAGATGTTTCATAAGAGATGGTTGCCCCAACTCTATTATAAAAAAAAATCTCAAATTTCTAGGGTTTGAAACAAGGTAATATGATGATCAATGAGTATTGGGAGAAGTTTACCCAACTTCTATGTTACATTCCTATATATCACAAGGATGAACACTTCGCATAAGAAAGTTTATTATGGGACTTAACAATTAGATCAGAGAAGTGGATATGCACGGTCCAAAAAAAATGGATCTTGTATATGAGAGAGTAATTAAACATGAGAAAAAGCTCAAGGCTAAATCCACTCATCAAGAAATTAGAGATCATAAGAAGGTTGTGGAAGTTCTTGACAAGCCAGCTCCAAAGAAGGTGGAATCTCTGCAAAATGTTCCAAGAAAAAAAGGAAAAGGGTTCCACAATGATGGAAAGGAGTCTAGAAGAGAGTGTAAGAGGAATGGATCCAACATTGGTAATACCAACAAAGCTAATGAAAATGTCAACAAGTCTAGAGAACCTGCTAGGAAAAGAGGACTATCTACGAGATGTTTTGCATGTGGAGGGGACCACTATGCTAATGAATGTCCTAATAAAACTTCAAAATCATGACCATATGGTAATTCCTTACCCACCCAACAAGTGATGTTTCAACAAAAGATACATGCAATTGTGGATGATTATTAGGTAGAGTATCAAGTAACTCCAGTTGAAATGCCAGGTATTTTGTTTTGCTTACCTATTTTTGTTCTTATCTATATTGGTGCAACTACGAGTTTCATTTCACCTAGAGTAGCTAAGAAATTATCTAGGAAGGTTGGATAAATGGCAATATATTGGGATCTAAAGTACCATGCAAGAGAAAAGGTGGAACAATGTCTATTCGAGGCTAGGATAGAGCTACCCAATTTTTCTATGGAAGTAAACCTATATGTTGCACCTCTAGGATCATATGATGTTATCCTAGGTATGAATTGGCTGTGGAGACATAGGGCTAAGGTATATTTTCATGCTAAAATTGTAGAATACCTAGATGATTTTGATAACCAAGTAAAATTTCAATGGATACTTAGAGAGGTCAAGATTTGTCAAATTACGATAATGCAATTATTAAGAGCTAAGACTTGAAAGGGTGTAAACTCTTTACCGTCAAGATAGAAGAACTAGAAAGGGATCTTGATAGCTTGGAATTCTAGAGCTTTTAGAAGTTAGAAGATGGTGAAATAGATAAAAAAAAATTGGATATGGAGAAGTGTCTAATATTGAGAAAATTTTCAGATGTGTTTCCAAATGAGTTACCATGATTGCCACCAAAAAGAATATTTGACTTTCTATTGATATAGTTCCAGGGTCTAAACCTATTTCCAAGCTACCCTATAGGATGACAACCACTAAGCTTATGGAGATTAAGGTACAATTGGATGATTTTTTGTCTGAAGGGTTGATAAGACCAAGTGTTTCACCTTGGGGAGCACTAGTCATCTTTGTTAAAAAGAAGTATGGTACTTTGCATTTGTGCATTGACTATTGTATGCTTAACAAAGCTACGGTTAATAACAAGTATTTGTTGCCACACAAGATGATCTTTTTGATCAAATGAGGGGAGTTGACATATTCTCTAAAATTGATCGGAGATCTAGATATCACCAATTGAGGATTAAGGATGAAGACACCTTTAAAATTGTGTTCAGAACCAAATATGGACATTATGAGTTCATTGTTTTACCCTTTGGTTTAACAAATTCACTTGCAACATTTATGAACCTAATGAGTACTATTTTTAGGGACTGCCTAGACAAGTTTGTATTAGTTTTTCTAGATGACATCCTAATTTATTCTAGAAATGAGGAGGAACATTGCAAGCATTTAGAGGTAGTTTTACAACATTTGAGAGAACATCAGTTGTATGTTAAACTCTCTAAGTGTACATTGTTCCATAAGAGGATACATTATCTGGGACGTGTAATTTTGGTGGATGAATTTCAATAGATGTAGATAAGATCAAGGTGGTACTTGAGTGGCATGTACCTAAGAGTGTGTCAGAGGTAAGAAGTTTCATGGGTCTAGCAGGGTATTATAGAAGGTTTGTTACAAACTTCTCTAAGATTTCTTTTCCAATTACTTCTTTGCAAAAGAAAGGGAATAAATTTGAGTGGACTGAGAAGTGTCAAGAAGCTTTTGACCTACTCAAAGAGAAGTTAACCACTACACCGATCTTAAAAGTACCAAATCTTGAGGTTAAATTTATTGTTATCACATATGCATCTAGAGAGGGATTAGGAGGTGTGTTAATGCAAGATGGGCAAGTAAGGGATAGGGGCAAATAGTTGTGCATGGTCCAATAGTTGTGCAGTCAATTGTGATTATAATACCTAGTAGTTGTTTATATAATACCCAATTTGACTACCCATAATTAAAAAAAATGTATTCCTTTGATCTAAAAAGCAACCAATCATGTGATGCCACACTCACGCTCAGCTACTCGTGATGTAATGCACAAGTATTGGTCTCACTATTTTTTTGGGCTGTTTTGGACACCTTGACAAAAAACATGCTAATGTGGCATCATATTTGATGATGCAGCCTTGAAACCTTATTTATAAGTAGGGGACTTTCCAAGTAAGCTATTGTAAAAAATTAGGAGTGCTTTGAAATTTCCACATAGGATAATTAGAAGCGTGAAGTTAGGGTGAAGGACTACTAGATCTTGTCCTCTAATTTCTTATGAATCTAGCATGTTGAAACCTTATGAGATGAATTATGCACCGCATGATTTAGAACTAGCAATGGTGGTTCACACATTACAAATGTGGAGGCATTACTTGTTAGGAAAACCCTTTGATATGAAAACTGATCATAATGGGTTAAAGTGCCTTTTCACTCAACCTAATCTGAATGCTAGAGAGAGATGATGGATAGAGTTAATAGTTGATTATGACTTCAACATCAGTTATATAAAAGGGAAGGAAAATTGAGTTTCCGATACCTTGAGTCGAAGAAGACATATTGCTTCTATAGTAACAATTCAAACCAACTTTAAAGGGAAAGTGTTGTAGAATTGCAAAGAGGATGAGTATTACTTGCAATTCAAGCAAGCACTCACTAGCAATTTGCAAAATTCTAGGTATGAAGGTTTTCATTTTGAACCTAATGGATTACTTAGATATAAGGGTAGAATGTATGTACCTGACCTATGAGAGTTAAGAAATTTAGTATGGAAGGAATTTCATGAAGCACCATACTCTGGACACCTTGAAGTGATGAAAATGATTGCAAATGTAAAGCCATTGTACTTCTAGAAAGAGATGAAAAGGGATGATGCTAGATTTATGGCTAGGTGTCTTGAGTGTCAAAGGTGAAAGCGGAGCATCATCTTCTTACAGGCTTATTATACCCACATGATATACCAGAGAGGAAGTGGCAAGTCATAATTATGGACTTTGTGCAAGGATTGCCTATGTCAAGAAATAAGCACAATTCCATTCTTGTGGTGGTAGATAAGCTTACCAAAGTAGCACATTTTATACTCAAGAATCTAACTGATGGAGCACCTATCATAGAAAGGAAATTTTTGCAAGAAGTGTTTAGGTTGCATGGGATTCCTAAGAAGATTAGCTCAAATAAGGATGCGCAAGTCACTTCTAGGTTTTGGCAAACTTTGTTTTCTGCACTAGGGACTCAACTGAATCTTAGCTTAGCATATCATCTAGAAACGAATGGGAAAACTAAATGGGTGAATCAAGTATTGGAAGACCTACTTAGGATGTATTGTATGGATCAATAGTACAAGTGAGAAGATTACTTACCCTTAGTAGAATTTTCCTACACTAATTCTTATCATTATGTGATAAAGATGGATCCTTTTGAAGCATTGTATGGTCGAAAGTGTTAAACTCCTATAAGTTAGGATAGACTTGAAGACAGAGTAAGTATAGGGCCAAAAATGTTTGTAGAAATGGAGAAGCAAGTTAAGATTGTTAAGCAAAGGTTGGTTGAAGCTAACGACCAACATAAAAGCTATGTTGATGCCAAAAGAGTGCCCCACAATTTTTTCATAGGTGATAGTATTTTTTAGAGTGAAACCTCACAAGAGCTCCATTAAATTTAGAAAGTCTTCTAAGTTAGCCCCATGTTATGTAGGACCTTTTGATATTCTAGAGGAGGTGAATCTGGTAGCTTATTGAATTGTGTTGCCACCAACTCTTGCTAGAATGCATAATGTCTTCCATGTGTCCTACCTCAAAAAGTATATACTAGATGATAATCACATGATTAATTGGACTGCTTTATAGGTACAGGACCCTTACTCTTGAGCCCTTCAAGGTGCTCGGAACTCATAAGCTTTTCTTATGTAACAAATAAGTCTTGCAATGCAAAGTCCAGTAGGACCAATATACAGAAGACTCGGCCACTTGGGAGGACTATGCAAAGATTCACCAAAAATTTCCTCATGTTCTTAATACTTTAGAGAATGCTTGAAACAATTTGTTTTTTGTTTTTTTTGTTATATGTTGCTACATAAAATCATCAGGGACAATGATTCACAATGGGGGAGTATGTTACACCCCAATTCTATAATTACTACTTACTATTACTATGTAGGGTGAATATGAATGTAATGTGAATTATGGAGATGAATAAATTATGCTTGCACTTTGTTATCAATGCATTATGAATGTATGTTATCTCATTTGATATTGTATGTAAAGTAGCATATATATGTGTATGAATGGTTATTAAATTAATATTCTAACTTTGGAGATGTATTACGTATACTACATATTTTGTGAACATTTGACTGTCATGGGCATGTTTTAGTGGTTACAAGTATATGTTCAATTCCTCCAGGTGGAGGGGAAGTATCACTCAAGAGAAGAATTTGGTTGGGTACCTACTAACAAAAACTATCTGAGCATACACACACCATAGTAGAATAATTGAGTTGATTCATTAAGTGGGAATTTGGTAAGCCATCCTTAGTCAATGTGTCTACATTAGTAGATTCTTGTTTACCATTGAGTGCATTATTGGGTGATGTTTATCTATTTAAGCTTAAGAGTTCTTTTATGTTTTGTTATAGTTATATTGATAAGAAGGACGTACATGGAGTATGTGTATATATATACACGTACATGTCAAAGGGATCTAATGACATGTATATGCATATGTATAGATGTACCACAAGTTTTTATCAATTTCAATGGTAATTGTGAATGGTTATATGTGAAAAGAATGTGTACATATATATATATATATATATATATATATATATATATGTATACATGTATCAATATACACATACAATGGAAAATGGACATGCCCATACAGATGTATCGATATATGTATACATACATATACATATACATAGAGGCATATACTTCTATACATATATATACATATACAATCGATATATTGTGATTAGTATGTGAATATTATCGTGATTATACTTATTTGGATATTGAATGTATATTTACATTAATAGCTTATGATATATATAAATATATATTAACATATATATATATATATACATATACATATATATAGATATATTTTGATATTTATATATATGTATATGTGATATTATATATATTAATATATATTAATATATATTTAAATATTATCTCTTGCTTGAAATCGACTATCATTAGCAATGATAGAGGCCAATTATTAGAAGCTGACCATATGTTACTTGTGACTATATTTTGAGAGGCCAAGTTTTAATCTTGCTGCCATGCATAGTGGAAGACATATACTTCAATGTAGCTCACTACATTAAGTCAATAAATGTTGAAGACTTAGTCGATGCCTTTATTGGAATCTTCTTTGACTTGGTAAAATTTAAACATCATGTCATTAAGCTTGAACCAACATCTATAAAAGGCGAGCAAGGTGATGAGTAAACAAGTCGACGACTTTTTCAAATTGATTTATTATCTTAATCGACTCATGCCAAGACTTGGTCGAAGAAAACTTGGTGTTGCATATTTGATGTTGGTTGTTTCAAATATGATAGAAACAATGGAAAACTATTGGATAGAGATAATTTACTTGGCGCCACCTTTGGAAACCTATTTTTTGTAGATGTCCATTGTTTGAGTAATTCAAATTTCACCATATCAATCATGTGCTGATTTGAATAAATCTATGATTGTTTTCAATCAAAAAAGTCAATCTATAGTTGTGAATAGTTTAGTAAGTTCTTATATTTGTGCCACCTTTTTGCTAAGTCGAGTGAGTAGGCTATGCTTGGAAATTCTATCAATAACCATGCCTAATCTATAGGATTGAGGCCTCATTGTTGTTGTATAAATAGAAGGGAAAACTCTTTTTTTGAGGATGCTTTTTTGTAAGCATTTTTACTATGCATTATTATCAGCTATACTCAATTTTATTTGACAGAGAGAGAGAGTTCTGTTATAATTTTTTGAGGATAGTATTTGAGAGAAGCATTCTACTAATTTGAGTAATAAATTTCTATTGTTATGTCTCTTGAGAAGTTACAAAAAAGTTAGTTGTTGTTTGGGGAAGCTACATTGTTGTCAATTGATTGGATAAGAAAAAATAGACATGAGGATATTTCTTCTTTGTTATCTTATTTATGAAAGAGTGTTCTCCATGACTACTTGAATTATCTTTTATGATTACTTGCATTTAGGGAAACTAGAATGGCTTTGAGAAAGAAATAGAATCTATTATGTTTCCTTTATGATGTTCTTGTATGTACTCCATAATAGGAGGTTGGTGTTTATCATAGGTATTACATACTAGATATGATTAAACATGAGTGGGATACAAGTTACTCTAGTTAGTTTATTGATTTAAATAGAATAGCTTGTGTTTACTCCTAGGATTATTTATCCAGTATAGGAGGGAGCTTGTGTATTTACTTTTTTAGAGTAGATTTATTCCAAGTTATCTCTAGGATGATAGATTATCCTTTGAAGGAAATACCTATGTGTAGTTTAAGATGGCCTTAAGTAAAATCAGCCTTGAGTAGTGTATGTGATAGATGACCTTCATTCAAATTATCGTTTGAGAACACTTTAGCCAAAGTAGTGTGACTACCTATGGCTCCACTATTAGTTCCCTATGTGTTGGAATCAAGGAACTCTAAGAGGGGGGGTGAATCAGTGTTCTAAAAAATTTCACTTCATTAACTTGGTCCTTAAACCGCTTATAGCATTGAACCAAAAGAAAAATGCAAGAACACAAAGAAATCAACCACAACATCATAACACAAGGATTTTTTTACGCGGAAACATTCTTAGGGGAAAAACCACGGTGGAGGTCAATCCACAATATGAGTATACTCAAATATTATTTTTTTTAAAGGGAATGCACATGTATTCAGGCACACTACCTAGAACTCATTGCTCAAATAAAAAAAGAAAGGCTCACTGTCTTACAAAAACATTTGGATAACATCCAAAGGAATTGAACTGAGAAAATATCATCTACTAATTCCTAATTATAGTTCTGGTTAAGCACATTTATAGCATTCTTCACACTCTGTCTGATTCTGCACTTGAAGCTTTGTCTACTTTAATTCAGATCACAAATCTTCTTCTGCACAAGTGAAACTGTGTACAATCACTCTACAATCCTTCTAAATTTTGCAACACACTTCATTACATTCTGAAATGATATGAATGATCACTTATATATATCCACAACAAGAGATTTTATCAACTACATGTTGGCTTCAATAAAATATAAAACATTTACAAATTGTCGGCTCAATCCATAAAAAGTTATTAATGTGAACCATCCAATGTCAGCCACAACATAGAAATGACCCAAAATAACATCCTTGAACATGACACACCTTCAAAAATTATTCCACGAAGATCCACAACATGCTACAACCACCTTGTCGGCCTTTCTACACTATTAGACTAAAAAATAATAAATCGGGTCTTCTAACTTGCACACCAATCAATACGAGGCTCTAAGATTCAAGGATAACATAGATCATACATTGAAAAACATTCCATGAGATCCACAACACAAAATGATGATAGAAAATTGCATATGAATCAATAAACACAACTCTATATGATGCTTTTTTCTAACTTTGATAGTTAATCACAAAACTTCAATCTGACTTCTAGTACGAGAAAATACTAATGTGCAAATTAGATTACTGACTAAGGTTTCCATCAATGACAACACCAAATGACTTGTGTAGTGTCTCTTTCCAACAATCTCCCTCTTTGGCATTGATAGCAACACTTAGTGAAAAATGACTAAGTGCCAAAATCAGTACCAACATGAATACACTGCCAACCTTCAAAACTTCAAAACACAACTCCCCCTGAGATGAATAAGGCATTTTTCACTGTCTCGTACTCCCCCTTTGACATCAATGGAAAAAGAAGGAATCTACATACAAAAAATCATATAAAATTTCTATAAATAAATTGCAAACATGCTTCTACAACTTACATAAACTTGAATATGTCTACAAAATTACTCTCCAACAAACTTAAGCTAGTGTCCCAACTCTTTTTGAGACTCTCCAAAATAGTCATGTGACCACACAATAGATAAGAATGCATCTCTATTGACTCAAGGTTTTCTAGATCACTGATAGCCATAGCATCTTATGCTTCCTTCAATGCACTAAGCATTGTCTCCATCTTAGGACCAATTAGTCCTCTAATCTCACATACTCTTTCAACAATTTTGTCTACTTCACGCTTCAAACTTTTTATTTTTTCAAGCAGGGATATGACTTGACCTTCTTGATTACCCACATAAATGGTTAGAGGATCAAATGCTTGAGAAATTTTTGCTAATTTTTTCTCATATTCCTTCATTTTCTTTTCAGTTTCATCAGTGAACTTAGACAAAGATAAACATGACTTGTAAATATTTCCACTTTTAGATAAAGCACCTTATATGTTATTTACATAGGTAGCTAACAAATATTTTTCATTTGCAATCATACCTTTCAATCTGTTGAAATTTTTTGCATCAAATTCCTTCTGAACATTATCCACAGCTGACTTTTCAAGTGACTCAAAGTGAGTAATTACATAGTTAATAAGTTTCTTCTATTGAACAGATGGAGAATTGGATGAATCCTTGACATATGTAGGCATGATCTTCTTTAGGATACTGGATGCAAGGCTTAATAGCTCACTATCCTTAATGTGAGATTTTTGTATCTCCTCCCTTGCCTTGGCTTGAGCAAATGATGCTACCTTCAACTTCTCAATGGGAGATAGAGTGGCCAAGATGATAGTATCTTTAACCAATTTAGGATCAAAATTCTCCTATTGTTCTTCTAAGAACTCCTTTACTACCTTAGCAATGTCTCTTGCTTCCACAACAAGTTATTTTACCTCACCCTTTAGTTCTTCAACCATAGGTTCTTCCTTTCCTTTGGGAATCTCTACTTCTTCACCTAACATCTCTTTAGGAGCTTCAATCCCCATAGGAATTTTATCGTCTTGCATGTCAAGAGGATTCAGATTATCCTCAATTGTATCTTCTTTTCCTTCTTCAATTTTTGGACCAGATGGAACATCTTCACTATGAGCTTCTTCAGAAACAACATTATGTTTTTTCTTCAACATAACTGCCTTGAGAATTTTCTCAGTGTCTTTTGCAACTTCTTTAGTCTATCTGATCATAAGCTTGTTCACCCTTGTTTTTCTCTTAAAATCCCTTTTGGCATAATTGAGGATCTTCTTCATTTCATCTATAGACATTACCAGACACAAATCAGAAATTGTGTTCTCTCATTTGTTCTTCTTTAGTTCTTGCATTCACTCTTCTCATTTCTAAGACTTCATATAGCCCTTCAGGCAACTGAAACATTATTTCTATGAGATTCATATTGAAATTATTCAAATACTTTATTGTAGCTTATTCAATAATTCTCTAACCGGCACTATCAAAAGTGTCATACCATTCACAAAGTGGCCTAAGATTACCATCCTTGATCAGAGCTTTCTCCACTTCATCTACAGACATACTTGATCTATCAATTTTCACCTTTTTCTTTGCTTTCTCTTCACCAAAGAGCTTGTCCTTGGAGACTTTTGATGCTTTTGTGCCATTTTTCTTAATTTATCTTACCTCTTCATCAGATTTAGTTTCTTCATCCTCTTCCACTACAACATAGACTCTTGTGCTTTTATCCTTCTTCCTCTTTCCTTCTCTCCCAGATGTCTTAACTTGAGCTTTCACAAGGATATATTTCTTTGCAAGACCGAATGAGAGTGCAAAGATCCTTGTAGATCCAGTTCTAGCAGAGGATGCTACTAGAATAGTAGACTCAGTTCTAGTAGACTCTCCTTCTTCAGCTTGCTCTTTTTTCCTCCTAGCTTCTCTCACTGCTTCAGTTGATATGCCCATGCTTTCTACAAAACCTTCAACTTCCTTTCTTACCTTCTAGATTATCATAGGTTTCTTCAGTTGTTTATTCACTTGCATATCCTTTTCTTCAAAGGTACCAAACCTCTCTTTTGTCAGATATCGAGGTGTACTCAATAGGTGTTGAACATATAGCTCCAAAATGTGTTCCTTAACCTCATAACCCATTGGCATTATCCAAATTGTTCTAGGTTATATAGCTTCCATCAAGCACTGATCAATATCAACCATGAAGCAAATTGTATCCTTGTATTTTTCCACAATAGATGTGGGAATCATTTCCCTAGCTTGAATTTCACTCTAAAAACTTTTGAAATAACCCTAGATAACAGTTTTCCTTACTTTACTATCACCAATTTTGTACAAGATGTCTCTGATTTGAATAGCTATTGGTTTATCACCTTGCCATTGCACTTTTCAAACTCTCAGAACTTCATTCATGAAGTAGAAGAATAGAAACAACAACAAATTTCCATACTTCAAAGAGTTCTTCCTATCCTTCTTGATTTTGCCAAGATTTTCAATTAGCTAGCTCTGGAGTAACTCACATAGGTCATATTCTACATTTTCTTTGACCATTTGATAAGCTGAATAGATTGCAGTACCAGATACGGAGTTATCCCGGTTGGAGTGATAGATTTTGTAACCAATAACCATAGAAGCAAATCTCACATCCACTTCAATGATGTCATTTATTTTCATGGCTCTCTTGTCAAACACTAAACTAGTTGCCTCATTAACTATTTGGTTCTTCACGGATATCAATGTTGGAAACCCACCAAATGAATTTAGACCAATAAAAATCCTTATAGCTTCCTTTGTGATCTTGAATGGCTGACTTAACCACATGAGCTTGGCATGCACTCAGCTTAGTATGTATCAATCCCATTCATTTTCTTTTAACACGGTAAATTTCACAATTTGAGTGAACTTATTCTCCTCCAAAGTTTTAAATGTAGGTGTTACATAGAGATCCTCTCCCATAATGTGATTTATATACAAGTTTAACAACTAAGATCTTCCTAATTCCTCGGCATTTGCATGAATGTATTCCCTAATATCTTTGATATGTAGAACACCATACAGAATGAAAGAAAATGCACCTAATGGTTTTGTCTCGATGGATTTGAACGAGTGCCATTTGAATTTCAGATGGGGTCTATCCTTGATATCAACTACTAACGGAGTATCCATTTCCATAATTTTCAAGTTGACAAGTTTACAGATAAATACCTTTCGTCAAATTAGGGTTTGATCGTCAAATCGCCTTTGGACTTGAGTCTCACCAAAATTCGCTTGTAGAGCTCTCCAAACTTCTTCTCAAAATGCAATGTGACAAATGATGGATAGAACCTTTATCATTCACACACCTAACTTTTTTTGTAATAAATTATTTTTCCCTAGGTCTTTTGGATACCCTGTTTTCATAGACAGAAAAAGAGAATTCTTCTGCGGACCTTCAGTTTTACATAAGTTTCATCCATAAGAGATCCCAAAACATCTATACATCATTAATACAATTGTTGCAATTTTCCACATTCCGGTACCAACTACTATTAGGGGGGTTAAAAAAATTTCTTGAGAACTCCCCCTAGGCTAGAGGCCATAAACTAGTTCTTGAAGGAATTTACAGTGCCAGATTTTGGTGCTGACTCATTTCTTGTAACAGAAGCACTCTTCTTCACCCATGTCTGCTTCATTTGCTTCTTGATCTCATCTGTAGTAACTTTTCCCTTTTCATCCTTTTGCGTATTTTTCCCTTTGTTTACCGAACCCTTCCTACTTCTACAAAATTTTGCAGTGCGGTCGGATTTGTTGCAATTATAGCACACAACATTTCTTTGTCTAGACTAGTTATTCCATTGATTTTCTCTTGATTTTCACTAGTTATCAATATGGCCAAACCTATTACAGGAATAACATCTGACATTTCTATTGAAGAGGTTCTTCATCATATTCCTGCATTCAATTGACTTATGACCATACTTATTGTAATTGAAACACTAACCTAAGAATGATGGACCACTTGGATTCATTCTACTTCTACATTGAGTAGCCATATGACCAAATTTATTGCAAAAAAAATAGTATCCATTGAAATTTTGAGCATTAGGTTCTATTATCTAATACCTTCTAGCTTTGTTCATCTAATTTCCTTGCCTAAATCTCCTTTTTCTAGATCTGGAGCTTTCTCCTTTCTCATATCCAAGACCTCGCTTGTCACTTCCAGTCCTCTAACTTTGAATCAGTTCATCAAGCTTGGTTGAGCTAATCTTGAACTTCTCCTTGTATGCATTTGTAGTGGCAAGTTCATCGCTAAGAGTAACAATCTGTCTTTCAAGCTCTTCTTCATTTTTTCTAGATTGTTGCAATTCAAGCTCCAACTAATTGAATCCATCAGTAATTTGGTTGCATTCTTCATATTTCTCTTTCAAGGACCGAGTAAGTTTCTCTTCATTCTTATTTTTATCTTCAATCTCCTTGGTCATCCTTATCACAAGAGATTCCATCTCATGCTTTAGGATTGCATTATCTTTGGTGAGATTTTCACATTTTTTTGTCTTTTCCTTCAAGGCTTGACTCAGGTGTTCACCTTCCATTCTCTTACTTTCTTTTTGCTTAAGATGATCACAAAGTTCCTTTCTCTTTTCCCTTGACTCATTGATTTTATCTTTCAATGATTGAATGAATTTCTCAGCATTCATCAAGCTTTCTTGCAATTCCTGGACTTCAGATTTGGACTAATCAAGATCATCTAGTGCCACCAAAAGTTGTTGAAGATTTCCAGAATCCATTGAATCACTTTCCCAGATCTTCCCTAAGCTTTTAAAATTCTTCCAAGGAACTAGGCTCTGATACCAATTTTTGGAATCAAGGAACACTAAGAGAGGGGGGTGAATCAATTT
The DNA here is from genome assembly GCA_007258455.2 of Sequoia sempervirens. Taxonomy (NCBI): domain Eukaryota; kingdom Viridiplantae; phylum Streptophyta; class Pinopsida; order Cupressales; family Cupressaceae; genus Sequoia; species Sequoia sempervirens. Next base: position 29,643,406 of record VDFB02049217.1, on the reverse strand, counting down.
TCTACAAAATTTAACTTTATTAACTTGATCCTTAAACCACTTATAGCATTGAACCAAAAGAAAGATGCAAGAACACAAAGCAATCAACCACAACACCATAACACAAGGATTTTTTTTATGTGGAAACCCTATTAGGGGAAAAACCACTGTGGAGGTCAATCCACAATATGAGTATACTCAAATATAAGTGTTTACAAAAGGGAATGCACATGCATTCAGGTGCATACCTATAGCTCACTACTCAAATACAAAAAGGAAGACCCGATGTCTTACAAAAACATTTGGGTAACATCCAGAGGATTTAAACTGAGAAAATAGCATCTGCTAATGCCTTATTATAGTTCTTATTAAGCACATTTACAACATTCTTCACACTCTATCTAATTTTGCACTTGAAACTTTGTCTGTTTTAATTCGGATCACAAATCTTCCTTTGCACAAGTGAAATTGTTCACAATCGCTCTACAATCATTTTTACTTTTGCAAAACACTTCATTACATTCCAAAATGATATGAATGATCACTTATATATATTTGCAATAAGATATTTCATCAACTACATGTCGGCTTCAATAAAATATAAAACATTTACAAACTGTTTGCTCAATCCATAAACAATTATTAATGTGAATCATCTGATGTTGGCCACAACATAGAAATGACCCAAAATAACATCCTCAAACATAACACACCTTCAAAAATTATTCCACGAAGATCCACAACATGCTACAACCACCTTGTTGGCCTTTCTACACTGTTAGACTGAAAAACAATAAACCAAATCTTCTAACTTGCACACCAATAAACCTTCCTTGAGATCCATAACACAAAATGATGACATAAAATTACATATGAATTGATGAAACAACTCTATCAAATGCTTTGTTCTAACTTTGATATTTAATCACAAAACTTCAATCTGACTTCCGGTACAAGCAAATATTGACATGTTGATCAGATTACTAACTAGGGTTTCCATCAATGACAACATCAGATGAATTTTGCAATGTCTCTTGCCAACACTATGATCCAGTATTACATGCTAGTTCTATATTGTGGGATTACAAGTTCTAGTTATGTAGGACACAACACTATGCTCAGTTGGTTGTCATTAATCGGTTACTCTACCAATCTCTTCATTGAAGGGAAGGGCCATCTATCGAATGATAGATGTGCAAGGGATGACATAAGATTCCTTGGTTGGTGGAAAATTTCTTGAGTGATGCTTCTCCTCCACAGCAAGTGATAGAAGAACCAAGATTTGAAAGGAAGGATCCTAGACCGTCTATAGGCTATTTTTTCCAAAGCTCGTTGAGTTATGTTTGGAAATGTATGTATTCTTGTATGATTGTATCTTGTGAAATCATTGTAATGAAATGGAATCCTTGTATTATTTTATGGAATCTTTTTTTGTATATTCTCAATAAAGAAAAGAAAAAAAATTATTGCAATGGCTTGTTACATAGTTTATTTACTCGCTAAGTGAAAACTTAGGAATTTTTACTTCATTGAAGGGTTGACATGTTACAATCATTAAGTACACACATGAATATAAAGTATATGCATGAAAATGTGTAAGTTGCAAAGTATACATTGGAATACACATAAGTCACAAAGTATAGACATAAGTTGTAAAGTATACACTTGAATACATGGAAGTCATAAGTCACAATTCATGATGAACACCCATACCTACAACATTCAAGATACAATTTACACAATACACATGATATCATCATTCAATAATTTCTATCAAATATAGGATTTAAAAAATTCCATGTAGGCATACAACAAATGGACCTAATACATTATCATTTTAGACTAGGGGAAGGAAATAGATCATGCATTGCCTACACGATCGGTTGGATGGAGTTTTTTTTAATTCTTTTATCTTTCAAATGTACCCACTAGTCCTTCTCTCTTCACTCATCTGGAGATGCAACTAATAGAATAAGAAGTATATACATTAGTATACAAAAATTGAAAATTTTGGAATGGAATAAACAAAATAATCACAAACAAATAATCATCATTCTCTTCCAAAATAGTTGCATGTTGATGTTCTAGAGTGACAAGCACCTGTAGCAACCATCAAGATAGAAATTAAACTACATACAAGTATCATGAAAATTTTCAATAATAGACCATAGAAGAAAAAATATAATTTCAAATTTACTAGGTTAGCGCATACCTCTGCCAAAGGATGAGAACTGGTTATTGTTGCAGCAACTCCATGGTCCATCACATCATGAACATCGCAAGATAATTAGAATAACAAATCTATATGATCATTAGTTTTTATCACTTTCATTAGTTTCTTTGTTTAACTAAATATGCTTAGAATGACAAATGTATATTATTCTAAACAACCTAAATGATAATGAAATGGTAATGCAAACTAGAAAAGATGCTTAGAATAACAAATCTATATTATTCTAAACAACATAAATGATGATGAAATGGTAATGCAAACTAGAATAAAAAATCTATATTATTCTAAACAACCTAAATAATGAATCTTAGCAGATCAATCAATTTAATTATTATTAACATTAATCAAAATAAGATGAACAATATCATACCTATCCCATACAAAAAATATTTGTTACTCAAGTCTACCTGAAGGGACATCTCTTACCTTCAGAGTATCGAGTAATGCTTCATGATCAGCACTACTAGTTTTTCATAGTTCTTTTATTTTTCATTTGGAATGATGTCTCAATAACTTAACATTTTTTTCTATAAAAAGGCGTGAATACATGAGAATGGTTGTGTTTCTCATAGTCTTCAAATGCAGGTATGCAATTCCTTTTAATCATATATGTTCGCAACCATGTTTTGGAAACAACAACTGAACATGTATGATCATTAGTTTTTTATCAAAAACTAAATATACTTAGAATAACAAATCTATATTATTCTAAACAACCTAAATGATAATGAAATGGTAATGTAAACTAGAATAGATGCTTAGAATGGTGCTATAACTACATAGACATGTCTTGGTTGTACAAGATCTCAAAGATGGTTGTAGTCAAGTGAACTTTCCATTTCATCTTCTAAAGAGGATTGTGTTATAGATAAAGGGGTTAGGTACTATGGAATGCATGTATCTACCCACTCACTTGACTCACGCTCATCCCAATCACACTAAATACAACTTTGACAAAAACAAGCCAACTCTCATGTCCATACGGTCCATGCACCCACATCTAAGCTTTGAAATGAATGCATCTTTGAAGATTATCTAATTGTTTGACATTCTCATTTGTATCCCAATATTCCCTCCTCAAGCAACCAAAAGAACCTGCACACTTTTGAATCAAGTGTCCCTCCTCGTGATAATGCATAAGTACACAAATCAACAATAGAACATACATCACTGAATGTTACACCACCTCTAATCTTCATTTTTTCCTTAACCAGAGCTCTCTTCACACATGCACCTATGCCATCATGCTTTCCTTTTCCATGCTTAACTTCAAAAAAACTCCAAATATATGGTACACCCCTCTCTATATGCATCCTGCTCAAACAATAAAACATGCAAGCATTCTTGAATTGCCCTGTGTAGTTATCTGACCAAATGAGAAGTTGACCCATTCCAATACTTTTTTCCTACAAGAACTCAAAAATGTTTTCAAAACAATGTTGCACAAACTCATATGAATAAAATCTATCATCACTCATGTAAAAATGGTACTCCCTGATTATCTTCCTATCCTCTTCTATACTATCAAGGGCATGTTTATATGTTATGTGAGAAAAAATAGAAATTTGAATAGAATTATAATATTGTGATTGTACCTCATTATGTGGCTGTAAATGTGTAATTTTCAGCAAAATTAACTATAGATACAATGGTTCTAATCAAGAAAGAGTCCTTGCACATCTTGAATTACGGATCCAACCACTACGACCTACGGCTATGCCTTGCATACCTATAAAAAATATTTTTCTTAAAATCAAAAATAAAATTGACAATACTTACCTCTCTTATAACCAAATCGCATCTAGAACCTTCACCTCTACTCTTCAATGTGTATTTGATTGTGATGCAGAGTGGCAAGGGAAGCAACACCTTTTTCCAATAGCTTCTCTAAATGCACACATCAACTTCACTATTCCTTCCAACAAGAAACTTGATCACCCAACTCAATTCACACACCCAGACATGTTTGAAGGACTTGGGGATGCTATGTACACTCTCAAAATGTCAAAAAAAGACCAAATAACCTGACTTTATGCTCAAAAACTCTCATTCTCTCATCACTCTTACACAAGCCCATGCAACCTTGCAACATTGCCAACTAGGACAGTCAAAATAAAAATTGATTAAAGGCATTAACCAGACAATGAAATCAGGTTTTATACTTCTAACAAGATCCCCCACAAGTTTCCAAAAACACAAGATCAAATACCTAAAACAAATGTATCAAAAGATTGATTTACAAGCCATAAACAAGGCTTAAATAGGCATGTACAAGGAAGCTTTCAACTTTTCAAGGCACACCCCAACACCCCTAATGACTTTAAAAGACTCCAACAGGTTCCCCAAGACCCCTTTCACATGTTTCATCCTTTATATTTACTCAAATAATCAGAAATCAAAAGAAAAGCTTACAAATGATCATTTTCTGGACTGTTTTCAAGGTAAAACCAGACCTAGGGATTCACATAATTTTTGCAAACTTCCATTTATCAATCTAAAAAAAATTGCAGCATGTAAAGGAGTCCTAAATCTAACAATCCACCAAGTTTCAGATTTTTCCCATGGTGGAAATGGGAGTTACATCCATTTTGGTGACCAAACCCTTGTTTTGCAAGGTTTCAGACCCACTTTCACTAAAATTGATGTAACTTACTCAATACTTGATGAAAACAAGTCAAATTACCACCAAAAGAAAGTAGACTCTGCCCTATTTCAAACCATTTTAATTTTGAGTCTATGCAATGATGTATCATACCGTACCAAGCACGGGATCAGGAAAAAATGATGTAAAAAAATAGAAAAAACAAAGTTTTCTTCTTATTAAATGCTTCAAAACTTCAAAACTGCCAACAAAAGCCCAACCTCGACCCAAGGGAGGATTTTTAAACTTTTTTCCCATCATTTAAAACTTCCCTCAACTGATTCTTGAAGCAGGGAACCATTAGTTAATGGGATTACATCATTAATGTTGATTTTGCACCAAATTTCATTATGACAACTTTGCATTTTGAAGCAAATTTTTAATCCTAAAGACCTAAGACCTTAAAAACCATTCAAATGGCTTGGAATTAGCCTTATTACATTATTAATACCCCCACCCTTACACATTTACATACAAATTCATGTTTTTGCCTTCAAAGGCTACAAGAGCATCTTTTAGTGCAAGAGTTCATTTGTCTACATTTTGACTCAAAACTCAAAAAAATCACCCTAGATCTTGCTCAATGGTCTTGATTGACCTTATTAATGACAAAAATACTCAAAAATACTCATTCTAATCTCCTAACAACATGTTTTTATCAAATGAGCAAAAATGGATGATGAGGTGTAGGTGCTCTTGCACCATACACCCCCCTAGAAAAGACTCATGCCTCATGAGTTGTGTTTGATACCACTGTGTCCAAGCTTCAAACAAGGTCCACTGATCCAAAAAGCCACTCCACTGGTTCATGTAAACTGGAACTACAAATAGCCCTGCACTTCTAGCATTTTGGAATGTATTGATACATGCATTTTCCCTCTTCTCTGTCCTCAGACTTGCAAATAGTCTTTTATCTTTTCCCTGACCAAGATTGAATTGTTTACTATGTTTTTCACCTGCATACAAACAAGGATTAGTAACTCTATGATCTTTTTTGTTTCCTTTGTCACCTTCATGCTTGCAACTATCTTTTTGTCCCTATTTTTCTTGTCCTTCACTCACTACCTCATCAAGTTGTTTTGTCACTGTCAAATCAAACTTATGTACTGTACTTCCTACAAAATTTGTTTGTTTCTTAGACCTGGTCTTAACTACAGGGCATTCAATGGCTCCTACCAACACACTTTCAAGCAAACTCACTGTCAACACTTCTTTTACCCCTGTATCAAACCTTATACCTACATTTTTAGTCTTAAAACAGGGAATAACATCAGAAAATTGGTTCTCCTTCATTACATTTATAGGTTCCTTCTTGCCACACATTATGACCTTTTCCTTACCTTTAGCATCTTCTACAAGAGGAGTTAACACAAAAGAATGACCATCTTGAACTATGGTGTAAGTATTTTCCGTACCATCATACAATGCCCTCTTGTCATATTGCCAAGGTCTGCCTAATAAGAGATGACAACAGTCCATTGGAAGAACATCACACACAACACTATCATGATAACCACCAATTTGAAAATCCACTATAGCCTTTTCATTCACCAACAAAGATTGATCATCAGTTAACCACGAGATTTTATTGGGACATTCATGAGGAATCTTTTTCAATCCTAACTTATTGACCATTTCACATGACACCATGTTTTTAGTTGATCTAGAATCAATGACTACTCTACATACCTTGTCCTTGCACTTACAATTTGTCTTGAAGAGACTTTTCCTTTGCAAAGGTGCTTCCTCTTTTGCTGCCTTCAAGATTTTTTTTCTCACCATCAACATTTCCCCAACCTCAAGATCTGCATTCCTACTTGGAGAACAATGTCTTTCACACTCCTCTTCCTGTACCAATTGTGATCTTCTATCAATCTTCTTGTCTCCACTAGAAGAACTACCAACCCTCTTAGGACACTTCCATGAAGGATGGCCAAACTCATTGCATGTGTAGCACCCTCCTGCAAAATCATTAGAACCTCTACCAATACCAAACCTTCCTCTACCTCTAAAACCAAAACCACCTCTAGAATCATTGTGATCTTTACCTTTGTTTTCTCCTTCTTGATCTTCATTTGGCTGCTTTGATGTAGAAGGTATTCCTCTTCCTCTTGCACTAGGACCACCTCTTCCTCTTACTTCTTTCTCTTGTCTCCTTTTAAGCTTCTCCTCCACCCTGATTGCCATTTGATAACAATCCTCTACACTCCTAGGGTTAGCCAAAACCAATTCATCCTGTATATTAAGCCTCAAACCACCAATATATCTAGCAATTTTTTCATCTTCATTCTCATGATGACCAGACCTCAAACTTAATTTATAAAACTCCTCAATATAGGACTTAATATCCATTTCCCTTTTCCTCAAACTTTGCAATTTTTTAAACATTTGAATTTGGTGATCTTTGGGTAAGAATTTACCTTTGAGTTTAGATATCATCTTGTCCCATGATGTGATCTTAGACTTTCCTTGTTTCCTCCTCTCAGACTGAAAGTAATTCCACCATACCAAAGCATGACCCTGCAACTTAGTCTTTGCAATCCTTATTCTTTGCTCCTCAGGAACTTCTTCACATTCAAAATGGTTATCTAATGCAGCAATCCAATCAAGTAGTTCTTCATCATTTAGACTACCACCATATTTAGAAACATCAAGTTTTACCTTAGGCTTGTCACCTTTCACTGCCTTCAACAACTTTGCCATTCTTTGGTCTTCTGGATCAAGTTCTTCTTCCATGTCTTCAAACTCCTCATCTTCCTCTTCTTTTGGCTCACTCTCTTCAGCATCTCTTCTCTTGTTTGTCTCCAGGGCTATGACTCTCTCTTCCAACTCTTTGAGTTCTCTTGCATGCCTTTCCTTCATCTCCCTCATCTCTTTAGCCATATCTTTGCTCTTTGGAGGCATCTTGTCAACCTTTCCTTTTCTTCAACCTACAAAATGCAAACCAAAACCTACTCCCTTGCTCTGATACCACTATGATGTAGAGTGGTAGGGGAAGCAATACCTTTTTCCAATAGCTTCTCTAAATGCACACATCAACTTCACTATTCCTTCCAACAAGAAACTTGATCACCCAACTCAACTCACACAACCAGACATGTTTGAAGGACTTGGGGATGCTATGTACACTCTCAAAATGTCAAAACAAGACCAAATAACTTGACTTTACACTCAAAAACTCCCATTCTCTCATCACTCTTACACAAGCCCATGCAACCTTGCAACATTGCCAACTAGGATAGTCAAAATAAAAACTGATTAAAGGCATTAACCAGACAATGAAATCAGGTTTTATACTTCTAACAAGATCCCCCACAAGTTTTCCAAAAGCACAAGATCAAATACCTAAAACAAATGTATCAAAAGATTGATTTACAAGCCATAAACAAGGCTTAACTAGGCATGTACAAGGAAGCTTTCAACTTGTCAAGGCACACCCCAACACCCCTAATGCCTTTAAAAGACTCCAACAGGTTCCCCAAGACCCATTTCACATTTTTCATCCTTTATATTTACTCAAATAATTAGAAATCAAAAGAAAAGCTTACAAATGATCATTTTCTGGACTATTTTCAAGGTAAAACCAGACCTAGGGCATCACATAACTTTTGCAGACTTCCATTTATCAATCTAAAACAAATTTCAGCATGTAAAGGAGTCCTAAATCTAACAATCCACCAAGTTTCAGATTTTTCCCACGGTGGAAATGGGAGTTACATCCATTTTGGTGACCAAACCCTTGTTTTGCAAGGTTTCAGACCCACTTTCACTAAAATTGACGTAACTTACTCAATACTTGATGAAAACGATTCAAATCACCACCAAAAGAAAGTATACTCTACCCTCTTTCAAACCATTCCAATTTGGAGTCTGTAAAATTATGTACCAGACCGTACCAAGCACGGGATCAGGAAAAAAATGCTGTAAAAAAACAGAAAAAACAAAGTTTTCTTCTTATTAAATGCTTCAAAACTTCAAAACTGCCAACAACAGCCCAACCTCGACCCAAGGGATAATTTTTAAACTTGTTTCCCATCATTTACAACTTCCCTCAACTGATTTTTGAAGGAGGGAACCGTTATTTAATGGGATTACATCATTAATGCTGATTTTGCACCAAATTTCATTATGACAACTTTGCATTTTGAAGCAACTTTTTAATCCTAAAGACCTAAGACCTTAAAAACCATTCAAATGGCTTGGAATTAGCCTTATTACATTATTAAGACCCCCACCCTTACACATTTACATACAAATTCATGTTTTTTCCTTCAAAGGCTACAAGAGCATCTTTTAGTGCAAGAGTGCATTTGTCTACATTTTGACTCAAAACTCAAAAAAATCACCCTAGATCTTGCTAAATGGTCTTGATTGACCTTATTAATGAAAAAAAGACTCAAAAATACTCATTCTAATCTCCTAAAAACATGTTTTCATCAAATGAGCAAAAATGGAGGATGAGGTGTAGGTGCTCTTGCTCCAGACTGTCTCAAACCTTTTTTTTCTTAACAATCTTGTTAGCAAAATCATGTTCGCTACCCTCATGAAAACATGTTACAAACTTTTATAAGCCACTACATTGAAAACATTTCATTTAAACTATCATTTCTATAAAATAAGAAACCATCACCTCTAATGCATAAAAATGAATCTAACAAGTCCCTAGATGACTTGGGAAGTTGCATTGCATGACACTCCTACAACATTTCATTAGTATGCATAGTAGAAAAAATATAGCATACTAATTCATGATAAATTGAAAATTCAATGTGGTATTTACAATAACATGTATTATGAATATTAATAGGTACACAATAAAATGGCTTGCAAGACTAAAAATCCCTTTGTGATATTTGCAAATTTGGATGTTGTTCACAAATTGTTTATACAATATTATTTGGCTACATTCCAAGAAATATTTAGGATGTGGTGTGAAATCTTGATTACCCATTTGCATCTTTACATTTTCAGTTAGCTTCTTATCAACACATGGAAGCCTCCCACTAAAATCACATGTATCATTTTGAAGAGGTCTATCGAGTCTTCCTCTTCTTGAGAGTGCTCTATTCAATGTTTTACGATTTAGATTTAAATCAGTACAAGTTTGTCTTATTAAACGAGCCTTTTCTCAAATGATGGCTTAGTAGTGAGGTTGTGATCACTCTATGAGCAGCTCTTTTATCTTTTTCCTTACTAGTCTTTCCAATAGAAGTTAGAGCATTAAAAAGATTTTTTACAATAATACTATTTTTTTCCAACTTTTTGGTTACACAAATCTTCAATTTCCTTAATAATGATCTCATTTTGTAAGACTTTATCAATTGCAAAAAGAATTGAGATTATTTGATTAATGTCTTATAAAAAAATTATTGATTGGACATATTGGTAGCCCACAACCAAACCGTTTATGATGACCTTTTTCCATCAAGATTATCTATTATGTTCTCATCTATTTCAAGTAACTATTTAGGGGTTTTCATGTTATTAGATGATACATAAGGTTCATTTTCACATTTTCAAGGTTATTAACATTTTCATTTTCAATATATTCAATGCTATCAACATTTTCAATAACAATTCCAATATTTTTATTTTCAATTTCAACATTTTCAATATTATGAACATTTTCATTTTCATTGTTATTGGAATTTTTATTTTCCATACCAATTTCAAAATCTTCTATATCAATTCCAACTTTTTCATTTTCAATGTTGTTAACATTTTCATTTTCAATTTCAATATTTTCAATTTCAATTTCAATATTTTCAAATTTAATATTTTCATTTTCAATTTCAATATGATGTTCAATATTTCCAAATTCTATTTCATCTTCACTTGAATTAACATTTAATGGTAGAGAAGAAGTGTTGGCCTCCTACAATGACTTAACAACTAAGCCCTTAAAGTTGGGATTTAGATATTGAAAATTTGATCTGAATAGCTATCTTAATCATCATGAAGGTTCATTTAATTTTCAACCTAGTGACGTAGACTTGTAATGGGTCAGCATAGTATGTGCACTAGGAATCCATAGTAGCCATATTCATCCTATAGCTAAGAAAGATATAATGTTGAAAGTAAATTGCTTGGAAAGAAGTAACATAAGTATTGAACATCAGCCAACAACTATACTAAGCTAAAATGCATGATAGAAATGAAAATTTGAGCAAACAAACAGGAAACTACTTTGTTTGCTTTGGTTGCAGGAACAATCACAAAATGGAATTCTACTGGCTATAGGAACAAATAGTTGCCAGATTTGTAACTATTTGTTAAATAGAAATGTAATAACTAAGCTAAAGGGTGGAATGCTCACCAAGTGGGCCCCCTTGGTTGAGTATCCTTTAAGACAAACTCAGATGCAATGAACTTATAACTTCATTTTATTCATTGGAAAGTATGAGTACAATAGAGCAACATAACTATATTATTGAAAAACTAAGAATGCGAGTACAACATCAAATCAATCAACCTTCTAAGAAGGAGCATCTGAGTCTTATTTATAGAAGGAAAAACTACTAACTAACTACCTAGCAAGGCAGTCAACTCCAATAGATTAGGAGGATGCCACTTTATGGAAATCATAGAAAGTGGAAAGGAGGTTATGCATGCCTAGAATCTAGTCAAGCCAGTTTTCCTTAATGCAAATCTAGCATTACAATAGCTCCTATATTCACTCAACAAACTATTGTGACCATTTACAAGGCAGTTACAATCTTCAATTTAAACTAGGAATTTCCCTCCATTGAGAGTCTTCCCTCCATTGACATTTGAATGATCACCTTTTTGAATTTCATGGCGAATGATCAATTGGAAAAATATTCCTCAATTTTGTAGGCTCTAATTATATTTGCATGACAACATTAGTATGCACAACAATTGCATATCTATAACTATCTTAAAGTAACATTCATTAATCCACATGTAAAATTAACATAGATAGTTCACATAGCATGTTAATGTCATTTAAAGGTTACAAAAATAAGCTTATGCCCAATGTCTATGGTTTTGAGGAAATAACATGAAAATGTCAACATCAAAGTATCAAATTCTATGACAACAGAAAATGGATAATAGATTATATCAAAATTGAGTCATAAACTAGACTCATCACTTCCCCCAACCTAAGGTTTTGTTGGTCTTCTAACAAAGGAAGGGTTATTCTTTTTCTTAGTCAATACCCTGAAATATGAAACTGGTAGCTGCCCCACATCAGTTCTTGTAGTGTATGAATTAGGGTCCCAATAGAACCCTTGCTTTATGTCCAACTTGTTTCATCTTTGCCTTTATGTAGCTATATCATACTGATAAGACCTGAATTTTGGTACAGGCCATAATAGCGTAAGTGGCTGAAAAGTTAATGGAAGCCGAAATTGCCCCTTCATCCTTCCAAGTTGTATATATCTATCAACTCTTTTGTATGTTGTAGCATAGTTCTACAGAGAGTGAGGCTTAGCTTATTTTAACTCATCAATCAAATGGTTCCACCTTTGTGATAGATATCCCATTATAGATTTCCCTGTGGTTTCTACTACCTTCTCATATTCTTTATAAAATGTTTCTCTCATAGTCAGGATCCTACTGCTATAGCTTGGTCGGTAAACGAATTTGTGCCATTCTCAGAAAATGTCTCTTTGGTTTCTAGATTTAGCCCTAATGGGCAAGGGAGTGTTAGATTCTATTTTCCTATAAGTCTTGAACTATTGTCCCTAACTAATTTCATTCTATATCCAGGACATAAATTCCCTTAATTGGATATCCCTAACATACAACAATGGATTCCAATCATGATCATGGGACACAGCATAATTATGCAAATAGAGATCACACAACAAATTTTTCACTTCAGGAGGAGCAATCTGATAAGCCTAGAAAAATTCAAGAGGAGTCTCAATGGAAGGATTCAAGCCTAAAATGATCCTTGAAAGTTTAAAATAAATATTCCTCTCCTTCAAATATAGAGCATAGACTCTTGGAGGAGTCCAGTATTCAAACATCTGAGGTACTAAGGCTACTACATTGTCCACCTTTTCCTTTAAGGCAACACTTTTTGTATTCTTTTCTTCAATATTTGCATCTTTCTTTTTAATCTCCTCCTTTAGCTTGCATTTCTCCTTTCTCCATTCTTCTCCCCTCCTTTGCATCTCATTCCATAGGTTCATGGCTACCATGTTACATGAAAAATTAGAGGGTCTATGTACCAAAAAATTTACTGGCACCAATTCTTGCTCTTCACATAGCACCTACTACAGGGAATCTGATTGTTCACCCAGTTATGGTTGTAGGGGTTCTTGCTCTTACTGTAGGAACTCTTGCTCTTGTTGTAGGAGCTCCTAATTCTTATCATACTCTTGACTCTCAACCTATTATGCAATGGCAGCAAGCTCTGCCAACCTTATATCTTCTTGTTCCTCAAAATTTTCCTTTTCCTCAATCTTCACCTGCCCCATTTGGGCTTTTATGTCCTCTCATGATGTTCCTCTAGGTGTAGGGCTTCTCTTCAAAGACACACCATCGACTGGCCTAACTAGTCTTAATTTTCTAGGAGGGATTTCATGTTTTTCTTTGGTTGTAGGAAGAACAGTGTCAGCGTTTTGTTTTTTAGAGCTTGGCACTTCTTTTTCTACCGTTTTCTTTTTAGCTTTTCCCTTCCTCATTTTTGCCTCTTTCTTTTGTGCCCTAGTTTGAATTATGGTTCCAAGAGGGACATCATCAAAGTCTAAAGAGGAACTATCTTTGTTTGAATTTTTTGTCTCAGAAGAACTAATCTCTATAGTTTGCTCAGCTGCAAGAGGGTTTACACTATGGATTGCACTAGAAGTTGAGGCTCCAAGAGTGGCTTCAACAATACTCACTCTCCTACTAACCCTATGAGGTTGAGGAAAAACCATAGGTCACAAATGTTCTGGTCTAAATTGATCAATATTTAAAATTCCCTCCCAAGTCATATTAGACACATCATGCAGAGATTTTTCTACTAATAATTTGATCAAATAATGGTGGGTGATAGAATTATCCCTACCTTTTTGGGTTTCAACCGCTATGATTGAAAGAAGATGATATAACACATTTGGCACATTCATTCTTCTCCCATGCCTCATATGATTCAGCAGTTTGAAGTGCACATAATGTAGGTTCAATTGGCCACCTTCACAAGTAATGTACTTCATAATGTGGACAACTACTTGCTTCCACAGCTTAGGCAGACATGTCCTCTTCGCGCCTTACTTGTCCACATCCAATGGAGGGTCACCAGGTTCAGTAAACTCGGCCCTAGTTGACCTTGTGTCTCTGGTAGCAAGGTAATGTTCACCATCGGTAGGCAACCCTATCAATTCTTCAATCCTCTCTTCAGTATCTACTACCTTCAACCCTTTTATCATGGCCTTTCCTTCAAAAAATGTCCACGCAAATTCCTACACAATATCTTCATTATAACTGTTGTAGACATGCAAAATTTACATTCTGCATTTGATCAAGTCCATTCATCAACTAAATTAGATATCACATTAGGACCATTCATCAATTAATCAAGTGCATTTTCATCCATTCATTTATCAAATAAACATTATCATCAACCCTTAAATAAATCAAAAAGCCATTTAAATCAAATCCTAAATCATATTCCATCATTTTCTGACTTAAATAAATCAATTATCAAAGTCTTGAAAGTCAAATCATCTAATCAGCATTAAATCAGCATAATCATCATCTAATCCTAATCTAATTCTAATCCCATCCCACTTGCATTATCTAGATATCTCCACTTGCACAATAAATCAATTTTATTGATTTATTAAAACATTCATTTTCCCTCAACATGACAAGTCAAACATGGCATTTATTGCTCTTTTTTCTTGTCCCCCTCTCAAAATTTATTGCAAATTTGAATTCAAAATTTCTCCCTCTTGGGCACTCTTCCCAAATCTTGCACATACATCAACCAATCACCATTTGACAAGTGTCCTCCTATCATTGGCAGAATCTTAGTCCCACATTGGTCCCTCTTCAACACTTAGCATTTTGAAAATCCTTAAATAGGTGCTTCATCTTCAAGCAAATCCTCCACAATCTCTTGCAAGGTCACTCTCTTCATTTGAGATTTGATCTTGCCTACTTAGCATCTCCATATCAATAGCAATTTCATCATCTTAAGCTTATCAATCAAGGATTGGGAAAGGGTCACTAGCACATGTGACACCAATCCACTATGAGATAGTTTGCATCATGTTTTCTTATGCTTTTGCTTTAGATCCTTTGTCATTTGTTTGCATTTTGAACATGATGTATTATTTCATAAGGATGTTGAATATCTTGATTTGTTGTTGAAATACTAATGATTTTGCATATTTTATTGTTAGATTTCTAACTAACATTTTGCAGATTTTAGCATCCACAAAATGGCGCTAGAAGGAGGGCACTTTGAGCTATTTGTTTGTTCTATGCAAAGAAATTCATTTCACCAATGATAACATCTAGTTCAAAATCTGTGGGCACATTTAATGAGTGTTTTGTCCAATTATTTGTATGGATTCATGCTAATATCCGTTCAAAAATCCATCACTCTTCTGTATGTTTCAAGAGATCTCATACGCTGTTTGGTATTCTTTTTCTGTTTTACAGTGAAAAATAACAAAGGAATAAATAGCATGTGCGTCCTTCATCTTATTCCATCCTTTTTACTGCATATCATTTTGCTATTAATGGTGTCCAAGTGCTTATCTATAGATTAAATAGAAAAATGCTTGTGTGTGATTTACATGTGATTTACATGTTTCAAGTTTTCTTCATTCTGAATTTCTGTTGAGCCACATTCAAGCCCAAAAGAGACCTTGATGCCACAAGTCCATGTGAACTTTTACCTGCTGCACATAGTTCAAGATAATAAAGGAGAAGTTGCCACATGACTGGGTTCTTCAAAACCTGTAGTAGCAAACACATATTCGCTTTCCTTTGATGTATCTCTGCCCACAATAGATGATCGTATTTGTATAGATACAAATGCAAAAAGCAGATCTTCCTAAGTTGTGACTGGACAAACTCGTTAAAGCATCCCAGCAAGCTCGTAACTCCTTTCCAACTTTTGAAACAATACAGAACTTTAGAAGGCATGAAATAATTGTAGTAATGAACTGTGCATAGCATAGGACAGCAGATTCAATATTTTCTGTAAAAGCATTTGGCACCCACTATCTTTCAAAATTTTGGGCAATCTGGTTTTAGGATTTTGCAGTTTGACAATAACAGCAACGTCCACTTTCAATTCTCTGACATGCATTTGCTCAAAGGTAGAACAGTTCACGTGTCTTATCTAGGTGCTGGCCATTCTGTCAACAGTGTACGCACCTTGTTCTTGCTTTCACATTTCTCCAAGAGTTCACATGCCTTGTCTGCTTGCCACATTTCTTGAAGCCTTGAAATGTCTTGAAGCCTTTTTACAATGAATGATGATACCAACTATCGCCTTTAATGTTTGACCTGTAATCCAGTGTTGTTTGTTGTATACGTCCACCTGCCTTCATGCATTATATTTCTGCTTGACTTCTGTGTGTAAGAGGTCTGGTGAACAGCTGTCATTTAACTGTATGTTGGCAGATTCCAAGTCTATACGCCTGGATAAGACAAAGAGGGAAAGATTTGGTACGATAGAAGTATCAAAATATTCATTGTTGGGACATCCAAAACAGGCAGACCCATTTATGATGAAACTTAAGTCTCTAACTTTCATTGCATTTTCAGCAAGGTGCGCAGGAATTGGGACAGCTATAGGTGTGCAGAAATTCTTTTTAAATAATGATCATTAAATGCGGTCTGTGTTCTTAAAAGCAAAGTCAATATGATCAGCATTCCATCCATCGAATGAAATGATATATTGCAGCAGATTAACACTGATATATTGCATTTTCTTTTTTATATCTGCAACTTCAAGTTCTACTACTTATCCATAACTCGACAGTTACAATTGACTCTCAAGGCTTTTTATATTATTGTAGCTATTGCGAAAGGGTCAACACTTGAGATTAGGAGGGTTTTTAACAATTGATGTGGATTATGATAAAGGGAGGAATGATTCTAGGAAGTGTTATCTTTAGTTCTTTCTTAAAGAAAAACACTATTGTGATGTATGGCTTTGCAAATTAAACATCTCAAGTTTCGAAATCGTTTTGTCTTTTCTTTATGAAAGCAAATATAAAATAAAGTTGTATTGACATTCATTTGAATTTTAATCCAATTTTATTTCTATTCCTCAAGTGATTGATAAATTTTGTGTATGTTCTTATCAATTGATGATACATGCCTAAACTTTAATTTTTTGTGTTCATAGGTACCAAAAAGCGAACAAAGGCAAGGTACAAATGAACAATGAAGGCAAGAAGGAAAAGCGAAAGCAAAAAATCAACAAAGAGAAGGCTATCAAATGAAAACCAAGGAGGGGAAATTTTTTTTTGAAAACACAATGTGTTTTTAAACACTTTAGTGTTTGATCAACACTACCTCACGAAATTGTTTACCTTTTGTTTTAGAACACTAATTTTCATTTTGCTCTAAAATGAACAATCTAATTTTCATTGCAAAGGACTTAAAACGAATCTTAGGACAAACTTACTAGAGTTCGTTTTGGGTTAAAAATTGAACAAGCAATCCTCACATTTCATTTGGTGCTTAAAACAAACTCACAATTGCTTTGAAGGTTATAAAATGAACAAGTGTTTGAATTGTGTGATTGTCTTTTGAGTACGTATCCTCTCCCCTTGCTCTTCGTGCGATCTAGGGTGCAAGAGAAACACTCAAAATACATTTTATTGTTTTGAAACACTTCAATTTGGGCTTAAAAATTGAACATCTTGTGTGAGTGTGAGTAGGGGCATTTTCGTGTACATTCTCTTTCTTTGTGCCATCAAAGATCGATCGAGTTATGGATTGTGTCTTTGCTCGCTTTTGT
The DNA here is from genome assembly GCA_007258455.2 of Sequoia sempervirens. Taxonomy (NCBI): domain Eukaryota; kingdom Viridiplantae; phylum Streptophyta; class Pinopsida; order Cupressales; family Cupressaceae; genus Sequoia; species Sequoia sempervirens. The sequence continues at coordinate 29,625,610 of VDFB02049217.1, read as the reverse complement.
TTATCTTAGAGGGCCTGCCTTGGGGAAAAAGTACTCACCCAAGTGACGACTCAACCGATAACACTCTAAATCCAAGAGTATTTCCAGCTGGGATATAAATGAGGGTTTTGGTTAAACGCCATAATCACGCGGTTGGCTCCGACAAGATGGATCTGAAAGGGGACTCTTCCGTATGGGTCAATCTCCACGAACGGAAAGTCCTTACTAGAACCCATGTGCTAGAATTTTCCAAAATCCTTAATCTATTTGTTGGTGCAAGAACGGTCGCTCAAGCCACCCCACACTCTTACGGTCTTCTAGTAGAGATGGAAAGCATGCCATGGAGTTTCATGGTGTTGATGCTTACGCCTGACACGCAATGAGTCGTGGAGGGGAGCCGGGTCAAGCATCTAACCATCTGCTAAGATAAGCGTGAAGACTTTTCCAAGTGGGAATCCAACAAATATTGTCTTACACATCCATAGGGCTTGTAATTATTCTTTGTTTGAAAACACAAGGTATTCGAAAACATTTTGCAAACAAACATTCAACATGATTCTCAAAATTTCAAACCCTCTTGAAGACAAATATCATTGACTCAATCCATATGTTACTGCTTTCCCTTGGATTCACGTTAGAGGTTCCTAAGCATTGGATTATACCTCAATTTGTCTTTTTGAGTAAACAATAGGAAAACCCTTGCCTTAAGTTCATTGAATTTCCACATAAAATATCTTGTGGGGTTTAAGGAAATTAAGACATTGGACATCTTAGTTTGAAACATAATCAAGTGGTTGTTTTTGTAAAAAAGCCATTAAGCAAAGATAACAAATTGGACCCCACACATGTGCTTGATATCTTTTGGTCATATTGGTCTTTTGATTGCTCTTAGAGAAAAGTGTGTTCTTCAATACCTTGGCCTAGTAAACAAAGTCTCTCTAAGTCTCTTAGGATCATCAAAACTTCCATCATCCATGCAAACATTTATCAACCCATCCATCCAAACAACTTTAGAGCTTTTGAAAACATCATTCTAGACTTAGGCACATCATCGAAACCAAAGTCATTTTTTTAATTAGGTGTGTGGGAATGCATCCTTTCTCATACACTTAATTAAATTAGCAATCCTTTGAACAAGTTCATCCTAAGATAACATCCAACATCTTAGGGTTTACAAATTCATCATCCACATCAAACAATCAAAATCAAAATCCCTAAGTCTAGCATTGATCCAAAGTCCCTAAACATTCAACACTCATATCATTCACCTTTCATCCTTCATCTCGTCATTGATCCTAAGAACCTTAGAGGTCACTTTCATAACAAAGTCAAAACACAAGAAGAACGTGGAATATACACTTGATCCATACATCTTGGGTAATCCAAATCAGTTGAAACTTCAAAGCCTTGCAATGCCTATCAATTATCAAAATCCATACATGGGATTTTTACCTTCGACAAATGTCAATGGTACAACAAGTGTGAGTATGCCCAAGTCAAAGTTTGGAAAACATTTCCCAATGATAGATCTAAGTCCAAACCTACAAATCCACCAATCGAATAATCAATGCATGAGCCTTGGAACGAACAACGTCATTCCACCAAATCCCTACAAACCAAATGTGGATGTACTAAGTGCAACTTTTTGAAACATGAATCCTAACTCAGAAAACTTTGGAAAAATGATTCCCAATACCAACAATGTTCATCCTATCATACCCAATCTGAATATCATCCCAAATCAAAACATTATCCAAAGTCAATTTTCCCATAATCCCATTCAAAAACCGCAAGTAGGCATCCCAAATCCGTTTAAACAAAAGCCAAATCAACTATCTCAAGTGAGTCAAGATCAAAATCAAATTTGGCGAGATCAAATTGCGGAACTTTCCAAAATAGTTGAGGCATTGCGCCAAGGGAAAACTCCACCACCATTACCTACATCATTCCTTGGTTTAGGGCTTCCCCCTCTACCTAACACCAATCATGCCATCCAAATCAATCCACATAACGCCAATAAAGCCATCACATCAAATCCTTTGAATATACCATCGACATCGCACCAACAGATGGTATCCAATCAAGTAACAACGTTGATCCCAACCAATCAAAATACGGTCTCCCAAGGACCTATCACCTCGGTCATTCCAACCATCACTATCCCTTCAATCATTCCAAACACCACTATCATGCCCATCACATCTCAAACCCCCACAATCAATCCAAGCGTATCTCAAACACTTGTCACTACATCCAACATGATTCTAAATCCACCACCACCCCCACCACCAACAATTTCCACCACATCAAGCAAATATGATGCGACATTACAAGCTGCTTTTCAAAAGGGATTCCAACAATATCTAGCCATGCAACAAGCAACAAAAGTTCAACAAGTTCAACAATCCTCTCAAGCCTCTCAAGCTACCCAACCAACACGAGCACAAACACAAAAGATGACAACTATTGAAAACAAGGATCAAGATCAATCCATCACTGAGTACACGTTTACTTCATCCAATGATCAAATCGACATATTTCAAGAGTCGCTTTTGAATCATGATCAAAATCCACCAACAAAACTCAACAATGAGCCAATTCAAGAAATATCAACATCACTTGACTCTATGGTCGAAGACATTCACAATCTCTCCACCGCAATTGTCGAAAACAATGATCAAAACCTCTCCATCGAGGAGCACATTGAGGATGTATCTACACAATCCGATGATCAACTCACCATACATCAAGAGCCACTTTTTAGTGATCTCTTTCAAGGAGTGTTAGGATTATTTGATCCAATTGACATAATGCACAAGCAGTTCACCTGTGATGATGTTGAAAATGTCTCTACATTGCCTTATGAGCTAGAGGACATATCTCAAGAAGTTATTCCAAAGCAAGATCAAAATCTTTCACTAAGGTCTAGCAATGGTCATTTTCAAAACATCTTGATCCCCTTTGACCTCATGGTTACAGATGTTGAAGGAACCTTGAACTTGACCATGCCTAATGTCGACATCCAAGAACCATTTATAAGCAATTCATCCTTTGGAAGTGATCCATGTCAGGAACTTGATCTAAAGCATGTTGAAAGCAACTCCAAAATCAATCAAGATCAAGAATGTGTATCTTCAAGATACTACAATAATCTAATGAACACTCTCTTATCCATGCAAGATGATCATATCCATGTAGCACATACTCCTCCATCTACCCATGAGATGCTTTCTACAGATGGGCACGTAGATGATCTTCATCTAGAACAAGATTTTGTTACACAAAAAGAGCAAATTCTTAACTCCTACAATCAAACGGAGTTATCAACATCAAGATCAGATATGTCCCAAACTCAAACTAAGGACATCATGAATACGGATATCCAGCATTGTCCACTCAAGGAGACAATTCAAATAGAACAGGATATTCTAGAGTTAGCAGAGCAGCAAATGGAAATAACGTCACCTACGGTGGTCATGTATCAGAGAATTCATTCTAAACAAAAGCTCTCAGAACAGGCGGAATCAAAGCATGAAGGTACTTCTACCATATTGGGGGCAACTTCATCTCAAGCAAACATCAACATAGGGGGCACGAAGAGTCCTTGTGATGAAATTAGTGTCAATACTACAACCAGCCATGCCATGAATCTTCATCCACCCATTACCCCATCCATGAATTGGGACCAATGTCAAAAGAAAGAATTGAATCAAAGAACGAAGAACGCTATCAAAGCAAAAGAAGCAAAGCATAATGGACAAATCAAATACATATGGATACCAAAGAATACAAAGAATGATATCCCTATCAAACTCCATCAGTCAAAGAAACTGTGGGGCAAACTGAAAGAGGGAAAGGTATCCATCAAAGATGTCCGCAAAAGCAAAAGCAAGCTTTTCAAGCAACATATAAAGTGTATCAAGCAGTTGGTCCTAATTCCACGCACACTTTCGTATCCACCCATCATTGCTCATCTTCCCAAGTTTGGAGAGTCAAAGGTTCCAAACTATCAACCAATCCATCTTTTATCCCTAAACACAATCCATCCACGCCTCCATGCATAATATCCAATTCTTACATTGACCGTGTATTGGCAACGACCCTTCATCATAATGATTCTGAAGGCACTTTATTGCGATGTGCGCACCAAGACAGAGTTAACTCTGGTATCGATGAAGCAGATCAAGAATCCCAAAAGCTACATTCAAGTGCACATATCTTAGCAAAGCAGCTCCTTCAAGCAGGATATCGATGGCACATTATGACAGGGGCATCTACGTCAACACCACCAGGTGGTTCAGCATGAATCTTTAAGAAAAATATAAAAAAATCAAAAAAGCAAAAAATCCAAAAAAATAAGAAAAATGATGGAAAATAGTAAAGATAAAAATCGTCCTCTAGTGAAAACCGCATGTGCGGCACTTTGGGCAAGACCATGATGAAAACTTGGCAAACAGGCGTCATGAGTAGAATCGAGCATCTACGTGCACCAGTTCAGATGAAAGCATCTCATCTCATCCCATCCGTAATAAATCGAGCATTCCATCCATCTTATCCATAATAAATCCATCCATCCATGAACCATTTATCCAATCCATTCGCATATATCTACATCCATCATCCAAGATATCTTGATCTTGATAAAATTTTGAGGCACGCTCTACGCTTGCTTATGGTAAATATCTTGACATGGGCCATTTTCATTGATCCTATCCTATCCTATGTTATTTGAGCCATGAGGCACTATCCAAATGAGCATTCTTTATCCGAGCACCTTATCTTATTGCAAGATAAATCCTTGGCATACTTTGCGTGCTTACCATATCCATCCATCCATACACTTATCCGAGCATCCATCCATTGCATTCCATACGTTGCTAGACATTGGGGGCAGATATGTACATCTTGCTTCGAGAATAAATCTTGATCTATATCCTTCACCTTATGTGGCGATCTAAACATTGGAAAACGTGAAACCAAATTGGTTAAGCATCTGCAATCCAAAATCCAAATCACTAGCCCATGGCATATTTTGACAAGAACGCATTCCATATCAATCTTCATCATTCATCGAACATCAATCCAAACAATCGATATCAGTCGCATCTAAGTTGCACTTCAATGTCACATCAAATCATTTGAACAACTTTTTTGTTCCAAATCAAGCTTCATCAATCGTGATCAATCAAATCCAATCAAAAAATCATCATCTCGGGATATCCTTGTGTTGCTTAACACTATCCTTGCATTGTTGTGTATCCTCAACAATGTTATCATTATCAATCCCAATCACTCCATTATCAATCCTTGCATTGTTGTGAATCCTCAACAATGTTATCATCATCAATCGTCATCAATCCTGATCAACCAATCCTTGCATTGTTGTGTATCCTGAACAATGTTATCATCATCATCAATCCATCGATCTGATCCATCAACCTTAGCTTGGTTTTTAGCAAAATCCTCAAACAGAGCACTGCTATCACATCCATATCAAAATCGTCAAAATCATGCAAAAATCCAAAAACATTCAAAACATATTAAAATCCAAAAAACA